>JBBMKD010000101.1:1792150-1802464 GCA_037834095.1 Argya squamiceps
GTTTTTATCCCGGCTGCCTTTGTTTGGGGGGTTTTAGCCCTGCTGCCTTTTTTTGTGGTTTTTTATCCCTGCTGCTTTTTTTTGGGGGTTTTTATCCCTGCTGCCTTTTTTTGGGGTTTTTATCCCTGCTGCCTTTTTTGGGGGGTTTTATCCCTGCTGCCTTTTTTGGGGGGTTTCTTCCCTCCTGGTTGAGAGGAGAGGAGCTCCAAGGAGCCTTTGTTGTGCTCACTCTTGGTCTGTTCTCTGCCTGGGCAGCTCTGAAGGCTCTGTTTGGTTTCCTCCCCGTGAGCAGCCCAGGTGTCCTGGGGGAACTGAGCTTAGGGGAACCAAGTGCTGGTATGCAAATAGAGAACTGAACAGATAAAAGGCAAAAAAAAAGGGAATTTTTTGGTAAAAGAGCACTGCAGGTTCACTCTCCAGACACACCTTTGCCCTTCCCACCATGGTCTTACAGAGAAGTTGCTTTTGAGGACAAAAGCTGAGTGTTTTTGTGGTTTAGTGGTGAATGTGGCAGAGTTCATGGTTGGATTTGATCTTTTCCAGCTTTACCAATTCCCTGTGATTCTCTGTGGATGTTTGAACACAATTATTCTGCTCCTAAAGATTTGTCAATGGGGGGAGAGTTTCAGCCCATCTGCCTCTCCCATCTCTGGTGTTTTTTGTCTTCCTCCTTCCTCAAGTAGATTTCACAAGAGATTGTCGTGCAGGTTAGGCAGTGTCTGATAAAATAATTAGGAAAACGACCTACTTCCATCAGTTCATTTCTTCTGAAGTGTTAGACCTGATGGTACAAACACCAAACCTGCTCCTTGCTCTAAAAACAGACCTGGAAAGGCTGTTTGGATCTCATAAATTTTTTTGTTTTCCTGATGAAGGAGAGATTTGCATGGAGAATTCGTGACTGCTCAAACCTAGGAAGTCTCCTCACTGAATACATGAAAGAGAAAGTAGGTTCTGCTCCTGCAGCTCCTAAACCAAACTCCTGATGCCCTTGGAAATTGGATTTAAAAAATCAACTTCTGGTTCCTCAGCAGCATTTGAGAGTTAAAGCCACATTTGAGTCCTTGCTGAGAGGTTAAAAGTTTCCTGTGGAGGAAGGTTTAACTCTGGCTCTGTGTTTTTAGTGGTCCTGACCAAGTCAAGCACTTAATTTCATGGTGATAAATGGAGTAAATAGAGGAAGTAAAGGTCAGCAAGTGGGTGCTGGCTGATCCCCTGAGCTGCCTCACAGGAAACTCCCAATTACTGCTGCTGATCTGTGCAAATGGAGCAGGTTCTAGTGCAGCCCTGAGTGTTCATTTCCTGATGTGCTCCACTCTGACACCTTTGGAAATTTAAGCTGTCTCATTTTATATTTGGATGTGCTGATTTTTTGACACTTAAACCCTCATGTTGCCAACCAGAGATCTGTTGTCCTGCAGTAGCTTTTTTTTCCTCTTTGTTTAACTGGCTCTGACTTTTGTGTTGTATTAACTTTTCGGAGTTTAGTCCAAAGGAGATTCTTCCTCCCAAACCTGTGAAGAAGGACAGAGAGCAGAGACCACGACACTTACTCACGGACCTCCCGCTCCCCCCAGAGCTCCCTGGGGGGGACCCATCTCCTCCTGACTCCCCAGAACCAAAGGCAGCCACACCACCTCAGCAACCCTTCAAAAAGAGACCAAAGTAAGGCTGGCTTCATCTGTTTTTAATTTTAATCTTTGAGTTTCTTAAATCCCCTGCACTGATTTGAGAGTTTGTTATTGAGGGAAGTGAGATGAGGGAGAAAACAAGTTCCTATTTCTGTATTATTCAGTTTAATGACTGATTCCTGTGGGTTGTTTCACAGCTAAAGGCAGCTTGCCCCATTTAGTTGAGAATTAATGGTGGAAGTTGCTGGAGTGTGTCATGTCCAATCTTCAGCCACATTTACCCCAAAAGCTCTTTTTCTCTTTGATTTAACCAGAAGAAACCTCTGCATGAGCATCTCTGTATAAAGCTCTTGTTGTTTTCAAAAGTTGCTTGTTCCAGATGGGGGATTTGGGTTCTCCAGGCACTTCCTGATTGAAATTTGGCCATGGAGCTGCCCTGGTACAGGGTGCCCAGAGCAGCTGTGGCTGCCCCTGGATCCCTGCAAGTGTCCAAATCCAGGCTGGACAGGGCTTGGAGCAACCTGGGATAGTGAAAAGTGTCCCTGCCCATGACTGGATCATATTTCATGTCCCTTCCAACCCAAACCATTCTGGAATTCCACATTCAAGGCATAGAGAACTCCCCTGATAACAAATTTAAGCACTTGTTGAGGGAGCAAAATCTCCTCCAAAACATTTTGTACAGAGCCTTTTAAATAAAAAACCAAACATCCAGCATCCTGCAAAACATCCCAGGCATTAATTTTCTGTCCTGCTGTGGTGTGATGATGCCATCCAGGATAATATTCCTGTTCAGCAGTGCCTGTAGTGGGAGTAATTGGGATTATACAGCAAAAATACATTAAACTGAACATTCCAATTCTCAGATCACAAAGCCACCATGTCTGAGCTTTCCTTTTGGCTTTTAGTCGAGCAGGTGGGGGGTTTTTTTGTGGGGTGACCCTGAGGTGTCTGACAGAGCTGTTGGCTCCTGCAGAATCTGTTGTCCTCGCTACGGGGAGAGGAGGCAGACGGAGAGCGACTGGGGCAAGCGCTGCGTGGACAAGTTCGACATCATCGGGATAATCGGAGAGGGGACCTATGGGCAGGTGTACAAGGCCAAGGACAAGGACACAGGTGAGGCTGCCTCCAGGTAAATCCCACCTCAAGGCTCTTGTGGGTTTGCCAGTGACAAAAACCTGCAGGGGGAGAAGTTATTCCAGCCCTGGGATCAGCATTTCCATCGGGCGTTTTCCAAAATGGGGCAGAAAAGCTCTGGAATGTTCAGTTTAGTGCCCATTTCCTGCTCTGCTGGTGAGGTGTGGTTTGATGCCTGGTCACAAGGTTGTGGTGCTGAATCCCTGAATCCAGCTGAATCCTTGTTTTTTAAATTGTCAGGCTTTATTGCAGCAGAGCTGGGGTGTCTTGGTTTGGAAAGACAGGGCAAGATGAAGCCTCTCTTGGAATGGAGAATGTAAATCCTCTCCTTCCAAATTATAATTTTGAAATTAAAGGGGGCTTTCAGGCAAAGATATGGGAGTAGGAATAACAGTTCTGTACTAGGAATATTAAAAATAAAAATTTAGTACAAAAAAAGCAAATAATAATAAAAAAAAAAGAAAACACTGACAGAGTCAGAATACAGCCTGACAGCCTGTTGGTCAGGGGGTTGGTAACAGTCCAGCTAAGTCCTCCTGGAGTGACAGATGTGGGTCTGTTGGAGCAATGATCCTGTTAGAAGGGTGTAGTTTTCCTCTGAAGGTCCAGTGGTGCTGAGAGGGGTCTGGTTTTCCTCTGGGAATCCAAACAGGCTGTGCCGGTGTTCTGAATGCCAGGGTTTATCCAGGTGGGAATGCTGGGCTCCTCCCCTGGGTGGGATGATGGAATTGTCTCAGCCCTGCCCTGAGCCTGGATGGCCCCTGGACAGCAGAGATCCCCTGGGGGGAGGACAGGTCCTGGAAGGGATAAAGAACTCTGCCCCACCTGGTTTAACAGCAGAGATCCCCTGGGGGGAGGATGGGTCCTGGAAGGGATAAAGAACTCTGCCCCAGCTGGATTGAACAGCAGAGATCCCCTGGCAGGAAAACAGGTCCTGGAAGGGATAAAGAACTCTGCCCCACCTGGTTTAACAGTAGAGATCCCCTGGAGGGAGGACAGGTCCTGGAAGGGATAAAGAACACTGCCCCAGCTGGATTGAACAGCAGATACCCCCTGGCAGGAGGACAGGTCCTGGAAGGGATAAAGAGCTCTGCCCCAGCTGGATTGAACAGCAGACATCCCCTGGAGGGAGGACAGGTCCTGGAAGGGATAAAGAACATGGCCCCACCTGGTTTAACAGCAGAGATCCCCTGGGGGGGAGGATGGGTCCTGGAAGGGATAAAGAACTCTGCCCCACCTGGTTTAACAGCAGAGATCCTCTGGGGGGAGGATGGGTCCTGGAAGGGATAAAGACTCTGCTCCAGGTGGATCGAACAGCAGAGATCCCCTGGAGAGAGGATGGGTCCTGGAAGGGATAAAGAACATGGTCCCACCTGGTTTAACAGCAGAGATCCCCTGGGGGGCAGGATGGGTCCTGGAAGGGATAAAGAACTCTGCCCCACCTGGTTTAACAGCAGAGATCCCCTGGGGGGAGGATGGGTCCTGGAAGGGATAAAGAAAAAACACTTCCCCCACCAGTTCCAACAGATGGCAATAGAACACATCCTTTTGGTTCCATCTTGCATTGCAACCCAAGACGTTGGGAAATTCCAGGGTAAACTTTGTTTCTGCTGGAGCAGCTTAGGAAAAGCACATCTGAGAGCTCCCAGCAGAGCAATTTAACTAAAACAAGCAGCGAGGTAACCAAAGCTGCTTCTGCTGCCCTTGGTGGGCATTTCCCATGCTCGAGGCTGCTCCCAGCTCCCCTGGGAGGGCAGGAGAGCAGGCTGTGAGGCTGCTGTGCCCTGCCAGGGGAGCTGGTGGCTCTGAAGAAGGTGCGCCTGGACAATGAGAAGGAGGGGTTCCCCATCACGGCCATCCGCGAGATCAAGATCCTGCGGCAGCTCATCCACCGCAGCGTCGTCAACATGAAGGAGATCGTCACGGACAAGCAGGATGCACTGGATTTCAAGAAGGACAAAGGTATTGTTGTCTAGGAGGGGGTGGTGTCCACCACAGATGTGGTGCTGGGTGGGTTTTTTAGCTTCTTTTCTGCCTGTTAGAGCTGGGATCAATACATGGGAGATGTGGTTTTTGTGTTCGGACTTGGTCTTTATTAATTCTTATCTATGGCACAGTCTCACGAATTGTGAGCTCTAACTCACAACTCTGAGGTAGAAAATGGATCCTCCTAACTCTTTCCAAGGTTTTCTTAAGCATAAACTATCCAATAATACCTATATTATTTCTACTTTTAAGCCAATAATTAACCACCCAAGGTCCGCAGTGCAGACCTTTTTCACCCAATTAAAAAAACACCCAAAACCATGAAGAAGGAGGACTTAGCCAAGGCCACAAATCCTCCATCTTGCCCCATACTATAGACTAAAACCTTAAATTTATATTACTATAAATTAAAATTTTATTACTATTACTTATGTATTACTATATACTAAAATCTTAAAATCTAAGGGTTTCAACAATGCAGCCCCTTGGTTTAGTGTAAAACTGGGCTCTGGGGTAGATTTGCTTCTGTGTGTCCCTCCTGCTCTTCCAGAGAAATTGGGTCTGGCCCTGGCCTCACCTCCCAGGGCAGATTCCAGCTCGAGTGAGTTGATCAAAGGATGTGCAAGAGTCACAGGAGGGCAGTCTTATTTAAAAAAAAAAAGCCTTTACAGGGTCACTTTTAACACTGATTAGTGGCAACAGACTTAGTAACAGTGTGGAAAGTTCTCTGTCCTCAGTCACTGTGGAAAAAAGAGAGTTCTAACATCCCACTGGCTCTTGTTTGGGACCTTCTCTTCCAGGAGAGAGAAGGGAGCAGCCCAAACACAAGTTCAAACCGTGCCTGGCAGTGATCCTTCAACAAACTGTTGTAAAAAATAACCAAGGCATGGAGGTAAACCTGGCCAGAACTTCAGAGGAAATTATTTTGGGTGTTACTTAATTTCAGCTTGGTGGGGCTACTTTGTTGTTTTGGGGCTTTTTTACCCCTTGAGGAAAAAGGACACCCAGTAAACCCAAAACTTTTAACAGGACTTAAAAAAAAAACCCAACTCCAGCAGCATTGTGCACAATAAAGACTCTTTCAACAATTGAACCTCCTTTCATTCCTCCTCTTTTTTTGTGTCTCTCCTTCTGTTTTCAACCATTTCTGTGTTTGTTATCCCAGGTGCCTTTTACCTTGTGTTTGAGTACATGGACCATGACCTAATGGGGCTGCTAGAATCTGGCTTGGTGCATTTCTCAGAGGACCATATCAAGTCTTTCATGAAACAGTTAATGGAGGGTCTGGATTACTGTCACAAGAAGAATTTCCTTCATCGAGACATCAAGTGCTCCAACATCTTACTGAACAACAGGTGATTTTGGAGTGGATCCACTTGGAG
Source organism: Argya squamiceps (assembly GCA_037834095.1). Lineage (NCBI taxonomy): Eukaryota > Metazoa > Chordata > Aves > Passeriformes > Leiothrichidae > Argya > Argya squamiceps. Next base: position 1,798,287 of record JBBMKD010000101.1, read on the forward strand.
ATGTCTCCAAGCTCTTTTTCTCTTGGTTTAGCTGTGAGCACTCAGTGCTGTCCTCACTTTGGGTGTGCTCAGGAGCTGTGAGAATAATTTTGTCCATAATTACAACCAAATGTCTGAATATCCACCTGAAAAAATTCTCTGGGACGTTGGTCTGTGGGGAAGGGTTTGTGATACAGGTGACACTGAATTATTTGTGCTTTTTTTAAAAAAAATGTATTTCTTGGAGCATTCTATCAGAAGTGGGGAGTTAAGCCTGGCATATCCAGCAGTAATTCCTGCAAACGTGGCTTTGTGAGGCTTTTCTGCTGCAGGGAGGGGTTTCCTCACCCTTTAACTGGGGTTTAAGTAGGAGCTGGGTTCTGATGTGTCCCTTACAGCTCAGTACATTCCATAATTGTGTGATTTAACTGTGATTTAAACCAGGGGCTGGTTTTTTTTGTCTTTCAGTGGGCAGATCAAACTTGCAGATTTTGGGCTCGCCCGACTCTACAGCTCGGAGGAAAGGTGAGGAAGGGAAAGGGTTTATCTGGGTGGGATGAGCTTCTTTCTTCTTAGTTGTCCACATAATTCCTCACTTGGAGGTCCTGACAAGTTCTTTCCAGTGGTATCATCCAGCTCCAGCTGTTGGACAAATACACTCCTGGCTGGTGTTAATAACTTTTTGTTAGAAGAGCAGCCCAGAAGGAACCAAAACTTCTTCTCTGCCTGCCTTTGACCTGCCCTGGAGCAGGTTTTGCTCCAAGATCAGTCACCATTCAGTGATGGCAGCCTGCTGAGGGTCAGGGATTTTCAGTCTTGGGTACCTACAGCAAGTCCTGATCCCTGTAAAATCCCTGGTACCTCCTCAGCTCTTCTTAACTCAGCCTGGGGTTCTGGGAGTGCAGACACTTGAAACCCCCCCATGCTGCCACTGACAAGCATAAGTCCAGCTGGGAATTAAAAACAAGCAGTTTTTCATGGTTTTGTGGCCCTTGGGATGAGTTTTTTGGTTTTTTTTTTTGCTTTGCAGCCGTCCCTACACCAACAAAGTGATCACGTTGTGGTACCGACCCCCAGAGCTGCTGCTGGGGGAGGAGCGTTACACCCCTGCCATCGACGTGTGGAGCTGTGGGTGAGTCCTGCTCTGCTCCCCTGCCCCTGCAAACAGCTCCTGAGCATTCCCAGGGGAGCTGCTCCTTCATTTGGGGCAATTCCCACAGCTGGATGTGTCCCAGAGTTGTTAGGATGAGGTAGGAATACTTCACAGTGCTCTGCTGTGAGGGGTTGGGGTCTGTCCCCTCATTAAAACCACTTAGTAAAAACTCCTAGAATGAGGTTTTTCCTTGGTTTTGAAATGAGAAAGAGAAAAATCTATTCTTTACCCTATTTAAAATACAAACCAACCTGATATTGTACCCCTGAGATCAAGAGGGGTGACACATTTGCCCTGTGCTGCTCACTCCTTCAGTGTGTTTTATAGAGAATTTCTCTCTAAACTCTTTTAAGTTGCTGTTTGCCACTGGTTTTTTTTTTTTTTCTTTCAGCTAAAACATTTTTAAGTAGAGATTTCAGGTTTCAGGAAGTTTCAGTAGTACAGGAAGCCTGGGGGGCAGGAATCTGGGCAGCTCAGCCACAAAGATGGAACATTTTTCCAAGTGATTCAGAAGCAGAGACTGGAGGATTCAGCAGTAGAACTGAGGCAGGATTCCCCAGAGTGTGCAATTCCCACTGGGATGCTCCCAGCTGAACTTCAGCAGGGATTATAACACAAAAGAGAGGTTGGGAAAACCTGTAATTAATCATAATTACTGGCTGTGTGGCCCAGTTGCTGCTCAGTTCCTGTTCCTCATGCGTGGGGTTATTCCCATTCCAGGTGCCTGCATCCCTCACTGATTCCTGGTGCCTTAAGGAGGGATGTTGAGAACTGCAGCAATCAGAGATTCTCCCTCTCTCCTCTCTTTCCCTGAGGGCTGTGTGTGCACAAACCCAGCTCCTGACAGCCCTGAGCAGCTGGGGATGGCTTGAGCCAGCAGAGGGGAAGTTGAAAATCCAACCCAAAGCTGAACTTGGAGGAAATGAGAGCTGTGGCTCTTTTTCTCACCACGCTGACACATCCTCCTTTCCCTGCAAAGAGTTAACGTGGCAGGGGCTTCCTGCACGAAGCAGCCACTTGCAGGAGGTGATTCCCAGGAGCCCAGGGCTGGGGACTCCATACACACAGGTCACTTTGTCACTACAAGCCCTGGTGCAAATCCCCCTCCTCAGGCAAAGCTGCTCCCGAGCACAAACGCTGCCGTGTTCAGACGCTCGTCCCCAGGGTTTGGTGTCGTGACCTCTTGCTTTTCCTCCTTCCAGCTGTATCCTCGGGGAACTGTTTACAAAGAAGCCTATTTTTCAAGCCAATCTGGAACTGGCTCAGCTTGAATTAATCAGGTAAAGCTTTGCACACACATGTCTGTGAGGGGAGGTGCTGCAGGAGCTGCTCTCGTGCACACAGGCAGCGAGTTAGGAGAGCCCTTGTTCTCTAACCTGCCTGGGAAAAACAGGGCCAGGAATGCCTGGGAATGCAGATGGGAATAGTCAGGTGTCCACAAATACATCAGGTGTGTGTGGTTGTTGGTTTATGTGCCCTCAGTAAACCTTGCTGCTTGCTGAGTCCAAAAATCACAAACCTGAATTACTTGTCACGCTGGAAGTTTTAATCCTGGAATGGTTTGGGATGGAAGAGACCTTAAAGCCCATCCAGTGCCACCCCTGACATGGACAGGGACACTTTCCACTGTCCCAGGGTGTTCCAAGCCCTGTCCAACCTGGCCTTGGGCACTTGCAGGGGTGTAAAGTCACAGCCTCTCTGGGTAACCTCTGGACCTCACCACCCTTATTGTAAAAACACTAAAATTTAGTGAGTTTGGAAAGTTTAAAGTTAAGAAACGTCAAGATTTTAGAATTTAGTCGTAAGAAAAATAAAACCTCATTGTTTTGTATAGTTTATAAACTGAAACTCAACATTTCCCTCCTTGTGTAACCCCTCATCAGCCCTGGATTATTCCTGCAGCGGGTTGCTTAGGAAAGGTGTGTTCTCCTTGGGGTTTGTGTCTCTGTGCCTCTCCTGGCTTAATTCCACGTGGCTGAGTGTGTTTCCCTGCTCCCCAGCCGGCTCTGTGGGAGCCCCTGCCCAGCAGTGTGGCCAGATGTCATCAAGCTGCCCTACTTCAACACTATGAAGCCCAAGAAGCAATACCGGCGGCGCCTGCGCGAGGAGTTCTCCTTGTGAGTGGGGCTGGGCTCCCTGTGCCCTCTCCAGACACCTCCTCTGCCTCCAGAGAGGTTTCCTGGGGCTGGGGGCTCTTCTGGAAGTGGGTGGCATCTTCAGGGGGGTGTTCTCTGGTTGTGGGATAATTTTGGGGGAGTTGTGGCAGAGGTGCTTTTCATAAATGGCAAAAATCGCAGTGGGAAATATCATGGAATATCCTCAGCTGGAAGGGACCCACAGGGGATCATCCAGTGCAGCTCCAGGCCCTGCACAGGCACCCCAAAAATCCCACTCTGTCCCTGAGAGTGTTGTCCAAACCCTCCTGGAGTTCTGGGACCCATCAATCCAGCTCCAGGCCCTTCAAAGACACCCCAAAATCCCATCCTGTCCCTGAGAGTGTTGTCTGAACATTCCTGGAGCTCTGAGACCCATCAATCCAACCCCAGACCTTACACAGATACCCCAAAATCCCTGAGGGGGTTGTCCAAACCCTTCTGGAGCTGTGGCAGCCTCAGGGCCATTCCCTGGGGAGCTGTTCCAGTGCCTGGGCACCCTCTGGGGGAGAAAAACCTTTCCCAAATTCCAGCCTGAACCTCCCAAGCTCAGCTCCAGCCCATTCCCTGGGGAGCTGTTCCAGTGCCTGAAAACTTTCTGGGGGGTAAAAACCTTTCCCAAATTCCAGCCTAAACCTCCCAGGCTCAGCCCATTCTCTGGGGAGCTGTTCCAGTGCCTGAAAACTTTCTGGGAGGAAAAACCTTTCCCAAAATCCAGCCTGAACCTCCCAGACTCAGCTCCAGCCCATTCCCTAGGGGGGTGTTCAGTGCCTGAGCACCTTCTGGGGGGAAAAACCTTTCCCAAAATCCAACCTAAACCTCCCAGACAGCTCCAGCCCATTCCCTGGGGAGGTGTTCCAGTCTCTGAGCACCCTCTGGGGGTAAAAACCTTT
>JBBMKD010000101.1:1807905-1818125 GCA_037834095.1 Argya squamiceps
TAGACCATGGCTGTGGGACATGGGGAAGGGCTGTTCGTGGCTGTGGGATGTAGACCATGGCTGTGGGACATGGGGAAGGGCTGTTCGTGGCTGTGGGATGTAGACCATGGCTGTGGGACATGGGGAAAGGCTATTTCTGATATGGGGAAGGGGTGTTCATGGCTCTGGGATGTGGATCATGGCTGTGGGACATGGGGAAAAGGCTATTTCTGATATGGGGAAGGGGTGTTCATGGCCGTGGGACGTGGATCATGGCCGTGGGACGTGGGGACGGGCTGTTCGTGGCCATGGGACGTGGGAAAGGGCTGTTCATGGCTGTGGGACATGGGAAAGGGCTGTTCATTACCCCATCCAATCCCAAAACCCCAAACCTCACCTCCCCTGGTGCTTCCTCCCCCCGCTGTGTCCCGCAGGCCTGGGCGACATCACGCAGCAGCTGAACCAGAGCGAGCTGGCCGTGCTCCTGAACCTGCTGCAGAGCCAGACCGACCTGAGCGTGCCCCAGATGGCCCAGCTGCTCAACGTGCACTCCAACCCCGAGATGCAGCAGCAGCTGGAGGCTCTCAACCAGTCCATCACGGCCCTGACCGAGGCCACCGCGGCGCAGCACCGCGAGCCCCCGGCGGAGGAGGCCGTGGAGGAGCAGCCGCCCGCCGAGGTGCCCGAGGAGCAGCAGACTCCAGAGGCAGCCAGCGCTCAGGGAGACATGCAGAACGTGCTGGCCGTTCTGCTGAGTCAGCTGATGAAGAGCCAGGAGCCTGGGATAACCCTGGAGGAGAGCAACGGGGAGAAGAGCAGCGAGCAGCAGCAACAGCAGCAGCAGCGGGGGCCCAGGAAAAGCCCGGCGAGGCATCCCGAGGAGAGCACAGGTAAATAAATGAACAATGTGGTGTGAGAAGGGAGAGCAGCCCAGCCTGTGCAGCCAGGAGTGAGGTCTTGGGGTGTTTTTGGGGGAGAGGAAGCAGGGGAGTGGATGGGAGGAGGGAAAGGGGTGGAGGATGTGGTTGGATATCAGAAATGAGCCTGATCCCTTCCCTGCGGTAAGTGCTGGACTGCTCAGGAGGTTGAACAGCTGCAAACGGCCCAAACAGGCAAATATTACCCTAAAATCCATGAGTGCTCCACTTTGAACAGGCCAGTGAAGGTGAATTGGAGGTTTTGGGGATTGCCCAAAAATGCAAGGGAAGTTTGGAGGGTCAGTTCTTCCTCAAACCCCCCCCCAGCAATCAGTTTGCACATCTGGGGAGGTTTTTTTGCTGCATCTCTGTGGTTTTTCCCAGCTCTTTTTCACCATCCCCTTCCTTTGCCTCTTAAAAAAAAAATAAACAAACCTGCAGAGATGATCTAAAAGAGCTGAAATAGTGGTGAGTGCTGAAGGGAGGGATAGTGGCAGCTGTGTAGGTAAAACCTGAGCACCCACCAATGCCTGCTTCTACCTGGAGCTGATTTTTGAACCCTGAAACTCAGCAACTCCTGAAGCTGAACCCAAACCGCTGCTCCTTATAGTGACAGTTTAAAAAACAAAGCCCAAACCCTGCTTGTGTCAGTGAGCTCTCGGATTTCCTTTCCAAAGGTGAGTGTAAATGTCTCCATGTCTTTTTTTTTTTTTCTTTTGTTTCTGTTGATTTTTTGAATTTATTAGCAACAGCCTGTGACGACCTCACCAAATTGTAGAAGCGCCTCCTGAGTTTGTCTCAGACTCTCCGGGGAGCCTGTTTTGGCCCGATCCCACCTCCTGCAATGTAGCTGAACGTGCTGTGTTCTCGTGCCTTCAACACCCGCCCACCACGAGCCAGTTGTGATCGTGCTTTTTATTTTATTTTTTTTTTCTCCTCCTCCTTTTTTTTTTTTTTTTTTTTTTTTTTTTGGTTTTTTTTTTTTTTGTTGTTGTTGCCCTAGTCCTGGAAGATAACTAGGTTACTGTAGAGCAGAAGGAATTCGATGCCGTTTGTTCTCTGTTGATAATTCTTTGGAATGATTTGCTGTCCCCCCCCCTCCAGATCAGCTTGGCTTTACAAATTTTACCTGAAGATTGTTTTGTTGGGGTTTTTTTGTTTTTGTTTTTTTTTCCGTTGTTTTATTTTTTCTGGATTTCAATACAATCTAGTTTTCAAAGTGGACTGACGGATACGGGTGGAGGGGTGGTCCTGGAAGACTACTGGTTTTCACAATAAAGTTTGACCTTTTTAATAACCAGTTTTGCCAATGTTTTGAGGATCTGATTCCAACAAAAAGGTGTCCGTGGGCTCTGCCATCGCCAGTAATTCCTTTTCCCCGTGGGGAAGAGGGAGAGGAGGCAGCTCAGAGGAGGCAGGGCTGGGTTTGGGAGTGGAGCAGCTTGTGTCCCCTCCCTGCAGAGGTGTCACCTCAGGGCAGGGGCAGTGCTCTGCTCCTTCTCCCACCTCCCAGCCAGGCCCCTTGGTGCTTCCTCGGCCTCTCAGGCCGGGTCAGAGCAGGGGGGGCTGGGATAAACGGAGCTTTCTTCTTCTAGGAGGGAAACAAATCCTCATTTGGGAGGAAATCAGAGCTGAAGAAGGGGCAGGGGGGAGGAAGCAGAAGGTTTTTCTCGTGTTCAGGACTGTCTGTGCTTGTTTTGGACTCTGTTGGCAAGGTCGGGCAGCAGGGCTGGGGTGGGTGGGAGGAGGGAGCAGGAGCGAGTGCCCCGCTGCCCTCGGGGTGCCGTGGGGGCTCTCAGGAGCTGCCACCTGTGTGCTGGGCTCGGGTTTGTGTTTTTCCAATCCAGCACACCCCGGCCACGCTCCCTGAGCCGGAGCCGCGTCCCTCTGGCACGGGGGGGAGAGCTCGGGCTGGCGTGTGGCTCCACATCTGCCTCCTGCTCGGAATTAGCCTTTGATCCGGGAGCGGGAATTCCCCGCTCGGCTGCCCCAGGTGTTAGGACAGCTGTTGCCGCCGAGTTGGGTGCGCGGGGCCGGGGTGAAAGCGTTAATGAACTTTGTTAATGAACGTTGATCTCCCAGCCCAGCGTTCAGACTCTCCGCCTCTTCCCAGAGCAATCCCAGAGCGGGCGGCCTCGGCAGGGATTGGTTTGGTTTGCTTAGAAAAAAACAACAACAAAAAAATGTCTTTGTGTCTGTTTGAAACGGTGTTTAAAAGAAGTCACCCTTCCACAGCGTGTCCTCCTGGCAGGGATTGGTTTGGTTTGCTTAGAAAAAAACAAAAAAAAAAAGTCTTTGTCTGTTTGAAACGGTGTTTAAAAGAAGTCACCCTTCCACAGCGTGTCCTCCTGGCATTGTGCCACCAGAGAAGAGACCCCCCGAGCCCCCCGGACCGCCGCCACCTCCTCCCGTGCCCGAAGGGGATCTCTGCGGAGCAGCCCAGGAGTTGAACCCGGCCGTGACGGCTGCGCTGCTCCAGCTCCTTTCCCAGCCGGACCCGGAGCCGCCGGCCCCGCCTGCCCCGGACTACGGCCGCCCCCACCCCGGCAGGACTTACAGCAGCGACAGCAGCTCCGAGGCGGGATTCGCTGCCGAGGAGCTCAATCCGGGCCAGACTCTGCTAGAACCTTCTGCCCAACCCCTGGGGAAAAGCAGGACCTTCTTGGGCTCCGTGAGCCACCTCGGGGAGAGCAGCAATTACCAGGGCACGGGCTCGGTGCAGTTCCCGGGGGACCAGGACCTGCGCTTCGCCAGAGTCCCCGTCACCATCCACTCGCTGGGGCAATCCTTCACCAAATCCGAGGGGAGCAGCAGCAGCAGCAACAACAACAACGTGCTGGTACATCCAGAGGCCAAAATGCAGAGTTACAGCGAGTTGGGGCCGGGAACAGCCGGTTCCAGTGGGGCAGGAACAGGTCACAGCTGGGGTGCCCCAACCCAGGCGCCGTCTTCCTACGGGAAGGCTTTCCGAGGGCCTGGCCGAGTGCCTCCACGGGGGGGCCGGGGCCGGGGGGTTCCCTACTGAGATTCCCCCTTGCCTCTCTCTCCTCCTTTAGCCACAGGACTTGATTTGGGTTTTTTTTTTAATTTTTTTTTAATTTTTTTGTTGGCCAGAGCAAGGTCTCATCCGCATTTCAGCTGCTGCAGAGCTCCCTGGGCATCCCTCCCTCGCTCAGGAGCTGCCAGAGGGGTCCCCACTGGCTTCCTATGCTTGGTTAAGTGACAAAAATAATCCCAACCCTGCAGCAAACTGAGCCAGGAGGGGAGGGATTGATGGAAAAGAATGGAAGGAAGAAGGAATTTTTTTAAATCCTGTTTCCCCAAGTTGGGCACCAGAGTTTGCCGGGGGGGTCAGGGAGGGCTGGGGGAAGGTCGCTTCCCAAAGTGTTTTTTTTTGTTGTTGTTTGTTTGTTGTCCCCATTTCCTTAAGAAAAAAAAGAAAAAAACAAATGAAAAGGGGAGTTTATTGATGCAGAGGCACGTGGATGGGTTATCCCAGCAGTGGGGACCTGGGATGTGACACTGGTTGTGTTCAGTTTATCTGATGTTTGCTTTCTTTCCATAAAGCATCCAGTTTTCCCTCTGCTCCAGGGCCAGTCCTGCCCCCTGTGACAGCAGCCTTAGTACATTGATTTTTGGGAAGGGTCTCTGGGTGTTGGATCCCTCCTGCTGCAACTTGGCAGTTGGGATTTTCTTTTATTTTTTGGTCTTTTTTTTTTAATTTTTCTTTTTTTAAGAGCCAAGGAGAACACCTCCCTGAAAAAAAAACAAACCAGGGATTTCCGTCACTTGTAACTTCCAGAACACTTCAGGAATTAAAAAAAAGGGAACAAAAATCCCAACACCTGGTGGGATTTGCCACCAGATGGGAGTGATTTGTCCCCAGAATCCTGGGCTGGTGCTGCCCATCCTGCCAAGGTCGGTCACATCTCAGCCCTTTGAGGTTTTCCAGCTGTTCCTGTGTCATTTCCACTAGCATATTTCTATTTTTGTTGTTGTCAAGGAAGTATTTACGCTGGATTTTCTCCTCCCACAGACCCTTGCGCTGTTCATTTCAATGAGACTTAAAAAGAGATGAATAAAACAAAGGTACCTATTTATCAGCTTTTTATTTCCCCCCCCCCAGATAGGCCTTTCCTATGGAAAACATTTAATTTTAGAGCCGACAGTTCTGGAGTGTTAAAGGGGAGGGGAATTTTGGGGTTGGCCAAGAGACCTTCTTGCTACTAACAGGATTTAATTTCTTTTTTTATACAGAGAGATAAATTTAAATAAATGCACCTGAATAGGTGATACTTCTCCACCTGGGGAGATCCTGCCTTACCCAGCTTGGCCGTGGGAGGAAGGAAGGGAGAGAAATTAAATATATAGATATATTTTTTATTTTTATTTGCTGGTGATGTGCAAGGCCCCGTGGCTCCCAGCACTGAGGAGTGATGCTGTTGGCAGAATTCCCACTGGAAATTTGTAGGGTTTGGGATTTTTTTTTTGTTGGTTTGTTTGTTTTTTTTTAACTTAGTTCATACCTGATGTGCAGAGAGGACAAAAAGAGAAGTTCTGTGAGACTGAAGCCACCGAGGGGCTTTAGGAAGGTTTCATTCCTCTATTTTCCTTTGTCCTGGCACCAGCTCCAGGCTGCCATGGAGCTGCTGCTGCTGTTCCTTTTCTCCCCAGTCCCATCCTCTTTGGAAGGAAAAGTCTGATTCCTGTGCTGAATCCTCTTAGGAAGCTGATGCCTATTTATTGTCTCTCCAAATTGGCACATTCCCAAAAAAGCTGCTGGGAACGATCTGTCCTCGACCTGCTGCTTCTCTTGGTGTCATCCTGGCTTTGGGGCCCCACTTTGGGGTGCTTGGTCCCAGTTTAGGGGTCACTGGTCCCAGTTTGGGGTGGTTGGTTCCAGTTTAGGGGTGGTCAGTCCCAATTTGGGGTGGTCAGTCCCAGTTTTAGGCATCATTAGTCCCAGTTTAGGGGTGGTCAGTCCCAGTTTAGGCATCACTAGTCCCAGTTTAGGGGTGGTCAGTCCCAGTTTAGGGTCACTAGTCCCAGTATAGGAGTGGTCAGTCCCAGTTTGGGGTCACTAGTCCAAGTTTAGGGGTCATCAGTCCCAGTTTGGGGTCATCAGTCCCAGTTTGGGGTCATCAGTCCCAGTTTAGGCGTGGTCAGTCCCAGTTTAGGCGTGGTCAGTCCCAGTTTGGGGTCACTGGTCCCAGTTTAGGCGTGGTCAGTCCCCGTTTAGGGGTCACTAGTCCCAGTTTAGGAGGGGTCAGTCCCAGTTTAGGGGTCACTAGTCCCAGTTTAGGAGGGGTCAGTCCCAGTTTAGGCAGCACTAGTCCCACTTTGGGGTCACTGGTCCCAGTATAGGGGTCATGAGTCCCAGTTTGGGGTCACTGGTCCCAGTTTAGGGGTGGTCAGTTCCAGTTTAAGGGTGGTCAGTCCCAGTTTAGGGTGGCCTGTCCCAGCTGGGTGTCCCCAAGCCCACTGTGGCACAGCCCCATCTCTTGCAGCAGGGCTGGGAAGGGGCTCAGGGCTCCTGTCCCTGTCCCCCCTCCAGTGAGGGATGGACATCCCAGGCGTCTGTTCCCTGGCCAGTGGCAGCTGCCAGCTGGCCCTGGGGGCCCTGGGGGCTCCTGTGGAAGGTCATTCTGCCATTCCCTTCTCTGAGCCCCCAACCTCACTCATCATTCCACTCCCAGTGGCTTTTCCTAACTGGTCCCAGCATGAGCCTTTCAACCCCTGCCAGGGCCACGGGGTCTGGGGGGGACCACCCCGGCCAGGTCCTGGCAGGCTGTGGCACCACTCCTGCCTTCCATCACTTCTTCTTTTATTTCCCCACCCTTTTATTAATTTTTTTGTTGAAATTTTACCTTTTTTCCAACGCTCTGCACAAAGAAGACAAAAGGATTTGTGGCATTGGCTGGGATTTGTGCATTGGGAAGGATTTAAGTTGGTGCAGTTACAAACGAGGGGGTGAGGGCAGCTCCCCCCCTTCCTTCCCCCCATCCTGGCTCTGGGTTCAATCCCAAATTCTCCCGCTGTAGCAGTTCCCAGCAGAGATTCCTCTGGTCAGATCTTGCTGTACCTCTCTCCCAAGTTTCCTCTGGAGACCGAGCGCGCCTTTCTTCGGTTGTACCTTTGTCTCTGTACAGATATTTTGTAATATATTATTAAATTTTTTTTTTCTTTTCAGTTTATAAAAATGGAGAAGTGGAGATTGGAAAATTAAATATTTCCTGTTACTGTATCTTGCTTGCCTTTTGCTCCGTTGCTTTCCCCGTAGCCTTTGGAATCACAGGGTAACTTGTGTTTTCCTTGGAAAGCCTTTTATTCCCTCCCGGTGAGAGGGGTGGGGTTTGGCATTGCCAGCCTCTGCAAGCCCCCAAATTCCACTCTCTAATTAAGCTCTGAGCCATCATTAGCCCTGGCTTTCCCCCCCACTCAAAGGGGTGTTGGTGGGAGATGCCCGAGCTGGGATGGTTTGGTTAAGGTGAGAAACCTGGAGCTGATGGGAAGGGGGAGAGGGGATGGTGCTGCAGGAATGGGAAGGATTGAGGTTGAGATTTGGCCTGAAACCTTCTCCCAGCTCCTGGCAGCTCTTTGGGCACTGGAGAGGACACCAGAGTGCCTGGAGGGGATGGACTGTGCAGAGCCATGAGGGCAGGCGAAGGGAGCTGTGCCTGTGTCATCCCCTTCCTCCCCACAAACCCCTCCATGACATTTCTCTGTGCTGCTCCCAACCCCATCGTGGCTCCTGAAGGACGCGGGAGGGTTCGCCCCAGCCCTTGTGAGCCAGGCAGGAATTTGGGATGGTGACAGCCGGAATCTCCTCCTTCCTGCTGGGCCAGGAGGAGCTGTGCGTCCCCAGGCCGTGCCCGTGCCTCAAGCCCCGCCGAGCCCGGCCCCCGTCTCCCGTTCCAGCCCCGGCTTTCTCGCTCTCCTTTCGCCTGGTTCCGATCCCTGCGCTGACACCTCTTAAAATATATCCCTGTGCAGATGGTGGGGGGGTGGCGGCGGCGCCGGGCGCTTCCCGGTGCTGGGAGAGGCAGGAGCCGAGCCCCCAGCGCCCACCCGGCCTCCCCTGATTTATGGAGGGGGCAGCTGGGCCCCGTGCACTCGGCTGGATCCCTAATCCAGCCTCCTGGTCCCTGCCCGCGGCTCCGCCGGGCTCCGGGGCCTCACCCGGCGCGGCAGAAGGGATGCGATGCCATCCCGAGCTCCCTCACATCCCACCTTCCCTTCCCGCTGCCGGCAGACAAAGCCCCACGTGGCCCCGGCTCCTGCGGCATCCCGATCCGAAGGTGACCAGGCCGTTTTATCCCATTTAATTTATTTTGGCATTGAACTTCCTCGGCGGCAGCTGCCGTGCCAAATGGCCGGGGGCTGCCCGGAGCCGGCGCTGTAAATCTCCGCCGTTCGGCTCTTTCCCGCTTGGGTTGTGCTCCTTGGAGCCGTGGCTGCTCCATCCCGATATTCCCGGCTGCTCCATCCCACCCTTCCCGGCTCCATCGGCTCGAAATGTGGGATCTGGAGGAGCTGTCCTTCCTCCTCATCCCCGCGATGCTCTCACGACGTTGGGGTCGCGGTGGTCGCACCATCGGCTTCCGGAGCATCCCGGGGCTCCAGGCACAGCCCTGCTGCGGGGATGAAGATGGAACGCTGAGGAAGAGGAGGAGGACGGGGCCTTCCCACAGAGCAGATCACCGCGGGACACCCGCATCCCACGGGATTCCTGTGGGAATCTCCGCCTGGAGCGGGCCTCGCACCTCCCGGGTGGCTCGTCCCGGCGCACACGCGTGTGCCAGGGTGTGCACACACCTGGGGTGGCACACGCGTGTTCACACGTGGCCGGGGGGGGGGGTGACTGTCACCAGGTGTCGCTCTCGGCACGGCCACCCCCTCCCACAGCGTCCCCGTCCTCCTCCTCCTCCTCCTCTCCGGCTATATTTGTCCTTCCAGCTGCTCCGGCTGTCGGCATTAAAGGTTTTTCATCCAATTTAGACGTTTCCTTCCAAAAATCCGTTCACACCTTTCCCTGGCATTTGGAAAGGGGAAAGAAGGAAAGGACTGAGAAGAAGAAAACCACCCAAAAAACCCCTTGGAGGTGTTGGAGGCCGCGGATGGGGGAGGGAGGAGGTGTCGGGGTTGGGTTTTAGGGGGGAAGGATGGGGGTGTGAGACCCCCATTATTATCCACCCCACGGCATCCCGCATTTTCCATCCCTTGGCATCAAGACGCCACATTTTGAGGGCACGGGTGGGTTTTTGGGGTGGCATCACTGGCACGGATGGGGTGAGGATTCCTTGGACAGGGTCGGGCGGGGGGATGGCAGGGGGGTGGCACAGTCCCCGTGCCATGGGGCCACCTGGCCCCGTCCCCTCGCGCTGGCAGCTTGATTAAAACGGCGGCGCGGGCGGCGGCACAGCTGGTGCCTCCTGCCAGCACCCGGAGCGGGAAGCGCCCGCCATTAGCGGCTCCAATTAACGGCAACGCGGAGCCGCCGCGGCCCGGGGGCTTCCCCAGCCCCGAGTGCCCCCCGGTGCCACCTCCCGGGGACGCTGCAAGCCGGGCTGGCGTCCCCATGCCCAGGCGGTGACAGTGCCAACCCTCCCGTGCCCTTTCCGCCGAGCCCCTGCTGAGCACGCCTCGATTTTGGGGACATTCCCCTCGCTGCCACCACATGCCACCTGCCATGCCCGGCCTGGGGAGGGGGACAGCGAGGTGACCCCACCGCAGCGCTCCAGCGACCCCAGCGGGCACCAGGATGGGGACAAGGCCCTGACATGCCCGCGGTGGCAGTGGGGACAGGGAGCTGGCACCGCACCCCGGGCGGGCACATCGCCCTCCCCGCTGCCACCGGCACAGCTGAGCCAAGGCGCGGGGGGACTGTGCCTGCACGCTTTCACCTGCCATTTAATTGGATGTATTTTTAATTAATGGCGCCTCTGGGACCAACATGAGACAACATGATCTCTGAATAGGGGCAGGGGAGGAATTGGGGCCGCGGGAGGATTGGGCCGCCGGGTGCCCTTACGCGCCAAACGCTGCCATCAATCACCCCCTACTTTTCGGCTCTGGACTTTTGGCTGGGGCTCAAGGCGGGCGCCGGGGCCACCCCCCGCTGCCGCCTGGCACTCGTGTGACGAGCTGCACGTCCTCAGCCGCGCTCGGCGACCGTGCTGGAGGAGGCAGAGCCAAATCTGCTCCAAATTTGCTCTTGGGAGGATCCCTGGGTCACGGGGAGCATCTGGGGGGCTCCCAACCCCTCTGCCCTCCCCATCACCACGAGTGCTCTCAGTGCTCCCCGTGTACACATCGTTGTTTTGT
>JBBMKD010000101.1:1826337-1839311 GCA_037834095.1 Argya squamiceps
GGTGCTGGCAGGGGGCTGCAGGTGTGGCGTGGGCAGGGCTGGTGGCGGCGGGGCCGTGTGTCCCCGTGCGGGTGGCACATGGATCTGCACGGCCACGCCAATGTGCCTCCACCCCATGGCACAGCCCCACACGGCCTTTGGTGCCCTCTGTGCACACACACACACACCAACACACACCTCCTTGCACAATCACACCCTCCCTAACACACACAGAGGCTGAGCCTCCTTGGATGCCAATCCCACGGTGGTGGTGGTGGCTGAGGCCCGGTGCAGCCAACGAGGCCTTTGTCTGTCAGGCAACTCCCGACTGCTCTGCCCCCCTCTCACCCCCAGATCTGTCCCCACCACGGTGTCTGTGCAGCCAGAAATCACTGCTGCCCTTTTGGTGGGCAGCAGCTGGGCCGCAGAACCTAAACGGGCACACAGTGTCCCCAGAAGCCGCTGCCCATCACCCGGTGCCCCAGTCCTGGCTGCATCCATTGAGGCCAAAGATGTGTCCTGGATCTTCTCTGTCACCAAAATCCCAGAGGGGACAGAGGAGATGGGCCTGGTTTGAGGGGTGCAGGCAGGGGGTGGGTGTCACACCCCAGCACGTGTTGGTTCACACACTGGGCGAGGGTGGCACAGCCATGACGTGAACATGGTGACAGTGGTGGCCGTGCCCACACACAAAGGGCTGGCCATGCCCAGCCACCAGGGCTTTGCCAGGGCCACCAGCGGTGCCCATTCCCCCAGATGCCAGGGCTGGCACATGACAGAGGGGCTCTGCCCGTGGTGAGGGTCCCCCAGCACAAACCCTGCCACTGTCACTCACGGCTGTGGCCGAGCAGATGGCACCTGGGCTGGAGCCGGCCTGCAGGGAGGCAGGGCCCACCCCAGCCCTGCCAGTGCCGGTGCCACACTGGGCACCGATTCCCGGGTGTCCTCCTGGCACGGAGCATCCCTTCCCCGCAGCACCGTTCAGCTCCCTCTGTTGTCGCCATCCCCGTTTTGCCGCTGGGTGACCTGCTGGGATCACTGTGCGCCCTCACCTGATGGCTGTGGCACATCAGAGCCGGCTCTGGGTCAGTCACCACTCCCCTGCCATCGGTCCCCAGGCCAGGGGACCCTTGGAGGGCGGCCACACCCCGGGTGTCAGGGCAGTGAAGCCATCGGTGTCCTGTTTCCTGGGCCTCACAGCCCATGGGGGGCTGATCCTGCCTGAGGCCGAGGAAATGCCACAGTGTGAGCGGCTGAGCTGGCCCGTGTGGGGACAAGGATGGGGACAGGGATGAGCCACGAGCCCCTGGCCCAGTGTACCCATTACAGCCTAATTAGCAGCCGGTGAGTGCGAGGGTGGGCGCCGGCGTGAGGCTCATCAGCATGCGCAGAGCTTGGAGGGAGAAGAAAGTGGAGACATGAAACGGGGAGAGGAGATGAAAGAGGAGCAGGGAGATGAAAACCCAAACTGCTGCCTCGTGGCTGGGGGGTGCTGAGGGCCCTCGGCCAGACTGTGCCTGGACATGGCCCACAGAGAGGGCAGGAGTGGGATCCTGGTGATGTCCCTGTGCTCTCCCTGCCACCATGGCTGATGATGGCACAGGGCACAGCCCCATCCTGGTCCTTGGGTGACTTTGGGAAGGGGCTTTATCCAGGGAGGTGAGCAGGGATCTGGAATCACAGCACAGGGGCTGGATGAGCAGGATCCATCCCATGGGAATTGGGGCTGTCCTGTGCAGCAGGGGCAGGTGAGGTTAAGGTGAACGCAGAACCAGGCACAGTTTGGGGTGGGAGCAGGGTGGGAGTAGGGTGGGAGCAGGGGCAGGGTTGGGTGCTGCCTTTTTGGGTGTGGGGTCTGGGGGAGATGGTCCCGGGGCTCTGCTCCCCATCCCACTGATGGCCCTCGTGTTGCAGGGACCAGCTGTCCCAGCACTGCCACCTCTGATCCTTGGCCACCCCTGTGATGTCTCCGGTGCCCTCAGTGCCAGGCAGGCATAGTGAGGAGTTGGGCTGAAGCATGAAGCTCTTTCCTCCTCCAAAATCCATCCTCCACATCCCTTCCCTCCCTCCAGCAGGAAGGCGATGGATGCAGACCCTGCCCGCGGCATCGATTTCTCCATCCCCGGGGTGGGTGCCAGGGGACACGTGCCACAGGGAGGGACACGGGCAGGGCACGGAAGCAGGTCGGCACTGGCAGAGCCGGCGGTGGGAGCTGGGTGGTGCCGGGACGCGGCTGGGAGCCAGCTGGGCCCGTGGCGGCTCCGGGGGCCCCGCGTGGGGCGAGTTTACCGGGGCTCAGCCGGCTGCCACAGCCCCTCCCTCGGCCAGGCCGCTCTGCCCCTCCCCGGTGTGGCCACGGGGGTCATCGCAGCCGGCCCCCATCGCCGGTGGGGTCCCTGCTGCCCCTCAGCCAGGCCGATCCTTGCGGGGCCCGAGCGATGGATCCGGCTCCGGCATCTCCCCGCGAGCGGTGGCGGGGGGGAGGCGGGGGCCGCTGCCAGATGGAGCCGGCTCTGCACTGCAATATTTCTGGGAGGTGAAGGCTGGGGAGAGATGGATGCGCTAACGTGCGGCGGAGCCACCGCCGGGAATGTCACTGAGGGGAGGAGAGCAGGAGCTGAGCCCATCCTTGTCCGCATCCCTGTCCCCGTCCTTGTCCCCGCTGCCTTCGGGCCGGGTCCCTGGAGCAGCTCCTCCCTCGTAGGAGCCATCCCTGGGCATCTTCCAGTCACCGGGTGAGCAGGGCCCCAGCTGCGGGTGGGGGGCTCTGGGGGTTGGGGAGGGGTGGGTGGTGCCCTGCCTGTCCCCAAATGTCCCCGCAGTGGTGACTGCAGGGTCATGGGTGGGGAGCTTGGGAGGAGGCAGCTGATGGAGGAGGGAAACTGAGGGAAGAGAGGGGGGCTAAACTGGCTTCAGGGGGGATTTAGGGAACTCCCTCCCCTTCTGCCAGAGGAGGATGGGGAGATGCTGTGCCAGGCTGTGGTGTGGCTGCTTCACCCGCTGGATGCTGCTCCCAGGGCATCCAAATTCCTGCTTGTATCACTCCCTCCTGTGTCCCCAACATGTCCCCCCAGCCTGTCCCCCACAGTCACACACAGGCCAAGGACCTGACAAGTGCTTTTTGAGCCACACGTTGTTAATTAGGAAAATGACACCTGGGAATTGCCCAGTGGGAAACTGCCGGAGCTGTGGCTCCATGTGGGGCTGGGGACAGATAAACACGGGGTGGGGACACAGGGGATTTGTCCCCTCTGCCCCACGCTCCTTTGTCACCTGGTGTGTTCACCCCTACTGGGGTCAGATGGCCTTTGGGGACAGTGGGGGGGCTGGGACAGGGGACCCCAAGCCTGGAGCTGCCATTGTGCCACCAGCAGGGCTGGCTGCTGCTGAGGTAACAAGGCCACCCTGGTGATGTCACAGAAGTCTATGACATCACAACCGGTCTGTGACATCACCAGGCTTCAGGAGTGGCCACAGCAGCCTCTCCACGGGCACTGTGGTGGGTAGGGGGCACACAGGGGTGCTGTCACCAGTGTGAGTGTGGCTGAGTGGGTGCTGCTGGCAGCAGTCCCGTCTCCCCCGTGGCAGATGGTGGCTGCCTGGGCACATTTTGGGGGGCTGCCATGGCCTGGTGCTGGGGGGATGTGGCACACAGGGGCAGTGGGGGCTGCCCGTAGCCATGGCCCCCTCCATCCCCCCCCCATCTCACTCACCTGTCCCCCAAAACCAGGGACAGGCGGCTTGTGGCCCTCCCTGAAGTGCCCTGAGTGTGTCAGGCCTCAGCCAGATGGGTGGGCACAGGTGAAGGGGCACCTGGGTGGCACCAGGGACAAAGGCCAAAGGCTGGACTCGGAGCTGTGGGTCTGGGGGTGCCAAGCCCCATCCAGGGGGTCTCAGGTCACACCCCTTGGGAGCGGGTCCAGCCTGGTGCTGCTGTTGGGAGCTCAGCTGCTCCCACCAGCCCCACAGCACAGGGGACCCCAGTGTGGGGCACCCTGGGGTGCTCCCTCCATCCCTCCGTGCTCCGATCCCTGGGGACACCGGGGACCCCCATCCCACCTCCCAGCTGCCTGTGGGGACCCCCCACCCTAAAGAGCAGCACCCCCACCCCAACCCCGAGGTGGGGGGGCCCGGCAGGGAGTGGATTTGGGGAGATGGGGAGGGTCTCCATGGCGACAGAGCGCGATTACGACAGTCGCCATGGCGAGGCTGCGTGGCCCGGCCCGTTGCCATGGCGATGCGCCTGGCACAGCCAGTCGCCATGGAGATGGCCGAGGGATGGAGCGGTCCCCATGGCTTGGGGACCGGGGCTGGGATGGGATGGGGGAAAAGGGGTGTCCCGGGGGCTGAGCCCCCCAACCCCGGGCGCGGGGGCCTCGCCGGTGCCGCCGCCTGCCCGGCGAAGGGCTGCGGGTGCGGCCCGCCCACGGGCGGGGAGCCCTGAGGGGGCCGGAGGAGCTGTGGGTGCGGGGGCCGGGACCGCGGCGAGGCCGAGAGGTGCCCGTGACCCGCGGGCTGGAACGGGAAACTGCAGAAACTCACAGAAGCGCAAGCGGGAGGGAGGGCAGAGCCTAACCCGAGGACGTCGGCCGGGCTTTAACAGCCAACCGTGTGTTGGCTATTCTCGCTATCGCACCTGTGTCTGCCCAGCTGCGGGGTGGGCTGGGGTTTCTTTCAGTTACCAAACAAAAGATAATCAAACAAACAAAAAACACAGAGGGCGAACAGGGCTTCTGCCTTTACAGATGCACTCCTGCTCGGTCAGCAATGAGCACAATATGTGTCTGTATTGGTAGAAAAGCACTTGGACCGTGTGTCACAGTGAATCAGTGAAAAATCCTGCCTGTTAAAATCCAACATGTGAGGTACCAACTCTGTATTGGATGGTTTATTGTCCTGCTCTGGTAGAAATATCTAGAATATTAACAAAACAAAATAAAAAAGGTGTTTAGAGTGATTGTAAGCATTTTGATAAACTTACTGCACTATAGATGTTAAAGATATTTTTGACACTAGGCTCTCATCTCCATCAGCTCTGTTGGTACAGATGAATTTTGATACCTCGTAGCTTGAGCTAGGTGCATCAAAAGAGGGGGCCCCAGACAAAGATATTCCTGGGCAATTATTCTTACCGTCTAAACTCTGCATGCAACAGTGTGGATCAATAGCCATATGAAAGTCTGGGCCTTTCTTGACCTTTATTGCTTTGCTGTTTTGTTACCAAGTGTTTGCCACGTGGTCATCTTCACATCCTCTTAGGTCTGTTTCTGTTGTATTTTCAGTCAGTTCTGTAGTCCATGTTATAATGTGGTTGCTCCAGCTATTAATTTTTGAGTAATATTTAAATTTCAGTTTTGTCTATTCTAACTATTAATAATGTTTAGGCTGTTAGTTCCAGGTTTCACAGTGTTCCATCTTTGACTTATGCAATATAGCCATATAGCTCAGCTTGCTGTAACAATTCTAGCTACTTACGTCAAGCAAACACTTAGTTACTTTGAAATAATATGAATTTTTCAGTAATTTCTACCTTTGTTTTGGTATGCATACCTGCTTTAATAATTTAGTGTTTGATATGAGTGTAACCTCATGCCCTAGCAGAGTTTGAAGGCAAGGTTCACTCTGTTACTACACAGACCCTAATTCACCCACAGGCACAGAGGTGTGTACATCTATACCTGTGTACAAAGTTAATATGAAAAGTTCCCCTTGAGTTCAGTGGAACACCTCAAATCCACTTACATTTCTCAACAGGCAGGAATTGCTCCTAGAGGGCTGTAAGGGGATGGTTTTTCCAGTGCAGCAAACTTGAGGATTCATGAGCTCCAGGTGGTGTCCCACCTGGAAAGGTGCCGGTCACAGCCTGCTGGGGGTGTGGGAAAGGTCAAAGGGCTTTTCTTGGTACTGCTCTTCATGGGGGCAGGAGATGCTTGGCTTTAGTCAAAAATGTGTTTCCATTTTAGTTGTAAACCAAGTTTGTAACTACGAGAATTTTTCGGGAGAGAAGTCCAGCAGCAGTGGTGCTGTTTCATTTGTGCTGCAGCTGAGGGAGGAGGTAACTCCTGAAATCCAGAGCAGGCCTGAGGAGGCGTGGGGGGGAATGCACCATCACAGTTCCCCCGTGCCTGAAGTCAGTTCATGGTGCTCCAGAGAGTGACAATGTGGTCACCTCTTGCTTCTCTGCCTGTAAACAGCTTAATGCTATGTTCCAGTTGTAATTTGAGGGGCATTTTTGGTTACCTAATTATTATGGTTTTGTTAAATGTTATTAATATGTATCAGGAAGGCCTCTGCAACAGTGTCCTCTATCAAGTTATTCTCCACACTACACCATACTGAAATACTGTTCAATAAGAAGCATTGTCCAAATTTACCTTTTGCATTCAGTGGGCAAGGTGCCCTCATGACCTTCCCTTATAATTATTGTTAACAGTAGATTGTGCCCACAGTGCAGAAACATATATAGTGTGGGATGTACTATAGTTTCCATATTGATTAAAATAAAGAAAAGAAGTGAGGGTCTCCAGCCTGTGGGGAACTTTTTGATGTGTGAATCAAATTTGGTTCATGCTGGCAATGGTTGCTCCTGTGAGGAGGATAAGCAGTCCTTTGATGACTAACCTGATCTCCAGTGGGCATGTGCTGGCCTCATTCCCAATGCCATAACTGAAAAGAGAAAACAACAATATCAACAGTGGATTTTGCTCTGCATTCATTTGGGGTTTTTTATTGTGGACACTTGTATTTGCCCCATAAATTTATTAAATCAACTTTCAATATTGTTTGGTTTCCTTTAAACAAACCTTGTGCCTGTGACTTGTCCATGACATGGTGGTGGGGATGGATATCCTGTGGCATCCACTAGAGCAGTTGTGAAACAGCAATCACATCAATCCCTTCAGTGCTTTGTTGGATTGCCCCCATTTAAGGTTGTCTTACTTCTTTTTAATGTTGCACTGAAATACAGAAAACATTTGATTCAGTCAGCCTCCAGATGCAGTTTCCTGAGCAGTAACTGCACCAATAGGAGAGAATGAAGCAGGATTAGAGAATGAATAGAGAAAGAAGCAGGATTAGACTGCTTTTTTTCATCTGGTTTGCAATCCAACTGTACCTTAATCTTTGTGCTGAAAACTGTCTGGGCTTGTTCTGCTCTGGCCAGGGAGTGGTGGCTAACTGGGCAAACAGGCAGCCTGTCTGTCTCTGCAAGACTTCTATAAATACAGCCTGTTGGCAGGTTTTGCTCATTGCTGCTTGTAGGGCACTCCAGGAACACCACAGAGTATCTCGTGCTGCTCAGGTTTGTAATAGTTTGGGACTTGGACTTGAGAACTGCTGTGCTCACAACCATTTTGTGGTGGTCTCAGCTGTGAGCCAGCACTAGTGTAAAGCAGTGCCTACGAGCTGTACATGGAGCCTTTGTAAACTGTTGCAATTTCTTATGCTGGCTCTGAATTGGCTTCATCTTTAGATGTATATATTACTGTTTTGTTGGTTTGTGTTTCAGCTTTACAGACATGCCTTAAAAACTGGCCTTCTGCCTAGAGTTATCTTTGGACAGCAGTCCCCTGCTGCCACGGGACGTGGCAAAGGCTGCCAGAGGTTAAATAGATCATTGCATTGTCAGCTGGAGACCATACACAGCCACAGAAACAGTGAGCACTTTTCTCAGGAAATGTTGTGCAGGATGAGCAGGCACAGAAGTAACTGTGGCTAAAAGAATGGTGGATAATTCTTTAAATGCTGTATCCAGAGAACTATTTACCTAATGGTATTTTTCTGGTCTTGTTCAAACAATTGATCAGATCCTGATCCAAGTCAACATGTTCTGGTAGAGTATTGGAGGAAATTTTGAATGCTCTTTCTCCCCTAAAACCTGTTTCTCTCATTGGAGATTTTCTAGGGGCTTGCTCTGATGTGATCCAGTGTGACACTGGCCAGAGCTCTAATGTACTAATTTCTGTAGATTCTTATGCAAACCAAAAAGGAGAAATGTAATATTTTTGTTATTTTGCATTTTTCCCACTCATATTCATGCTTATTGGTGTTGTTGAAATTCTAATACCTCTGGATCAATAATTTAAATGGGACAGAACAGTTCAGACTTCAGAAGAACTGAAAATACAACATTTAGTTGAACTTCAATTTAATTTATTTTTTTAAGTTTTAATATTGCAGGGTATTATATAGAAAGATTTTCTTGTTTGTTAAGGTGACACTGGAAGTCATCAGTCCTTGGGTGCTGCATGTACTAGTGCTTTTTTTCTTTTCTTTAAGGTCCTCTAAAGTAGGTACAGCTCAGATTAAGAAAAAAAGCTTAAGTTGCCAGGTATGAATATCCTTAGAATATTTCTTTCTGTTCTTTCAGTGATTTATATACTTGGCTGCAATGCCTGCACAGTCACCTGGCCTGTCTAGCCATGTCTCTTTTCAGATTGTGTACTTTACCTGCACAAATTGTTTGTTGTTCTGAGGTTTGTTTCCATTCTTAGGTTTTTGTGGATAAGTTGAGCTTTTGCAATGCTAGACAAATCCTTATGGTTACATTAGTTTATGTGACTTTGGTCTCTTTAGAGGTAGAAATAAAAATACATAAAAATGTGGTCAAAAATATGGAGAGGTTTCTATAGGAGTTATCAAACTAAAGCAGATTTAAGAGCAGATGGGTTTATTTTTATCCAGTGTATAATTAAACTGTGGAGTTTGTGAATTTTTGCCATGTGAAGCTTTGTGATTCAAGATCAGGAGGCAGCTGGAGAAATTTTAGGATTATCATGGATGCTTTTAGTCATGCAGTTTAGTTTTAGGTAGTCCTGTGAGGAGCTATGTCCCTTATGGGTCTCTTCCTATTTGAGGTACTCTTAGGAAATATATACAGGATAAATATACTACAGGAAAATGTACTACACAGCTACTGAAGTTAGCCATTAGCATTTTTGGGGAACAGGAACAGCAAGGCATTTTGTGGACATTGTGGGCAACTCTGAGCAGCTGTCAGAGGTGGGATGCTGCTCTGGGTGGGTCTGTGCTCAGTCCAGTGTGGCTGGTTTGTGTTGTTTCTCCTTGCTAAGCCAGAATCAGTCAGTGCCTTGTGAGCAGGCTGGCAGTGATGCCCTTCTCAGCTCTGCACTGGGGCACTCTTGTACCCCTCCACGTCAAGAAACCAAACAGTATCCTGGAAACATTGCTTGTAATCAACTTACCAGTTGTATTATTTCATATGTTCCTAGCAAAAATATTGGACTTTTCTGTCCCTTCCTTCCCTATCCCCCCAGGACACTGGGATTGAGGGATAAAATATATAGTTAGCATTGTGTATCAGTGATCAGGGGGATTTATCTTGGTCTGCAGCAGCAAGGATACCTCCCCTTGCAAAAATCCATTCTCTGTGTTTTCTGGGATATTTGAGGCAGGCAGGGCCCTGAATATCTGCTGCCTGCAAAAACCCATTTTGCAGAGCTAGAAAAGAAAGGGGTCTTTCTTGAAACATGAAACATGCAAACTGCAGGTCCCCAACCCTTTCATAGTGACAATGTCACACCTTGACTGGGATTTAAGGCCCGTTACAGCAGCATTCTTTTGGGATAAGGAGTTTTGCTGTGTTTTTTTCACAAGGCCAGGACTCAGCAAGGTTTATGAGCCTGTAAAAGATGTATATTAAGAATTATGACTCTGGGGCCTGGAAATACAGTCTGAGGACTGGGATAAAAAAACCTAAAGCAACTGGTTACACAATTGCTGATGGGAAATACACTGCTCCCACTCTTCTTTTGCCACGCAGCCCTGCTGTCTGGTGAGGCAGCTGAAGCACGTCCAGGCACGTCCACAGGCCTCTGCTGGCTCCCAGCACGGGCTGCAGTTGCCTGGTTGTTTTGTCACAGCTTGGTCTCCTGGCCTCTGCAAACCAGCTGCTGACACACCTGCCTGTCTGTGCTGGGAGAAGTCATTACAGTAAGTCAGCCGAGACACCATTTTCTTCATGTGGGAAAAGGCAATTCTTTATTCACATCACTTATTTTATACAGTTTTCCCAGACCTCGTGTGTAGCACCTGTTGGCTGGGAGTTTTCTTACCACTTCATTATTGGTCAGAAGGGGATTTGTGTGTACATGCTGAGATTCAGGTTGTTTACATTTTTCCTTTATGGGTTCTCATGGAACAGATCCTATTGTTTACACACTTTTCAACCCTAGAATAGGTTGTTGTGTTAAGGAACCTTTCATACCAAGGTTGTTTTCACATGGGAACTTGCAAATTGCTTGACTACACTTAGAAGAGATAACAGGCTAGCTATTAATTTAATAGAGCAGGCCTGATTTTATGAGGCCTTTCTTTTATAATTCTTCTACTTGTCACAACATCTCCCCCTTTTTTATTCATTTAAAAAAGCTCATATGTTCTGATGTTAAAGCAATTTGCATCTTATTGAGGCTATTACTGGTAATCTATTAAATATGGGACAAGATACATAAAAAACCAATTACAATCAACAAAACTTATTAAATCAAATCATGTCACTGACACAGGGGCTCACAGCATGAGAAAAATAAAAATAATTTGCAATGTCTCTAGGGGAAATTGAGATAAATGACCATTGTTTTAAAGTCGAAATAGTTGAGACTCAGGAGAAAGTCCATTAGCTGAAATGTTGATCTTTGACATCATTGAATGTCTTTTTGGGAGGCTGAAACAGGGAAGAAAGTTAGTAGGAACACTATGCCATGATGATGACATAAGGCTTTTGTTGACTAGTTTCCCCTGTAAGTCTCCAGACACAGCCCTGCTCTGGCACTCCTGCTTTTGCTCCTGTTCTGATTACGAAGGCTGCGTGGTGGTGAAGTCACTTCTCACTGGGCCTCCTTTTCTCAGAGGCAATGGGTGTCTGATCAAATGAATAATGACTCTTTTAACCTGTTGATGATAAAAATACATGCATATCTTCTCTTTAAGTTAATGAATTAATTAGGCTTTGCTGTTGTACACTCAATTGGGATTTCGATTTAATGATCTTTTTTCCGGATTTTTAATGTAAATATTGCATTATTCAAAAGAATTTGTTGTCTTAATCTTTAATGTACATATTGCATTATCTGAATGTTCTTAAGGCATTAAATTCCCCTTCTTGGTTTTTTAAAAATGAGATGCATGTCTTTTATTATGAGTATGAAGGGAACATCCAAACATGTATGTGAAATAACTATATATGTAGTGAAACCAGAAACTTACAGCAATCAGGCATAATTCAAATACAACAATCAGGAATATTTCAGATAACAGACGTAATTAATAACACATGTGAAATTAGGTAATTAGCAATCTCTGAAATACTGTACCATCATCCCAGAGTCTGCAAACAGCTGATAAACCTCAAATCAGTGAAGAATTGATAATCATCTCTAGAAAATTATTCCCAAACTCACTTCAAAAACAGGTCCAGCTGTCATATCAATCAGTTCAAATGGCTAAGTCAAAGCAACTTGAATATTGTTTTGATGCAGAAAACACCTCGGTCTGTTGGCAATTTTCTCATCCAGGTAGAGCTAAGGCCTGGCCATGGCCTAAGCTCTAACTGGGAGAGAATTCCCTAGACGTATTTTAAAACAAGGCTCTTAAGAATCTTGGGGTGAAAGACTAAGTGCACCATCTAATAGCTGGTCTCCTCTGAAATTCCCTCAGGATAGGGATGCTTTAAACACAGCAAACTGTTGGAGTGCTTCTGTAACAAGCACTGGGACTGCATGTAATTACTGGGAGTAAAAATACCATCAGTTCACAGGAGGCTTTCGACAAAGCTCAGATATTGTTTCTTGGAATTCTGAAAAATACTTAAAAACCAGGAGACAGCACTGGGTCAAACCACCAAGCCAGTGCAGAGACTGGCTAGAGAGGCAGCCTGGTCTGGGAGATGGATAAGCAGCTAGAGAACAAAAAAGGATCCTGGAATGACACATGTCTTACAGATAATTACACAAAGAGATGGTAAAGTACATGAAAAGCTGGCTATAAGACAATAATATCAGCTTAGGAATAATGCCTATTACCATATCAGTAAATTCACAGTATGTAATTAATATTGTTACAGCAGACCTCACATTTGAGATGGAGATGGGTCAAGCCACAGACTCTTGTCCAATAAATAACGTGAAAAGGTCCCTGTTTGTTCTCCTTTATAATTCAGCCATCCTGATCTTAACTACTCACTGACTTTTGACTGCAGCAATCTCCAACCGTAGGGCTCTTTTTGCAGACTGGGTGCTGATTATTTCCTGCTAGAATATGACTGCAAGTATTTCCTTGCTGCCTCTGACCATAGGCTTTCACCCAGCTTGGCTTTGACTGCAAACTCACTGCAGGGCCCAGCTGCAGACCCAGACTGACCTCACAGCAGTGAGTGTCTCTCCCATTTGGTCAGTCTTCTCGTCTTCCCAAACCGTTCCTTTTTCCTCAGGATCTTCCCCTGATTAGCTAACCCATTCTTTTATCATGCTCATAACACAGCTGTGACTTATCAGGGGTGATGTCATCTGTAACTTTTTCTCCTAAAAATCTATCAGTCATAACTATCTGAAAAAGTTGAGATAATATTTCCCAAACATCCATGTATCTATCTATAAGAGTAAAATGAAACAGAACACCGAACAACTTACTAGTAAAAGCTATAATAACTCAGATTGAATAACACTCAAACCTGGTATAAACTAATTTTGACAGCGATAAAGTGTAACAAAATAAACTCAGAACTCTGCCCTAAAAGCACTTTATATTAATAATATGTAACTCAATTATTACCTCGGTAAAACAGAAGGTACACTTAAGAAAACTCAAAGTTAATCACTATTAATACTGAATACAACTGTGCTCTATATAAAACTGGAATAAAACATTGTCTAAACTTAATAATGCTGAAACCTCTACAGACCGCATGCAGCAAAAGGGAGAAAACACCCAAAACAAATAGAGGAAAGGTTAAAAAGGCACAAAGCGCTTGTGGCTCC
>JBBMKD010000101.1:1905024-1953670 GCA_037834095.1 Argya squamiceps
GGGAAGGGGGGATCCCACATCTTTGGGACAGAGACCACCTCCCATGTGAGTCAAGGGGCTGGGAAGGGGGGATCCCATCCTTGGGACAGAGACCACCTCCCATGTGAGTCAAGGGGCTGGGAAGGGGGGGGATCCCATCCTTGGGACAGGGACCACCTCCCACACGAGTCAAGGGGGCTGGGAAGGGGGGATCCCACATCCTTGGGACTGGGACCACCTCCCATGTGAGTCAAGGGGCTGGGAAATTGGGATCCCATCCTTGGGACAGAGACCACTTCCCATGTGAGTCAAGGGGATGGGAAGGGGGGATCCCACATCCTTGGGACAGAGACCACCTCCCACACGAGTTGGTGAGCAGGAGGTGAGGAGGGTGGTCTCACCTGTGGTTCTGCAGGGTCCCCTCATGCCGGGGGGCTCTAACACCCCCTGTCCCACCCCCCAGGTGGTGAAGGTGTTTGGTGAGGACGGCGCGTGCCGCTCCCTGGAGGCGTCGGCGGCCACCACGGCGCGGCAGCTCTGCGAGACCCTGGTGCGCAGGACGCGGGCGCTGCACGACCACAGCTGGGCCCTGGTGGAGCTGCACCAGCACCTGGCCCTGGGTGAGAGGCTGTGGGGGCATGGCAGGGCATGGCCCTGGGGATGCCCAGCCCTGCTGACCCCCTGTTCCCCCCCAGAGCGCTGCCTGGAGGACCACGAGTCGGTGGTGGAGGTGCAGAACTCCTGGGCCCCCGGTGCCGACAGCCGCTTCGTGTTCCGCAAGAACTTCGCCAAGTACGAGCTCTTCAAGAGCAACACGGTAGGTGGGCACCCTTTGTAACCCCCCCATGGGGACCCTGAGCACCCCAAGGGTCTCTGCTGACCCTCTGTCCCCCAGCAGTCGCTGTTCCCCGAGGTGATGGTGTCCAGCTGCCTGGAGGCCAACAAGAGCATGGCACACTCCGAGCTCATCCAGGTATGGGGCACCGTGCCCAGCTGTGCCCTGGGGACCCTGCCGTGCCCTGGGGGGCCTGATGTGCTCCTCAGCCTTCGTGTCCCCCCAGAACTTCCTCAACTCTGGGAGCTGTCCCGAGGTCCAGGGCTTCCTGCAGCTGCGGGAGGCCGGGCGCAAGGTCTGGAAGCGTTTCCACTTCTCCCTGCGCCGCTCGGGGCTCTACTACTCCACCAAGGGCACCTCCAAGGTGAGGGCAGGGGGTCCTGGGGGGAGGGAGCATGGCCAGGGGGTGCAGTAGGGCTAACCCTGACACCCCCAACCCCCTAGGACCCCCGGCACCTCCAGTACTTCGCTGACCTCACCGAGTCCAACATCTACTACGTGACGCAGGGCAAGAAGCTCTACGGGACTCCCACCGAGTTCGGCTTCTGCATCAAGGTGGGGATGTCCCTGCCTGTGGCAGGGTCATTCCCTGCGCCTCCCCCTGCCAAGGGCTCTCTGTCCCCTCAGAGCCACCCGGGGGCTGCCCCGTGACGGCTCCGGCCTCTCCCGCAGCCCCACAAGGTGCGGAGCGGCGTGAAGGGCCTGAAGCTGCTCTGCAGCGAGGACGAGCAGAGCCGCAGCTGCTGGATGGCCGCGTTCCGCCTCTTCAAGGTGAGCCCCGAGCCGGTGCTACCGGCCCCCTGCTGGGGGAAGGCCGGGATGGTGGCAGAGGGATGCTGGGGGGACGCAGGAGGGAATTTAGAGGGATAATGGGGCGATTCTGGAGGAATACTGGGATGATGCTGGGTTGGGGATGGTGGGGGGATGCTTGGGGGATACTGGGAAGATGCTGGAGAGATACAAGAGGGGGAATGTGGAGGGATTCTAGAGCGCTGCTGGAGGGATGACCCCATCCCAGTGAAAATGTTTCAGGGTGGGTGTCCCTGTGCCCATGTGGAGTGGTCCCCACCCCTGCGCTGGGTGGCTGTGGAGGTCTCTGGGTGTCCCTGGGTGCTCCCCCACCCCGCAGCACGGCCCCCCCAGCTGACGGGGCTGTTCCCCCAGTACGGGATGCAGCTCTACCGAAACTACCAGCAAGCACAGGCACGGCTGAGCCAACCCCCCTGGATCGGCCCCACTCCCCTGGTGAGTGTCCCCTGCCCTCTGCAGCCCCTGGCCCGTGGGGACCCTCCGGTGACCCCCCTGTCCCCCACAGCGCAGCGTCTCCGACAATGCCCTGGTGGCCATGGACTTCTCAGGGTGCACAGGCCGGGTGATTGAGAACCCCAATGAGGTGCTGACTGCAGCCCTGGAGGAGGCACAGGCCTGGAGGGTGAGTTGGGGTGCTGAGGAGTGAGGGGGAGTCCCCCTGAGCCCACCCTAACGCCCCCTCCTTTGTGTGCCCAGAAGAAGACGACGCACCGGTACAGCCTGCCCACAGCCTGCCACAGCTCCCCGCTCAGTGCTGGTGAGACGTGGGGTCAGTGCCCAACGGGGGTCCCTGCCCTGGGCAGGGGTCTCCCCAAGCCTGACACCCCTCTCCCCACAGCCATCCACCGCACCCAGCCCTGGTTCCACGGGCGCATCTCCCGGGAGGACACCCAGCAGCTCATCGGCCGTCAGGGCTTGGTGGACGGGTACGGGACCCTGGGGTGGGGGGATTGGGGTCCCTGAGGCTCCTGGGGGGGGACATGGAACTCCAGGGAGGTACAGCAGCCCAAGGGTTACTTGATCTTGCAGCTCCTGGGGGGATACAGGACATGTGTGGGGGTGGGTGGTCCCAGTGGGGTTGTCACTCCCAGGATTTTGCAGGATTTGGGGGACACACAGGCTCCTGGGGGGACACAGAGACTCCCAGAGATGCCAGGGGGCTACCAGGCTACTCCCAGATCTTCATAAGGGGTTTGTGGGACCCCACGGGTGACACTGGGAGGGCAGAGGGGACAGCAGTGACATCCCTGGGGCTCACAGGGTCTTCCTGGTGCGGGAGAGCCAACGGAACCCCAAAGGCTTCGTGCTGTCCCTGTGCCACCTGCAGCGCATCAAACACTACCTCATCCTGCCGGTGAGTGCCAGCGTGGGGCTGGGGGGGCCGGGGGGGGTCGGGAAAAAGGGGTCCTGACCTGCAGCCCCCCGGCAGAGCGAGGAGGAGGGTCGGCTCTACTTCACCATGGATGACGGGCAGACGCGTTTCGCCGACCTCATCCAGCTGGTGGAGTTCCACCAGATCAACCGCGGCATCCTGCCCTGCAAGCTGCGGCACTACTGCACCTGCGTGGCCCTCTGAGCCACGGCACGGCACCACCAGGAGGGTTTGGCACAGCCTGGCACCACCAGCGTGGCGGGGTTTGGCTCAGTCTGGCACTGCCAGCGTGGCTTGGCACAGTCTGGCACTGCTGGCATTCTTTGGCTCAGTCTCACTGCTGATGTAGCACGGCTTGGTGCTGCCCAGCACCACCAGCATGGAATGGCTTGGCACAGCCTGGCACCACCGGGATTGTTTGGCACAGACTGGCACCACTGGGATTGTTTGGCACAGACTGGCACCACTGGGATTGTTTGACACAGCCTGGCCCTGCTGATATGGCACCACCAGCGCAGTTTTGGCACAGCTGAGCACCACTGACATGGCACAGCCTGGCACTGCTGGCACAGCTTGACGCAGCCTGGCACCACTGGGATGGTTTGGCACAGCACCACCAAGCATAGCACAGTTTGGCACAGTCTGCCACAGCTGGGTGGTTTGGCACAGCCTGGCACTGCCAGTATGGCACAGCTGGGCACAGCCCAGCACCACCAGGATGGTTTGGCACAGCTCAGCACAGCCCACCGCCAGGACCTCCACACTCAAGCACTTTTTCCCCTCCACCCTGCAGCACCAGCCCCGAGTGTCCCTGCGGGGACCTGGCACTCCTTGCCCCCACACCAGGGGGGTTTTGGGGTCCCCAGGAGCAGGATTCCGGGGTGTGGGGGTGAGGGGGGCACCCATCACCGTGTCCCCCACATCTCCACGAGGCCAGTTGAACTGGGACATGTTTTATACCAGTGAAAATAAAGGTTATTTTTGCAGAGCTCCTGCCTTGTTCCTTCCCATCCCCAGAGCCCCCCAGTGACAGTGGCACACGGCTGGCAGTGTCCCCATCTCCCACAGTGTCCCCAAGCCTGGCAGTGTCCCCATGTCCCGCTGTGTCCCCACAGTGCCCCGGGTCCCACACAAAGGCCCCTCTGTGCTCCCCAGGCACCACGTGCGGCTCAGCCACGCGGCCGCCGCAAATCCCCGGGAGGGGGGATTATCCAGAGGGGATTAAAAGCCCGGATTTGGGGGGGCTGGGGCTGGGGCAGCTGCTATAAAGGCGGGGAGCTGGGGCGCGGGGGGGAGGCCGTGCCATGGCTCCCAAGACGGTGCTGATCACCGGCTGCTCCTCCGGCATCGGGCTGGCGCTGGCCGTGCGGCTGGCGCGGGACAAGCAGCGCCGCTTCCGAGGTGAGCGGGGTGGAGGGACCCCTCCAGCCCCCGGGGAGAGCCCGCGGGGGCTGAGCCGCCTGTGCCCCCCCAGTCATCGCCACCATGAGGAACGTGGGCAGGAGCGAGGCGCTGGCGGCGGCGGCGGGGCCGGCGCTGGGCCGGACGCTGGAGATCAAACAGCTGGACGTGTGTGACGAGGGCTCCATCCGCGCCTGCCTCGACAGCATCCCCGGGCGCCACGTCGATGTCCTGGGTGAGCCCCGGGATTTCCCTTCCCACCGTGACCCCGGTGTGGGGACCCTCCGTGATGTGGACTCCTGGATTGGAGGCTGTCCAGGCAAGCTTGGGGATCATTTGTGCACCCAACGAGGGGACCCTCTGTGCCAGGGACACCTTGTGACCCTGACCCTGTGCACCAGAGATTGCCCGTGCCAGGGACCCCCTGCACCAGGGACCCTCTGTGCTGGGACATTCCTGTACCAGGGACCCTCCAAACTCAGGATGTCCCTTTCTGGGGACCCCCCGAGCACTGGGGACCCCCTGTGCCAGGGGCCTGTCATGACCCTGACCCCATGCACCAGGGACTGTCCATGCCAAGGATCCCCTGCACCAGGGACCTTCTGTGCTGGGATATTCCCTGTACCAGGGACCCTCCAAACTCAGGACCCCCTCATGCACAAGGGACCCCATGACCTCACACACCAGTGACCCTCTATGCCAGGGACACCCTGCACCAGGGACCCTTCACACCCAGGACATCCCATGGTGGGGACAATCCGAGAACAAATGACACCCCATGCCCAGGGTGTGGGATTCCCCCTGCCCTGCGCACACCCCACTGATGCCCCCTGCCCACAGTCAGCAACGCCGGGGTGGGCATGGCTGGACCCCTGGAGTGCCAGAGCCTGGCAGCCATGCAGAGCCTCATGGACACCAACTTCTTCGGCCTCGTCCGCCTGGTCAAGGAGGTGCTGCCCGACATGAAGCGGCGCCGCGGGGGCCACATCGTCGTTATCAGCAGCATCATGGGCCTGCAGGGTAGGGGAAAATGGGGTGCCCTGGGGGGACCAGCCCTCACCCAGCCCTGACTGGGACTCCTCAACCATCCAGGTATTGTCTTCAACGACATCTACTCGGCCTCCAAGTTCGCGGTGGAGGGTTTCTGCGAGAGCCTGGTGGTGCAGGCGCTGCGCTTCAACGTGGCGTGAGTGCAGGGCAGGAGGCCGTGCAGCCCCTGGGGCCAGAGGGTCTGGGGGTGCCCAGTGCCCAGTGCCCCATCCCTGGGCAGGATCAGCCTGGTGGAGCCGGGGCCGGTGATGACGGAATTCGAGACGAAGTTGTACGAGGAAGCCGAACGCGCCGACTACTCACGGACCGACCCCGAGACGGCCGAAATCTTCACCAAGCTCTACCTGAGGAACTCCAGGGATGTGTTCACCAGCCTGGGCCAGACCCCCGAGGACATTGCAGAGGTGACCTAGTGGGCTGGGGGTGCCCAGCTGCGCTGGGCTGGGCAGAGGTGTCAGTTAGCCCTAACAAGGAACAGCGATGCCCAGCCAGCAGTGGGGCAGCTCACACCCAGACAGCTCCATCCTGATGGGGCTGAGCCTGGCTGGGAATGGGAATAAGAATGGTGAGGGGATGGGAAAATGTGGATGGGATGGGAAGGGATGGGATGGGAATAAGATGAGAAGGAACTGAGGACAGAGATGGGAGGGAAGTGGAATGGGAATGAGAAGGGATGGAGATAGGGTAGGATGAGATGGGGTGGCATAGGATAAAGACAGGGATAGAATGGGAAGGAGTTGGGGGTGGGATAGGAATGGTGATGGGGTGAGGTGGGATGGATTAGAGATGGGGATATGATGGGAAGGGTTTGGAGATGGGGATATGAAGTGAATGAGGAGTTGGGATGGGAATGGGGATAGGAGGGGAATGGGAAGGGAGGGAATGGGGATGAGAATGAGAATGGAGGTGCAAATGGGGGTAGGATGCAGTCAGGGTTGAAAGGGGATAGGGGTGGGATGGGAATGGTGGTGGGCTGGGGCTGGGGTGGGGCTCTGGGGACAGGAAGGGGACAGTCCCATCCCTACGTGTAGCACACCCTGCGGGTGATCGAGGCGGCGCGGCCCCCGTTCCGGCACCAGACCAACGTGGCGTACACACCGATGGCCGCGCTCAAACACGCCGACCCCAGCGGCGCCCTCATCACCGACGCCTTCTACAAGCTGGTGTTCAAGTACGACGCGGTGCTGCGGTTCGGCCTCCGCGCCATCCGCCTGCTCCGGTGGCAGGCACAGAAGGTCAAGGCGGGTGCGCGGCTCCTGGGCTTCAGATAAGCCCTTGTGGCCCCTGGGCACTGCCCAGCCCATCCCGGGGGCGGGGGCGAGGGAGCCGGGACCCGTGGAGGGTTTCGCTTCCTGTTCCCGGCCCGAAATAGCTCCAGCCGCCGCCGCATTAAAATGGGGAGGATATTTATAAGCAGCGCCTGGTGAGCAAGGCAGAGCGGCTTCCTCCGGGAGTGCAGCGGCCGTGACGGGGCTGGGAAGGGCTGGCAGCTGCCCCCTGCCTGCCTCCTGCTCCCCTGGGGCACCTGTACCTCCGACCCGCGGGCATGTGACACCCAGGGGACCTCACCCCGTCACGCCCTGGTGCTGCATCCTCCTCCCTCCGGGCGCTGCAGTGGGGTCGGGAATGTCCCATGGTGGGGGGTCCTGTGTCACCCCTGCCTGGCACTGAGCCCTGGGGCACTGGGGCAGCACAGGAGGTGTTGGGAGGGCAGAGAGCAGAGTGTGAGGGGTCTGTGGTGTGTTCAGAGGGGCACAGGGGGGCATTTGGGGGGCAAAGGGGGTGCAGGGAGCGGTGCACGGTGGGGGTGGGATGTATGGCAAAGACTGGGTGCAGGGTGGGTGCAGGGGAGTCACGCTGCCCCAGGGGCTCCCCTCCAGCTCCCGGTGGTTGGCGGCGGGGTGGGTTCACCCTGGGCACTTGGCGTGACAGCACTGGGAGGTGAGCGCAGGGGGAAACCGCAGGAGGCCCGGCATGAATCAGCCCCGCTGCTCAGAAACCTTCCTGCCTCCCCCTCCACTCCCCGGAGCCCTGGAGAGACCCCCAGCCCCTGGTGACAGGGCTGGATGGAAGCGGCTGCAGCTCCGTGTGCCTCGCACGTGGCCTCTCCGAGCCCCGCCGGCTGCAGGGACCGTGGGGACAGGATGGAGGTGGGGAAGGAAACATTTTTGCATTATCCTCCCCTTCTCGCACGAGTTAATGGCAAAGCAGCGGTGGGACCGTGGCCCCGGGGTGATGGCAGCACCTGTGGGACGTGCAGGGGTGACATCAAAGTGGTGACAGTGTCGCTGCCTCCCCCCCTGCTGCGGTTTCTGCAGATTTGACTAACTTTCTCCGCTTGGGGGGCAGGATGGGGGTGGTGGTGGGGGTGACTCTGCCCGGCCCCGGGGAACAATAAGGGGGGGCCCCCAGCACAAAGCCGCAGGTGTGGGAAACTCGGCTGAGGGAGGACAGGACCCCCCTCATACACCCCCAGCCCCACGGTGTCCCCCAGTGCCCAGGGGAGCTGCAATGGGGCTGGTACTGGGGGAACTGGGCGGAGCAGGATGAGCCCCAGAGCTCAGTGCGGGTGGGGGGCAGTGGGGTCTGGGGGGAGCAGTGACATCCCCAGCCCCGCTCCCAGCCTTGCTCACGGCCGTCCCGGGCAGAGAGAGGGGGGAACAGGGAGCTGCTGTGGGTGAGAGGATCCCCCAGGGTTGAGGAGCACCTGGGTTATGTTTGAGGCTGAGGAGCATCACCTCCCACCTGGAGCATCCTCCGTGGCCGTGGAGCACCACTTCGAGCCCAGGATTATCACCCCCAGCCCACCATCGCCGCAGCCCCGCGGGTGCCGGGCTGGAGGCGCTGCCGCAGGGGCCGGAGCCGTGCGGGTTGGAAGTAGATTCTTCTAAAAACAATCGTCTGCTGGGACTTTCCTGTCGCCGGCGTGTGACAATTGCCAGCCGCTCCCCGTGTCCTCGATCCCCCGAGGATTTCGCTGCCAGGTGCCGACTCGCTGCCATGCAAATGTGGCGCCAGATATAACCCGGCTGGAGGGGCTGGAGGGGCCGGTTCGGCGGCTCACCGGGGGCTTAACTTCCCTCCCGGGGCAGCGAGGGGGGCATCAGGCGTGACACAAACCTGCTGCCCCCGTCCTGGTGTCCCGGTGACAATCGTGGCCCTGTCCCGGCTTGTGCTGCACCCGCGTGTCCCGCTGAGAGCCCCGGGGCTGCGGAGCTCCCCCACGGCGGTGCCAGAGCTGGGGGCACTTCCAATGCCCCTTCCCGTTGTCGCCCAGCACAGAGGTGGCTCTGCTCACCCCCTGCCCCCCGGATTTGGGAACCCGACCCACGCGGAGAGTGGGAAAACGCCGGCGGGTCCCGCCGGGCCGGCGCGGGGAGCGTGACTCAGTGCAAGGCTGGGGAATTGTGACACCGAGTAGGTGGTGGCAGTGACTCAGTCCTCCCCGTCCCCTCCCGGCACCGTGGGGTTTTGGGTGCCGGACCGTGGGAGCAGGAGCCGGCCCGGATGCTCCAAGGATGCAGACCAGCACCCGGAAGTTTCATGGGATTTTTTGTGCGTTAGGCAGCGAATTTCAACACGACGACAGGAGAAACGAGTTCCTCTGTGCTCTATCACGATTACAGCTATCAGCAGATAAGGATCTCTCTGTCACAACACCAACTGAAGGTTTCTGTAAGCCTTTAAAGGGGTTTGGCTCCAGGAAGGAGAAGGCTGAGGGGTTTTGGATCAAACCAATTCTTATTAAGGGACAAACCAGGATGGGGAGAGGCCGTGGGACTCGCTGTCCCCAGCCCTGAGCCCCCTTTGTCTCATCCAGCCCTCGGCAGCAGCGGGGGGAAAGAACCCTCAGTGCTTGTGTCGCGCCCGGGCTGGGAAGGAAGTGAAGGGAAAAGAAAAAAAGGATCCTCTGACTTTCTTCTCGGTTTTTTTTTTTTTCGTTTCTGTTTCTCAAGCGTGTCCAGCTCTTGCGGCAGAAGGTGTCAGGGGGGAATGAAACAAGCGCGAACAACGTCAGCCGGGTACAGCAGGTGCTAAAAGGGCCGGGGGGTTGGTGTGAGCCTCCACCCTCCGCTGCCGGGATGTTTCCATCTGGCTGACACAGCCCCGGCACCCCTGGGAACCACGAGCCCACCCCGCAGCCCAAGCGTGGGGCTGAGCTGCCTCCACCCCGCAGTTCTCAGGCTAAATCGTTCCTCTGTTAACCCCAATTGTGTCCAGCACCATTTTCCAGCAGTCAGAGGAGCAGACGATGTTATTTTACACCTCTGACTGTATCAGTTACTCCGCTGAGTAACTGATTCTGCTGAGCACAGCCTCCACCATGGCAGCACCCCGTGGGGACACACCACAGGCACAGGTGTGCTGCTCACAGCTTCCATCACACCTGTGGGATTTACAGGTCCCAGAGGTGATGGGCACTGACAGCTCCAGCCCCAGAGCTCATTCCCATCAGCTCTGCTGGTCACTCCCAGCTCTGTTTGCATGGCTGACAGAGTGGACACTTATTTACGGACATTTTTAAAACTTCAATAAACCTTTAAGCACCAGAGGCTCATTTGTTGGTGCCAAAAGCTCCTTCCCTGAGCCTCCCCTGCCCACTCTTGGGGTGTAATTCATCAATAAATGAAGAACCAAGTAAGACAGACACACCAAGGCACTGGAGAATGCTCCAAACCTGTTCCAGACCAAAATAACCAAGCCAGGAGCAGAATAAATCAGGCTCCCGACCAGTACCAGTGGTTTTCCTGTCTGTTTTCCCAGACGAGGTGATTTCCAGAGCTCCTCCAAGCTCAGAGACCTGCCCTGGACTGACACAGCCCCTCAACATCCAGACACAGCCCAGTGGGATTCCCATCTCCCAAGCCAGCAGCTCCAGGGCAGCACTGTGGGACAGGGGTGAATGATGGGGTGTGAAGGGAAAATTCAAGTGTATTCTTAGATGAATCCATTACCCAGTCCACTTATGGAAAATAAGATTTTTGGATGGATCCAGGAGGTATCTCTCTGTGGATTCTTCCAAGAACCTGCCTTTGCCTGCCCTCAAGTCAGGACATGGTCATTATTTAAATATTTTATTCATTTATTGACAATTCTTTGGTCTTGAAAACTAAGCCATTGAAAAGCAAGCTTGTCACAAAATTGGAAATCGATAAAGACAACAGCAAATGTCCTAAAAATGTCGGACTTAAAAATGTCAGGGCAGCAGTGGAACCTTCTCTTTGTTCTCTGGGAATTCTCTCACTCCCTTCCTCTCCCTTTCCCTCTCTTTTGTGGACCCAAAAGCTCAGCCCTTGGGGCTGATCCTTGGTGGAACTGCAGCCTCCCTCACAGGAGGAGCATTGGTCACATTGTGACACAGGTGTTCACTGGGGGAGAGCCAACATGCACCTTTCTCATGATGGAGCTCTGGGAAACATCCTAAACCTGCTTTGGAGCTCCACACATAACAGCAAAAGGGTTCTCCTCAACCCCAGGGATAGCAGGATCCTGGATTAGCACTTCCACAGTGCTCTGGATACTCAGGCACACTGCAGGTTGATTTATCCCTCTCCAGACCCATCCTTAGTGGGAAAAATGAATATAAATTTCTTTTTCTGTACCTTAAAATTCAGGGAGGAAATAATTGAGCCAAAAGAATTCAGAGGGAGGGATGAATTCCAGTATTTCTTGACCCTCAGCTCTCCAGCCTTCCCTCAGGGAAGTGATTGAATCACCAGAGATAACACGAAAGCAACACAGCTCTCAAACCACACAAGGGATGCAGAAAGTCCATCAGAACACTCCTAACTATGAGATACAAAAATACTTTGCAAAGACTAAACCTTCACTCAGCAAAGCCATTACCAAACCCCTCTCCAGCACAGCTGTGGGGCCATGGGGACATTCAGAGAAATGTGTAAAAACCAGCTTCAAAGGGATGGCAGCTGCTCAGGGTGTGGAGCAGCACCTCCTGAGGGCTGTCCTGCTGCAGGTGTGGCTCTCACACACCTGCCTGGGGTCTCACCTGTCCACAGCCAGCCAGGGCCACCCTGTGGGGACATGAATGGCACATGTCCTGCTGTGGGAGCAAGGCAGAAGCACAACACACAGCACAGCTTCGTCCTCGTTCTCGGCACCCATCACAAAGGAGGAGTTTCCAGCACTGAAAATCGGGATTTACCCTAGGCCACATGGATGTGCTGACCTGTGACCTCATTGGGTATCCCAAAAATATGTACTGTTAAAAAATCCCAACCCCAAATAAGTCTCATTTCTTGTTTTCCTCTTACTGAGTAACTTTAAAGAAAATCAGCAGTGGGGTAAGAAAAATGAAAGTGTGCCACACTCTCATTAGGGCTTAGGGGAAAAGCTTTAAGGAAGAATTAATAATCCCTCCCTTTTCCTGCCCTTGTTTTCCTTGTTTTGGTGATGAGCCACTGGGAGGCCATTGGGATTATAACTAGGAAAAGCTCCTCCAACACACCTCTGACTATACATCTGACTGAGCAGGGGAATTGGCATGAAAACCTTTTCTGCTGACTTAAGGCAAACTCTATAAAAAACAAACACAAGTTAAAAATTGAAAACATCATAAATGGCTCTGAAATTTCACAAAAAAATAAAGTTCATATCAAAACCAGTCTCTGTTCCTGGTGTTTCCCACAGTCCCACTCACCACAGCAGCCAGGCAGAGATGCTACAGAACACTGAATTCTTGGGAAAGACAAATCAAAAAAGGCGTCACCTCGTGACACACTTAAAACTGGCCTAGAAAAATACTCAAGAAATTTCATTACGCTAATTAAAACCCCAACCAACCAAACCTCCCCCTCCAAATGGAGAACACAGCCTTTGACCTTGGAGTCCTTTCACTTGAGCACCACCCTGTGCTCTCCCCGAGCTATGTGTGAGGAGAACTCGTAGCGGTCGTGGCTCCGGTAGCCGCAGACGTTGCACTCGAAGGGGTCGCGGAAGCCGTGGCAGCCCATGTGGATGGTGAACATCACGTAATCCAGGAAGAGCACGCGGCAGTGGTCGCAGCGGTACACCCCGATGGCCTCCCCTTCCTTGTTGATGACCTTGAAGGCGTCGCGCGGGCAGATGGCGGGTGGCTTGATGATGTCGTACGGCCTGGGGAAATCCTTCAGGGCCTGGAGGCCGTTGCGGGTGGGAGCCGCCGCGATCACCTGGCTCTGGTGGAAGGCGGGGTTAGGCCTCTCCTCGTGGTTGCTGTCAGTGTCTGTAGAGTCGTGGCCGCTGTTGTTGGGGGAAAGGCCCCTGTCGGATGACAGGCTCTTGTCCCTGAGGTGGCCGTGGCTCTTGTCGGCCTCCAGCACGGTGCCGTTGGGGACGTCGGCGCGCGGCAGCGGCAGCGGGTACAGGCTGCTGATGACCGGCACCATCTCGGCCGTGGGGGCCGGCGGGGTCTGCACCAGCGGGCGCAGGGCCTCGGCCCCGAGGTAGGTGATGGCGTTGTTGATGGCCTGGTCCATCATGCGCCCGTGCATCATCTCGCTCTCCTTTTCGTACAGGAAGCTGGAGCTGTAATTGACATCGAAGCTGGGTCGTTTCTCACCTGCGAGGGAGGAGAGGTGATGATTACCTGGGTGGGTAAAGAACTGTTTAAATGCTGTGAGTACAGCAGAAATCTCTGGGAATGGGGCATGATATGTTCTCTGCTGAAAGAGGCTGCTCTTAAACACAAGTAGCTTTTGGGTGGGGTTTTTTTGTGTTTTCATATTGTTTTAAACCTCAGGCTTAGGAGCAAATCAGTCTAATAGAAGAGGTGGTGAGGGTACTTTCTGAGAGATTCTGAGGGTACTTTCTGAGAGTCTTTGATGAGTCCTTGGACACTGAAGTCAGTTTTCCCCACTGTCCTTTGACAACTACAGCTTCCTCTGCACCTGGCTTCTTGGACCTCTACACAGGTATTCAGGTAATCTAATACTGGCAGATATAAATATAGATATAAACCCCCAACAATTAGGGTCACTTGATACAGGGTTAGTGAAAAAAACCAAAACGTTTTCCTCTGGGTGTGCTGGGGCTTGGAAAGCTCTGGACTGGACAGAAGTGGAGGAGAGTGCACCTGAAATTCTGCTCACACCTCTCTGGGCAGCACAGTACACCTCCTGTTCTCCGTGCCAGCTGCAAGGAGGAAATAAACTGCACCCCAAAAGCACTAAAGGCATTTTGGAGGTGAATGTCTAGAAATAAGTAACTGAATTCTGTGGTTACTAAAACCATAAACTTGTTCATAGCTTTAAAAAAAATACAAAAAAAGACCAGATGAAAGGTTTCACGTGCAAGTGACTCGCAAACATTAGATCCACGAATCTCTTAGTTACGGTAACTAGACTGGTGCAGATGTTTATCAGTCACCTGTCAACACCGTGACTCAATGTGTATGAAACTCGTGGGGTTTCACTGCAGAGGCAGAAAACCAGGAGCTCACGTTTCTCTTCTAAAACACTCCAAAAGGTTAACGAACCACAAGAGTGTAACTGCTTCCAGCCCGCAGCACCACTCGCCGTCCAGCTTCACATGGAAGGAAAAAAAAATGCCTCAGGACTTTTGGGTGACTCATAAAACCAGCTCCAGGCAAGTGAAAGATGTAAATAAATTGGAAATTAAAAAAAAAAAAAGCAACAAAAACAAAAATAGAAAAGACTCCCTACAAATTTTGGTGTTAAGATTCACTGTTGTAAAGTAAGATAAAAAACCATGATGCATGATCATAGGATTGTGGAATATCCCAAGGTGGAAGGGACCCACCAGGACCATTGAGTTCAGCTCCTGAATGATCACTGAGGGTCTCACAGTGCTTTGTGATTCCACTGTCCTGGTGGGTTTTAAGGTCCCCCAGGAAAAGGATCTGAAGAGGTATCTGGTGCAGAGTTGAAGAGTCAAATGCAGGGTCTGGTGGTCCCTGCCCTTGTGTGGGACTTGTACTGGTGCACATGAGGCAGCTACTGGGGATGGAAATGTGAAAAATAAAGTGGGTGAGACTCCTGGTGCTTGTCTGAATATCTGCAGAGCCCTCCAATTTGAATAAAGGGGTTTTTCTTCCCATCAATAGACTTCATTCAGAGAAAAGAGCCAAACAAAGATGCCTTGTTAGTGTATTTCCCTGTCCCTGCTTCCTGACTAAATGAGACATCAGCACTCATTCCCAGATTTCCCAAGGAATCCCTGCACTGGCCTGGCAGATCTGAGCTCTGACAGGGACAGGTCAGAAAGGCACAGGAGTCACACCAAGGTCAGGCACCCTGCTCCTGAAAACATCCTTCCCATGGATACAGAGGACTGAGGGGAGAATGTTTTCACATGTTATTTTACAAGAAAAATCACAGAAATCCTAGGAAAACAGCAAGTTTCAATTGGTTATTTTGTGCCTTTAGGTGACCTGTGATGGGTTCTGCAGCTTCTCCACACAAACACCTGTGTGTGCAGTGCCAGTTTGTGCCATCCAGCACTAGCACAAATCCCAGGGGATCTGGGCCCACAGGAACTCATTGGCTGTCAAAGGAAACCCCAAACCCACTTGTTCTTCACGTTAGGCTTATGCTGAGGGGGTGCATCCTGCTGCAGACGTGTTTAATAAAATACATAAAGGTCAAACTGGTGGTGATTGCACAATGAGACAGCTGAAAAAAATGCTAAAATAGAGGAAGCTAAAGGATTGCAAACCCATTTGCAGTAGTGCTTTTTGAACCACAGCAAGACATGTAAGGGCTGACCGAGCCCCACAGGCCCAGTTTCAATCCTGAGCACCAAAGGCACTCAGATGGAGTGTGCTGGTGTGGCTGTGCAGTGAGGTGACCTTTAGAAAGCCACACTAATGTAAAATAAAAAAAAATAAAGAGACTGGTTTTCATAGATGAAAACCCAGTGCTACCCACCAAACCCACTAAGAGCTCCATTACCTTCAAAAACTGAGTGGGTTTCCTGTGTGGATGGATCCATCTGCACAGCTTTAC
The DNA here is from genome assembly GCA_037834095.1 of Argya squamiceps. NCBI lineage: Eukaryota > Metazoa > Chordata > Aves > Passeriformes > Leiothrichidae > Argya > Argya squamiceps. The sequence goes on from JBBMKD010000101.1 coordinate 1,920,434, forward strand.
CTGGATGGATCCAGCTGCTCAGTTTTATCTGGGATGGATCCATCTGCACAGCTTTACCTGGATGGATCCAGCTGCTCAGTTTTACCTGAATGGATCAGACTCCACACCTTTACCTAGATGGATCCATCTGCACAGCTTTACTGGGATGGATCTGGCTTCACAGCTTTACCTGGATGGATCCAGCTGCACTTTACCTGGATGGATCCAGCTGCACAGCTTTACCTGGATGGATTCAGATGCTCAGTTTTACCTGGATGGACCCAGCTGCACAGCTTCACCTGGATGGATCCAGCTGCTCAGCTTTACCTAGATGGATCTGGCTGCACAGCTTTACCTGGGCAGATCTAGCTGCATACCTTTATCTGGGATGAATCCATCTGCACAACTTTACCTGGATGCATCCAGCTGCACTTTACCTGGATGGACCCAGCTGCACAGCTTTACCTGGGCAGATCCAGCTGCTCAGTTTTACCTGGATGGACCCAGCTGCACAGCTTTACCTGGGCAGATCCAGCTGCTCAGTTTTACCTGGATGGATCCAGCTGCTCCCCTTTAGCTGGCTCTGGACCTGGTGCACCCTGTGCCAGGGGTTTGGCTGCAGCAGCCGTGGGAGCCCTGCCTGCCCTCCCAGCCCACACCTCTCCCTCCCACATGGGCCCCACACAGAGAGTGAACTTTACGTTGAGCCATAAAAAAAAAAAAAGCAATTGTTGCCTTATATAACCCTACAAAGAGCACAAATAAGGCTTCATCAGCACTAATAATATATAACTGCTGAGTAAGGGTTTTCCTTAGGAAACAGGGTTGTACTTTATTTTCTCTAAAGGTAGGCTGATGAAATAAGACTGGCCAAGAGGGTCAGGTGCTTGCTGAAATCTAGAACCTGCCCAACTAGTATTTAAGATCCCCAAAATGCAAAACTCTGATCATGCACAATTAAATGCAAAGAAAACACTATGGAAACATCTGCTTGCTTAAATTACCACAAGAAAGGATTCAATATTTTTTAATCAAATATAAATTTAGGATGATGACTAAGAGAAATCCAATACTTTTCTGGTTTTATGCCTTATTCCACACATGATTCCTGCAGGATTTCTCAGCTCCTGCTGAGAAAATATTAACCTTCCTGTTCTTTGCCTGTTCTAGATCCTAGCAGAGAACATTCCAAATACATAGCTACAGAAATGGCACATGGAAACTCAAAAAATATGTTTATAAATCATCTACATAAAGACACAAGGCACAACAGTAGCTTCCACCCAGTTTAAGCAGCTAACAGAATAAATGCTTTTTATTTTAACCAACCCCTTACAACAAATCACTAAAACCCACCACAAAAATCAGTGTTACTTTATTCTTTTGTATTAGATGCTAAGTTTGAGCAGGATATTTAAAAGAAGCAGAGGCATTGTACTGTTTGTTACCAACCCACACGTATTTAACTGTTGCAGATGAAAAGGGGTTTTGTTCTTACCAATAAATTTCTGAGGCATTGAGCTTTTTCTCTTTGCCACGTTGCTTGCTAGCCTGTCCAGCACAAGGGCTCTTTCAGTCCCCATCTCTGCCTTGATGTGCCTTGCCTCCACGCTGGCTAGGTTGGAAAATGTGAAAAGGAAGAAGAAAAAGAGAAAAAAAACACAACACGTAGGTGAAAAGGAAAAAAAAGAAAGATTAAAAAAAGGAAGAGCTGACTGTTTTAATCTCCAATTGACCACATAACTGGAGGAAACAGTTTGGAGATATAATGCAAAGTTGGGTTTGCCTTTTCTGTCATTCCTGCTCTCTGGGTACCCGTTGTGGTCAGTGGCAGCACAGCCCTGAGCTCACTCTGGGGGGAGCACAAACCAGAGCTGTTGCGAGAGAGAGGAAGTAAATGAAGTGGCTGGAAGGTTGGTTAAATTGCAGATGGAGAGAGAAGCTCTGCTGGCCTTTCTTTTTTATTCTGAATAAGGCTGGGTGACACCTGCACACTCAGTGTTTCGAGCTGCAGTAGGAGACACTCAGTGCTCTTACTTAACTTTTCAGATATCAGTCATAGATGTCTTAATGAATCACTAAGAAACTTGTATGATATATATCAGTCTTCCAGTAAAATAAAAGCAGTAAAACCTTTCAAAATTCAAAATTTCAAGCTCTTTTTTTCCTGCAGGTGTTGCTGTCACTTAATATTTATCCCAAATGCTACAGCTAAAACTATGAATTTCCTCTGTGTTTTAAAGCTTGCTACAACCTCCCAGATTTCTAATTTTTGGAAAAACACCTGTGCCCTGTGATGACTCCCTTGGGATTGGGCCAATTAAGGCTCTTCCCATTTTCCAGAGCTCTCCTCAGCTGTGCTAAGCAGTGCCCAGCACTGCACAGAAGCTGTGCTTGCTCTCAGCTCCTGGAGGCTGCAGAGGCCTTGAGCTGGAGAGCTGCCACCTCATATCGCTACTACCACACTAATACTGATCGTAACTGCTGTGGCTTCCCCCAAACCCTGCTCACACCTCAACAACAGCCATCTGGACTGGTACTTTTATGTCAAAAAATAAAGAGTAAACTCATGGCTAAGAGTACCAGTGGCAGGGATCACTGTGCTGGGAACTGGACACATCTTAATGGACTGCTCGAGTCTGTAGGACAAGCTGAGGACAATGAGGGGTGATTTACTTTCCCAAGGTGCTATAAAAGGTTGATCTCACTGTGACAGAGTCCTGGTTGCTGTGTTACTGTACATACACCAACAAATCTAAATATAGAATCATGGAAACATGGAATGATTTGAGTTGGAAAGGACCTTGAAGATCACCCAGTGCCACCGTCTGCCATGGGCAGGGACACCTTCCACTATCCCAAGTTGCTCCAAGCCCCTGTCCAACCTGGCTTTGGACATTTCCAGGGATGAGACAGTCACAGCCTCTCTGGGTAACCTGTGCCAGGGCCTCACCATCCTCCCAGGGCAGAATTTCCTCCTAACATTCCATCCAACCCTGCCCTCTGGCAGTCTCAAACCATTGTCCCTTCTCCTGTCACGCTCTGCATGTATAAAAAAATCCTTTTGCCTCCTTTTTATAAACCCCTTAAGGCACTGGTGGACCAAAATGAGGTCTCCCTGAATATATGAATCATAACCTAAGGGACAAGCAGTGCCAGAGGAAATCAATAGGAACACTTTGGTAACACTTCAGTCCTGCTAAAGGCAGATTTAATGAATATCAGACTTAAATTTCTGTTTGCCCAGCACAGCAAGTGCTAAAAGTGCAGCTTCATCCTTCCCAGCTCTGCAGCCTTTCCCTGAGTGTTTCAGCCCATCCTCTGTACCTGTTTGTCAGTGGTGCTCCTGATAACACGAGTTTCAGTCAGCACAAACCATGACTCACCAAACCTCAGCCAGAACTATTTGTTCATGTTTGTTCAGCAGTTTGAAAACGTAAAGTGTTTCAGAGGTACTTGGTGCTACAAACACTGGCTACGAATATGAGTCAGGGAGGATGGGATAACAGGGCCTGGCTCCACTCAGTCACAGTCCTGGAACCTGGGGATGTACGTGACAGCCAGCGCTGTGCAGGGCATGAAGGTAATAACACACTGCACTTCTAGTCTCAGTTTTATTCCAAATTACTCCAGTGTGTTTGGAGGTTCCCATAAATGTATTCATCCCTGCTCCCAGCATGAAGTACCCAGACACGATGTCAGAGCTGCACGAAGTGAGACAAAACACCAGGTTAAGGTGGCACTCTGAGGGAAGGGAGGGAGGTAGAGTGTAATCACCTGCTTGGGCTTGGGCCAGAAGCTCTAGTTTGGGCTGGAAAATTATAGGGTTTTTAATTTCAAGATTTCAATTTAATTCTTCTGCTCCAAAGTCTGAAATATGCATCGTTGTATTAACTTTAGATGACTGTAGTCCAAGGTTTGAACCACCCCCAACCCCAAAGCCTCGTAATCTTGGCTGGATCATTGCACAAGTCATTAAAAGCAGCAATCTAAATTTTTAAAACCCCAACAACCTTGAATAAAGCAATACAAACGGTGCAGTGTACTCAAAATTGTACTTTTTTCTTTATAAAGAAAAAAGAAAGAAAACACAATTCACCCATATCATTAAAGCAGCTCCCTGGTCCCTGCCAGTTCTGTGTTTTTATGATTTTGTTGTTCTAGTTCCTCTTTTTCTCAGTCTTTACCTCCAGGAGTTGCACTCTGAGGACCATGGGTTGCTCTAGTAAAGCTTTAATTCCTCATTTTCAGAGTCTTTCCCCCATCCTGGCAGGACTCAGGGCAGAGCTGCTGTCGGCCCTCCCAGCCCCAGGAGCACACTGGAAGCTGCACGTAGTGCATCAGGGATGACTTGTCAACATTATTTATGTGCCACCAAGGGAACTTTAATTGTTAAATTAATGTCAGGAGGGCAGATGAGGGCTTCCTGCAGGGATAACAGAGCCTTTCCTCAGAGGAGATCTGCAGAGACAGTAACTATTGACCTACATAACATGTTCTGGGACTTCTGTGGAATCAATCTTGCAGCTTCATGGTTCTCTGTCCTTTTATTTTAATGCTGAGGGTTTTTGCTTGCACATTAAGATTTTTGACTCCTTGCTACTGGCTATTTTTTCATAAAGAAAAAATAATCTCTATTTACAGGCCACAAAAGGTCTTTGACAACATTTTCACAACCCAGCCTTAGGGAAACAGTGTCTGCTCCCAGTAAGACAGAGGTGGTTATACAGGTTCTCACCCACAACACTGCTCTCTGTACCCAGAAACTAACTGAAAATTATCTCATCCAACTTTTTCTTCTGGATCACATATTAAACAATCCAAGAATAATATTTAGCATTTAGGAAAACAGTTTTTTTAATCACTCCAAATTTTCAAAACACTTCTCAAATATAGTGAAGTAATCACACCCTCTGTCCCTCTTCAATTATCCTCCCTCTGGATGATTCCACTGCACATGGTGATTTAAATAACTAATTATCTCACTATAACATGGATCTAAAAATAAAATTCAGTCTGGACTAACAGAAATGGTCAAATGCTTTGCTCAAAATTATACTGAGAAAAAAAAAAAAAAGAAATCCAGACTTCCAAAGCACTGAACCTACAGCAGCCTGGGGTCTTGGGTATCCTGTAAGCTCAGGGCTCTGATGCAGCAGGGCCAGACAGCAAAAAAAAACCTCTGAGGATGCTGAAAGAAACTCTGCAGCTCAAATAAATCCCCTTGTCCCTCTTGGTCAGATCTGATCAGTGACTCTGGAATTCCATGGCAAGTTGGGCTCCTAAGCATGGAATTTTACATGGTATAAAGATGGGGTTTATCTTCTAAAGCTGGGTGCCCCTCTCCTGCTCAGCCAGCACCAGGGCTGAGGATGGTCTTTCCTGAGCCCCCTGAGAGGTCTGTGTGCTGCTCCCAGTGCTGCTGCCTGTCTCAGGGTGCATTTCAGGTGCAATCCTGCCTGGATAAAACACTTCCAGAGGAACATCTTCCTGCCACTGTGAATTATCCATTATCTTTATGTTGTCTGGGTGCTGGGTGAGGAGCCACCTCTCCAGACAGTGCTGTCCCCTGGCCATCACGGGTTTGCTGAGTGGTTTAGGTTGGGAGTGACCCTAAGGATCATTTTTTACCACCCCCCTGCCATGGGCAGGGACACTTTCCTCTAGCCCATGTTGTTCCAAGCCCTGTCCAACCTGGCTTTGAACACTTCCAGGGATGGGACATCCATCTCTGGGCCACCATGTCACCCTGCAGCTGAAGAGAGAGAGGTTGCTGCCCCAGCCCCAAGCACACACCAGCACTCACCCTGCACTGAGCTGTTCCCATAGTGTGGTTTCTGCCACATCAACCAATGTGAGTAGAATTTTTAGAATGTGCAGATACTGCTAGCAAAGCCCTCAAGTACAAAGCTGAAATTAGAGGCATTGCTTCCTGTAGCATCTCCGTGTGGTCACTCAAGAAGGGAGAGTGGAACAGAGTTGGGTAATTGTGCAATGAGAACAATGTGAGAGAGATGGTTATCAGGGACAATGCTCCAACAATATTGTTATGTGAAACTTCTCTTTTAGAAATATTTCCACATTTGGAACATGCAAGCATAGCACGACTGTCCTGATGCTTTTAAATATTTTAATCAGTTCGGAATGATGATATGTAGAGCACTTTTGTGTCTAAAGATGAGTCCATGTGAAAATCTTAGAATTGTGGAGTGGTTTGAGTTGGAAGGGACTTTAAAGGTCACCCCATTCCACCCTCCTGCAATGGACAGGGACACCTTCTACCAGACCTGGTTGAGAAGCTTGAGAGGAATTCAAAAAAACACCAAAATTCAATGTGATGTAGATAAGTAGGGAAAGGGTCAGTAATGGAAAGAGGATGTTTACTAAACACAAATGCCAAGTGCTACACTTAGGGAAAAAAAAGAAACAGAACATAGCAAATTATCTCCTGAGAGTCTTTCCAGTTTTCCCTCTCCCTGGTTCTGTCACCCAACATCCTGTTGATACCAGGGAACTGGATGGAAATGCCCCAGGATTTCCCATTTTTCATAAGATTTCCTAGTCTCCTAACAACACTGCAATATGTGTAAGGTCTCCAAGGCAGGGGAGCAGGGTCCTCTTGGCACACTGGGAATTTACATTCCCTGGGACCAGTTAAAGCTCCCTGCAGTGCTGCAGCAAGGACTGCACCCCAGGCTCGGGATAAGGGGGGAAATGTTGCAATTCTGAAATGTATCTAAACCATGAGAATAGTTTCAAAGCAGAAAGCTGCAGCAGGTCTTGTGTTTTCCATTTTCACGGGTGGATGTGTTGGGTGATTGCCATGATATGAGTGTGCATCGTAACATAAACCACAGTTACAATGTGTAAGGGTTCTCACTAAACCCAAAGCTTGGGCTGATAACCAGTTACTTTTACTAATGCTCTAAGAAATATGCCACTTGCTGACTAGAAGAGAGCCCCCCCAAAACTGTTAGAAACCTCTATGAAACACTGAGTTAAATATGGTTCTCTGGGAGGCTTCTTGTGTGTGTCACAAAGCCTGAAACACCAATCTGCTCATTCTGCACAGCGTAGGGATTCCTGCACCCAAGGTTTTCATCACATACCAAAGGCTCTTCACACTGATTTTCAGGCCTGGCTTGTGATGATTCCTGCAGAATCTTGTCCTTACTGTTGTTGGGAAAGTTATTAGGAGGAAATTCCTCCCTATGAGGGTGGGGAGGGGCTGGAATGGGTTTCCCAGAGAAGCTGTGAGTGCCCCATCCCTGGAAGTGTCCAAAACAAGGTTGGACAAGGCTTGGAGCAACGTGGGATAGTGGAAACTGTCCCTACCCATGGCAGGGGGGGCACTGGATGATCTTCAAGGTCCTTTCCAACCCAAACCCTCTTTTCCATGTTTCCATTATTTGGTGTTTTTCAAGGCTACATAGCAAAAGATGGGAGCCTGAATTCTGAAATTACAGCCTCAGCTCTGCTTAGATCAGTCACAGAATCCTTTGGGAGGTCACAGCCACTCCCTGTCTCTGAATGGGAAGAGCAATTTTTTCCTGACTTATTGGTGCATTGTGAGACTCAAATCACACAGTTCATTTTAGGACTTGAACAGTTCAGGTGAAGTGGGGACAAAGATTATGATGATTACTTTTCACCAAAGTATTTTGGAACTGCAGCAACTGAGACTGCAAAATGGAAAATAAGAAAAAAATGTGTTTTGATACCTTAAATCTTTTGCAAAGGCAGCTCTATTCTCAAAGCAGCCCTTTACCTCTCACACCCTCCTAAACTGATCTGTCAGTGATTTTTGGGATAACACTCCCTTTTCATGAGCTGGATCCAGGCCACTTAAACTGCTGCAAATTCTAACAGTTCTTATTCTAAAGAAAAGGAACCATCAAACACACTGAGACAGGAACAACTGTTGTCAACAACTCATCCTGTAAAATGAGCCACCTAAAAGCATTAATGTAGGAATAATTCAACTCGCTGAGAATCACCTCCAGAAATGCTGGGCACAAGGTATTTTAGATGTTTTACACAAAGTAACTATGAAAGAAAAAAGTGATTAAAACAAAAGCACTCTCTAACTACCTGCCTGAGGGCTACGATGAACTAGCCCCTTAAGAACGTTATAGCCCCTCAGGTTACTGAAAAGGAGTGTAGGAAAAGCTGTTCTCAGGCTGTGGGTTAACAGCTCACCAGATGCCCTTTTATAAGCCCTGTAATGTACTAAAACCCCAAAACCACTGCAATGTGATAAACTCACCAGCCTCACACATGCCAGCGTTCTGCAGGTAAGTCCGGCACCGCTCCTTGTGCTCCTCTAACGAGCTCCTCTGCTTGTAGCTCCTTCCACAAAACTCACATTTGTACGGCTTCTCCACTAGAAAAAGAAACAATCAAATAATTAAAATAACCACAAGAGACCACTAAAACACTGTCTTGCTTGAAGAGTGATGGTTATAGCATTGTACTGGTGGGGGACAGCACCACACTGCTGGTCTTGATTAAATCAGAATCCCATTTATCCTTGGCAGAAAAGCTCATTTTTGACTTTGATTCTTTGTGAGGTTGAACTTTTTTTTCTGTGCAGTGCAGTGCAGAGATAACATCTATCATTTAGAATCAAGGTTTTCTTTCTGAGCCCCATGTAGAGCACAGGATACAGACAAATTCAAGGGCAAGCACAGCCTGGATCCTGCAGAACTGGGGCAGCTAAGATCGAGTTATACCGACTTGTTATCCAAGTCACCTCAGCTCTGTGCCTCCATTTCCCCATCTGTAAAATGGACAGAACACCCTATCAGGATTGAGAAGAAACATCTGTTGAGCATTTTAAGAGATTCAGATGAAAGGCACTACACCACAGCGAGGTGGCAATAGTCATCTGCCTGCGATTATCCTTCTGGGATTTTCCTCACAGCTCAGAATGGGATGGGAGGAAGTCCCAGCAAAGCACGTCTCACACTCTCCTCAAGTTCAGAGCTTGCTGGCACAGCCAGCTCCACTCATATGAAAATGAGCTGACAAGGTGGTGATGGATCAAAGGTTGGACTTGATGATCTTGGAGGTCTTTTCCAACCAAAATGATTCTGTGAAAACAGCATGGAGTTATTTTTGCAAGCAGGTTTTTGGGCTGTGACATGGATTCCCGTGGCCCCTCTCTGCTCTAAGAGCAGAGCCAGCCCTGAGTTGGTTCCAGGAGCACCAGTGAGTGGTCACTGCTCTGCGTTGAGCCTGTCACAGGCTGAGCAAACCTCGCTGACTGTCTTTTCCACACCGAGTGTCCCAGTGACACACATCCAAAACACATGGAGTGCCTGTGAAGTCACTTACCAGAATGTGTCCTTAAGTGACCCGTAAGCGCATCCCTCCTTTGGCAGGCATAACTGCACAGGTGACACTTAAAAGGTTTTTCCCCTGTGTGTAGTTTAATGTGGCGGAGGAGGTTTCCCTTCTGAGTAAAGGAAGCTCCGCACTGATTACACTGGAATGGCCGTTCACCTTAAAATGACATACAGAAAAGGACATTTAATGGTTACGTGGGTATCATGCTGTCCTCTGCCTTTTTGGAAGAGGAAAGAATGAGATATTGGATTGATTTCTTTCTATAGAAACACACAGAGTGTGACTTCAGTGGGAGGGAGGTGCAGCTCTGGTGTCAGAGCTGCTCGTAGCATATGTAGGACTATGGAAAACACTGCACAGTTCTTCCACGGAAAGAAGCGCTCCGGAGGAGGCTGATTCCAACAAGCCAGCAATTTTTAGAAGGAAAAAAAAAGTCTTATCTTACTGCAGGCTGAAACTTAAGATGCTCATTGGTTTGTTGCCAGAGTATGGCACAGAGAGAAATTTATACACAGACTGAAAATGGCAGCACAAAACCAAATTAACTTTTTCTTTGTGCCAGAAATACTGCATTACATAGTGCCTTTCATCCAAAATTCATCAAATGCCTCACCAATTTGCTTTTAATAATATTCAATCCTGATAAGAAGGAAGGTGGGTAAAGTGAGGCACAGAACAGTGAGTAACTTGATAAAGATCACATGTGGTGTCAAGGATCGAACAAGGAAACCCTGATTTTGGTATCCTTTTTTAAGATAAGTAGTCTAGATTAAAAATTATCATCTTTTCAGTACTCCAGCTCTTACAAGAACAACAGAGGGATATTTACCAGTGTGGCTACGCTTATGAACCATCAAGACATTGAGGCTAATGCAGGCTAATCCACAGATATCACAATTCATCTTTCCACTAGCTGGCCTGACGTTGTCATATGAACCCGAGTGTCTTTCCAGTTTAATGCTCTCATATTCGTTATATTCTCTGGGGTATGTGTAAGGCAGTTCAGATTCTTCCAGGTTTTCCATAGGCTCGGAATTTAGAGCACTCTCCTCTCTTTCACTGTATTCACCTTTCACTTTAATCACATCATCTGCAGGTAAAACAAAGCACAGGAGTGAAAAAAAGGCTGATCTTACACACAGTGAAGTACCTTAGGAAAAAAATGCACTAAAAATTATATAAAACAACAGTATCAATCTTCCTAAAAGTTTTACTGAAATATGCAGATGAGGAAATGGAGTTGAGATGTGAAACTTCATTGGTCATGGACACTTAATGATACTCACAGTGAGATAACCCTTGAAAGCAATTAATTGGTAATTATCTCTGATAGAGAATTTCCTTCTATAGATTTTGAAAGTATAATACAGCACAAAGTTCTCCTGAAATTACTAGCCAGGATTCAAAAGAAAACACTTTTTCACACCACTCACAATTATTACTTTTATAGAAATCAACATTTCAGGTTGCTTCTGTGAATTGGAAATACAGAAAGACACAAATTAAAAAGAGTAGTTATATCTTATACCTTCTTGTGGAACTTCTGGTGCTTGGAACAAGCCTAGGAAATATGTCTGATCAGTGTAGGACTCCCAGTTCTCCCATGGGATAGATTCTAACTAGTTAAGCCTAATCAATAATCCTAATTTTCACTTGCAAATCACAGTTTTTATCCATAGCTCTCAGACGTGTGAGGAGCACACATGTGAGGAGCTGATAATCTTGATTTACTACGTAAGTAAAACTAGCAGTGGCAGGGTAAGGGTTTCCTGATAAATAAATGTATCCCAGAAGTGCCAAAAGATTTGTCTGAAGTAATTTTGTGAAGATGTGGAAAGAATCTGACCCCTCCTGAAGATCAGCATGCATGGCCTTCAAACAGGCTCCTGGACCTGTAGCCAGTCCAGAGGAATCCAAAGGCATTGCCTAAATGAATGCAGCTCCATGACAAAGGTGGATGTAACAGGCAGCTAATGATTTACTAAGAGTAAAAAATACAAGCACACTGTATAAACAGCTGATGATTCCCAACTTAGGGTGCTGAATTTCCTTTCCATAATTAACTCCAACACTACCAGCACTTCCATTGAAATCCTTAATAATTGCCAGGATAGCTTTTCCCTGGTTAAAGCTGGCTGAGAAATTTGGGGCTGTTCAGCCTGGAGAAGAGGAAGTTGTGTGGAGACCTCACAGCACCTTCCAGTGTCTGAAGGGGTCACGAGGGAGCCAGAGAGGGGCAATTCAACATGAGCTGGAGTGGCAGGACAAGAGGGAATGGCTTTAAGGTGAAAGAGGGAAAACTGAGGTTGGGTATATGGAAGGAATTCCTCCCTGTGAGGGTGGTCAGGCCCTGGCACAGGGTGCTCAGAGAAGCTGTGGCTGCCCCATCCCTGGAAGGGTCCAAGGCCAGGTTGGATGGGGCTTGGACCAATTTGGGAGAGTGGAAGGTGTCCCTGCCCAGGGCAGGGAGTGGGACTGGATGAGCTTTAATGTCCTTCCAACCCAAACCACTCCATGGTTCTCTAGCAAGAGACAGGCTAAGGTTGAAACTCAAGTTGTGCCTCAAGCTACCGAGTGAAGATGAGCACCACGGGATGCACCACACAGCTTCCTGTTTGAAAGTCTTGTTCTCTGGCCACCTGCTCCTCCCTCCAGCTGAGGGTTAGACAGTTCAATCTGGCACTGAATCACTTGTCCTTTCTCCAAAGTACAGAACACGAACTGCTGAATATGTATTAGCTCTGGTTCTGAGTAATAAACCACATCAAATGCCGAGAACAAACAATGGGTGGTAGTGAAAATGAGGTGGCAACATAAAAGCAACGTTGAAAAAGAAAGATCTGGCAACCTAAACTTTCATGAAATCAGAAATTTCAGCTACATTTTAGGGAGAAAATCACTCCTCTGACCTAACTGATTGTATTAAATCCTGCCAATCTGTCTGACTTCAGGCTGAGCTGGAGGAAATAGGTAGGTGATGGTTTCTTTGTCCTACATAAAACCCCACAGTAGTGTGGGAAACTCTGAGATCCCTCTTGTGCTCTCCTTGCATGGGGATATTGATGAAAGAATGGGGTTTTCTGCCATACTGTGTGTTTTTATCCCCTCTCCTGGAAAATATTTAGATTTTGCTGTTGGGACTTGCTGCTCCAGTCCTGGATGAGCTCAGGTGGGTTTAGGTCTTTGCTCAGAGAGTCACAGGGACCTCCAGATTTACCCAAAAATGGCCTGTTTTTCTTTGTGAATCCTTCAGTACCAGCTCTGCTTTACATCCCATGGATCCCTGCTTCTGCAGAAACGGGGCTTCCTCTGCAGGTGCCTTCTGCTGCCAACTACACGTCCAAGGGTATGAGGGTGATCTTGCTATCAAGACTCCTTCAAAATTAGTTTATACAACCATTTCCATCATTCCAAGGAAAAATGATTGCCAGTTGTTGAAAGCAGATTTCAACACCCACCCTTTTCCCAGGAAAAAAAAAAGCTTTTTTGGTTGGTTGTTTTTTTCCCTCTCAAAAGGAGGCCGTTCCAAAATCATTTGCTACATCCTGCCCAGCATGGTAAAAGGAAGTACCCAGTGCAGCTGCACCTTGTTGGTGCTTTCAGAAACAATTTCAATTCCTACTTTCTACTTAATGTCTCACCTTTTGTCTGCATCACACACTTGTTCAGCAGTGGAGGCCAAGCTGTGACCTCCAACAGAGGCTTCTGTGCTATTTGCTGCTTTTTCTCACCACAGTTCTTGGCTCACAGCTCCAGAGCTGTGCCAGGGTCTGTGTGACACAACGTGGGTGCTGGTTTGAGCCTCCCATGGCACATCCCTGGGGACTGGTGCAAACTGGACAAATCATCTTGTGATTCCACCATGGAAAATAAGCACCTCTGCAGTTTCCATACTGCATGTGAGGTTTGTGTTTCCTTGTAATAACAGAGGAAGATGCACCTGAGTTTTGACCAAGGCTTTTCCATCACTGCCTCTGCAAAAATCAGGGGCTGTTTCAGCTGTCCATCGCATCCAAAGCTGAAGTGTTTTCCTGTAGGTGTTTGAAGGATTTCCACAGAAAAATTCACCTTCTGATGACTGGGACCAGGAGAAGCCACAAGGGAAGAGGCTTTTTTAACCCAAATATAAATTAGAAGCATCAGGATTTTTTTCACCTGTTATAGTTTAGAGGCTGCTTCACCTCCTGAGAGCCAGACAGGAGACAGCTTTGGTGCAGAGCAGTCTGAGAAAAAATGGCTTGGTATAGGTTGGACTAAAATGAACCAAGTGATTGCAGGGTCTGGAGCCACCAGATTACTTTTGCAGCCCAGACTTTTCTCTGTACTAGCATGCACAGAGAATACCATGTGATCAGGAGATTGGCAGCTGTGTGGAAGGTTTGTATCTGTCACTTAAAAATCATATCAACATATTTTATTAGATATGGGAGTTTCCAGGCTGGTCTACCTTAATCAAGAGGAAGGAAGCTGTGACTTCATGTAGAATAGGGAAATTTAACTAAGGAAAAACACTGTTATCCCTAAAAACACTAACAAAGCTCCCACAGTGGAAAAAATAAGTGCTGTCATCTCTTCTATTAGGCAAGTAAGGAGGTTGTAAGAGAAAAAAAAGCATTCATGGAGTCCAAGCCAGGGAACTATTTTTCTTGAGGCAGTTCATGGAGTTAATATACACTGAGAAAAAAAAGCTGCAGCTTTTACAGAACAAAGTGGTGGTGTGATGCGTTAAGGCTGATACACATGGTTTCATTTCCTGGGGAGATGATTACAAGATGAAAGACATACTCCAGAGTAATATTTTTGTTTCACCTGAAACACTGTAAAAACAATGGGTTCTGGAAAAAATCCAAAATAAAGCTGCGGTGGCAACTTCAGACTGAGTCACCACCCAAACAGTGCTTGTGTGTGCTCTATAAAATGATAGAATCACAAAGGGTTTGTGTTGGAAGGACATTAAAGCTCATCCAGTCCCACCCCCTGCCCTGGGCAGGGACACTTTCCACTCTCCCAGGTTGGTCCAAGCCCCATCCAGCCTGGTTTTGGACACTCCCAGGGATGGGGCAGCCACAGCTTCTCTGTGCCAGGGCCTGGCCACCCTCACAGGGAGGAATTTCTCCCATATATCCAAGAAGAATTTCCCCTTTTTCAGCTTAAAAACGTTCCCCCTTGGCCTGTGACTCCTGTTCCTGAAGCAGAGTCCCTCTCTGCTTTCTTTTGGGTCCCTTCAGATACTGGATGGCTGCTCTGACATCTCCACACAATCTCTCTTCTCCAGGTTGAAAATGCAGAAATAAAAAAGTCCAGAGAGCCAGATAATTAGGGCAAGTTGGAGGGTTGCTGAATCTTAGCTGATTTCTCTAGGAGGAAGTTTCAGAGGGAAAACCCCCCAAATTTTCCATTTAATCTGAGGCTGTGGCATCAGATACAGAGGAGAGAACATAAGTTTTGTCCTGTTGTTAAGCAAAGTTTACCAGGAGCGATGGGAAAAGCACGAGGAATAAAACCCAGAAGCCATTAAAGACAACGGCAGGAAAGGGTGATGTAGCTCAAGTGTTTTACAAGGAGTGGGGTCATAATCGTGAAATCCTCAGCACATGCAAAAAGTCAACTGGGTAACAAAGAAACTTAATCATCTTAATGTGGCATTTTAATGATGCTGCTGATTTGCTGTGCCAATTCAGAGATAATGAGCCCCTAATGCTACAGATGTTCAGCCAGACTAAAGGAAAAAAAAAAAAAAAGGAAAAAGGAAAGCTTTTCTTGTATGCCATTTCCTAACTATCCAATTAAACAAATTGTGAAAGCATATAAATAGTTTACCAGGTTTTGACAGCTGTTAATGGGATTCAGATGCTGAGGAACAAGAAGGGAGTCGATATGGGGCATATTGAAGGGTTCTTGTGACTACCTGGGTTTGACAGGTATTAACTGATGATTCATCACTGTTATCCCCACAAAACCCCACAGACACATGCCAGAGCTGCTCCCCTCCCAGAACGAGACTCCTGGACTAACCCAGCCTCAGCCAGAACATGGTGAAGCTGAAAAAGTCAGCGGAGTTTCCAAATTCAAAGCAGAATCCTGCATGTTTGTGAGAAACACCTCAGCAATGGAATTAACACACTGGGGGCAAAGATAAGTCATCAATAAAAAATTTCCATATTCCTTAGTGAATGAAGCGAGTAGTACATCCCATAAAAATTATAAACCAGGGGGAAATAATGAAAATAAACAACGCTATGCCTAGGTTTTTTTCCTCAACAACAGCAAGAAAACAAGTACACATATATGCTGAGAATTTGGAGACTGTAACTAACAGGGAATTATAAAATGTGAAGTGACAAACAGCAACACAAGGGTTTTTTTGATGAGGAAACACTATCAGAATTCAGACAACTTTTCTCCATGTTTTTTCTTCTACTCCACTGCAGATATCAATCTAGGGAAGGGAAAGGATTGCAAGCCTTTTTGGCCCACCCTGGTTTGTTTTCCCGCTGACTCCAGCCTGGGCTCCCTTTTTCCCAACAGCTTTTATGAGATCATTGTTTGCCAACAAGGAAAGAGCAATCACCTCACAGCAGAATTAACTTCCAGCCAGACAGCAGAGACAACCACCCCAACCAGGACATGGTGACAAGAAATGCCCTTGCAGGGTGCAGGCACTGGGCATGTCCCATTCCTTGGGTCCTTTTTTGTGTCACTATGGGCCACAGCAGAGACTTCTGCACAAATATTGCATTTATTACTTGGACATACTGGCTTTGAGTTTATTTTATCTTTGTGCCTTTTAGTACTTTCTTAGTACTGTTGTTCAATACTCATTTTTATACCAAAAACCTAGTACTTATTTTGATTAGATACTTTATAAAGCAGACATGAGTGGTAATTCCTAAATGACCCAGTGCAGAATGCACCTGGTGGAAATTTCACTTCTAAATATAGGAGAGAAACTTTCATCATTCCCCTTTGTGGAGTGTAGGCTCAATGGTAATGAGTCTCCTTGGTTTTATTGTGACTTGAAACAAAAATAGAAACAAATCAAATTGAAATGCAGCTCTGAGAATTGGAAGGAAAATAAAAAAAATCAGCCAGGCATCATTTTCCAAGTGCTCAGATGTGTATTTTCTACTTCATTAATACCAGCGCCTCTCTATCATTAAAGGATAGTGTAATTTATCTAGTTGTACAATTAATTGCAAAATAACACCAACCAAACAACACACGTCATTTCCAAGCTCGTGTGAGTCAGGAAACTTGAATTATGTAACTGGTTCTTCAAGCATCTTACTTAAAACAGTGATTTTTCTTATAAAGATTAATATTCCTGTGGAAATCTCTGATTTCACACACACAGTATTTCCCCTCTGTTATAATTTTCTGCCTCTAATGTTTTTCTAGGATTTTCATTCAAAAGGTTTCCAAATTATGTTGAAGTTATACTAACACAAATAGAGGTAGAGGAGAAATGTTCCCCAAAGCTGTGCAGTGCTGGGTTTAGAGAAGGAAATGGAATTTAACTTCATTTAACTGCATTTAAATGCTCTTAACTGAAACTACACACAGAATTTGGGGAAGCAGAGTGACCTTTCCTGGGACAAATTGAACTAAGGGCTGAGAAACTAATGGCTAGTGTGTGCTGAAACTACCGTGGGATTTTATTTTGGTTGTTTAATTTTAAAAAGTGGCAATAATTTGCCCTTTTTGCTCAACTTTCTACACTCCCAGTGCTGGAGGGGAACACAGGGGGAATGCCACCCCGCATCCTTAGACCTGCAGGGCCCAGGTTTTCCAACACCTGTGCCAGATGAAATTTGTTTTAATTTTGACACCTGTTAATGTTATCCTTTCAGATCTGAATATCTTTAAAGTCTTCCTCTTAACAAAAAAACACAGAAAAAGATGAAACTGTACAAGCTCTTCCCTTCCTTTGCCGTTAAGATACCATCACCCAGAGAAAACATTTCTAAAATTACAATTCCTGAAGTCCAGCAAGGCAGATACAATCACAACCGTTAAATCAGACTTCAATGAGACAGTTAATCAGAGAACATCTGGACCCAACAGTCAGACTGAGAAAGGCCACATGTTAAATTCAGATAATCACTGGCATTACTTATATCAAGGGACCAATCACTAATGTGACCACTCAGGCACGGTCGACTCTGGTCAACTGTGCTTCAAATGAACTTCAAACGTGAGAAATCCAAAGTATAATTTCGTTTAATCTTTGTAAATTCATCTCCCAGGACCCTTCCTGACAATGCAATATAGTCCTGTAAGAAAAATTGAATACTGAGAGAAAATAAGGTAAAACACTATGAAGAACAGGGAAATCCGTGATAAATACCTGAGGAATTTTAACATACATAAGCTGAAGTCAGGAGCTTGGTTCAGATGAACACCTTGAACAGTGCACTGATTTGACTGAACCATAAAAAAATTCCAGCAGTAAATAATCTTGACTTGAATTTTAGATTACACCTCTGTCATCTCCTATTTGAGGTTCTTTAATCAAATATTTGTAGTTTACTTTTAACGTAGCCTTCTAGATGAGCGAGTGCATGTGCTTTGTGTTCCCTTAGTAACACTGATCTCACGGCTCTCTCCCAGCCTAAACGTTCCCAGAACTCCGCGATTCAGACCTGCACAACAAATCCAACCCTCCCTGGAGGACCAGGATTACTCAAAGTGCCCGTCCGGGAGCACCGGCAGCTCCCAGAGCCGCTCCTGGAGGTGGAGCTCCTGCACCAGGAGAGGAGCGCGGCTAGCACTCACGGCAGGTGAGCGCAGCCACACGCTGCTCCACGGGAGTACAGCGAGTCGAGCTCCGAATTTGCCAAGTTCCTAACGCTCCTGCAGAGCAGGAGAAGGAACTAAAGCCGGAACAAGGACTGGAGCGAATGCAGAGTGGTGGGAGACGGCGCTGAGGACACGGCAGTGCTGGCCCGGGGAGCCCCAGGTTGAAAGAGGCACCGAGCATCCGGTGAAAACTCTGCGTAGTTCAGTTAAAAGTCAGCAACGTGACACGAGAGCCATCAATTCCAATGTTAAGGGAACTATTTGTATATATTTTAGCGAAGTTTTGACTTCTGTGGATCTGTTTCCCTTTCCTGATACTTTTCCTGCAGCACAAACAGTGAACCTATCCCTTCAACTCCCATTTTGTGCCAAATGAACAGCCTGGTTTGGGGGCAAAATGTGACTCATCCCCATTAACTGATTTCCTTTTCACCAAACTGTATTTCCAAAAATGGATTATTTCCTACAACAGCATGTGATTTGAGTTCTCAGGGCCATTTTCTGCATCACTTATTTTCTGCTGGGGGGAGTGGGGAGGGATCACAACTCATCTGTCTTGGACTAGATTTAATTTCGATGCCAAAGGAATAAATATTTCTCTCACCTGTAATTTCAGGGAATTATTTTGTATAGATCCAAGATATACATTGTGGAACAAGTGAAAAAAAAGGAGTTTTAAAAGTTATGGAATGAAGCCCATCATCTATTGAATAACTGCATCCAGCCCTTGTTCTGTCTGAGAGCTTCCACTGGGAGTCAGGATATCTCAAAAGTAAATTCTATTTTCTAATCACTATAATGGGTTAATTAAAATGAGAAATAGCTGCACTTTTGATTATCTCCGGGCAATCAGAGTATCCCAGTGTCTGTGTCAGTGCTGAGTGCTCAGGATAGTCCAGCTGATGTCAATCATTTACAGGCTGGGTGACACCACCGCCCCGTTGATGTCACCGAGCGTGCCTGGCAGCATTCCTGCCGCTGACGGCACAGTCTGAAGAGTTCAAACAAAGTCAAGAGGATCGTTTGTTGATAAGGAAAACGCGGCTTTCAGTCCCAGTAGAGCCCCCAGAGAAGCCTGACCCGTTCAGCGCAGGCTCCTTGTTGTGTTTAACACTACAGAAATCCCCTTGCAGTGAACTTCTGCTGATGTTGCGAGATAACCTCGAGTCCCATGAGCGCCGGGGCTCGAGCTGGGCTTGGGAGATGTAATATTCTGATAAAAAACGGCACTTCCTTTCCAGGCAGATAAGTGCATGTTCTTGCAGCACCGCTGGAACCTCGCTGAGCGCCCCAGTGAGGCTCTGTCACCTCTCCTGCCTCACTCCAGCCTTTCAACCGCCCCCCTCACACACCTCAGTGCAGCAGCAATTAACATCCATAAACCACAAATGTGGCTTTTATCTCTTTTTAGCTCACAACCATGAAAGCTCGCTGACATTCATAACACCCCAAAAGTTGTCTGCCTCAACAGCTGAGAGAATTAAGACATAATTAAACATTCGTGCTTGACTGCGACTCCCAGAGGAAAGAACGCGGTTTTTTTAATTTAATTTTTAAATTAAGGATGTGTCAACTTTGGCCACCAAAGGTAACAGTGTTGGGGGCACATAAAGGAACACGGGAAATCAAGTGCTTCCCCCCCGCTCTCATTGCTTGTCTCTTTTCAGACTAGACACAGGAAGCACCATGGGAACGGTGTATTTTTATGGTTGCAGGCGAGCATACACCATGTGCACCACAGCGTGCAGCTTCCAGTCCCTTGAGGCAAGAAAAGGGGGTTTTGTTTCTTTTTTTTTTCCTTCTTCCCCATCAAGCTTTTAATTACCATTTTACTATAGCCTGCTGCCTAATTGTTTGCCCGATACTTAGCACTGATCATCACGGGAGCCTGTTTAACAGGGTGGTGGAATAGGACAAGTTGAGTTTGGAATGGCATCTCACCTGTGCCAGGACACACGTTAAAAACAGCATAAGCTGGTGTGTTTGCACAGGCTCAGAGAAGTATAAATATGGTACTGTTTGCTGGAAAAGTGGAATTTTTTAATACCAAATGAGCCCCAGTGATGCTGTTTCAGCCCTATACATTAATTTAGTGCTTTTGTGAACTCTATGTCAGCTTTTAAAAGGATCCCAGCAGCACTTTTCGCATAAAAGGCTCCACCAAATCAAGTCAGACAACATCTAGATTTAAGCAGGTCCAGCTTCTGCTCAAAGCCTCAGAATAATTCCCCACAACATACTCACAGTGTCACCCATGAATAATGCAAGAGTCACAAAAACATGTAGTCCAAGAAGCTGGAAGATTCCTACTCACTGTGGATGGCTGACAAGACATGGAAAAACCAGACACAATTGTGCTGAAGAAAAACATGTTACAGACATACTAAGGCAGTGGAAAGCAGGTTATCGAGGGCCTGATCTCTCTCCATGAGTTAGTGGCCTCATGTTCCCATGATGGCCTTCAGCAGATGGAACAAAGCCCGGGGGCACGGATCGTGTGGGGGTTCAGGGGAGAAAAAGGAGAGGTTTCTGTGTGGCAGGCTGTCATCAGCGATGAATTGGGAAGGTGCTGGAGTGGAATTGCTCACTCACAAACATGATTAACATTCATGAGAACCACATAAACATTTTTCATTATTTCTATTTAAATTTGATATAAAATGAGGGGATTAGTGAACGTATCAATGTGCCAAATAAAGAAATGGAGCTTTTAATTTTTTTTATTAACCAATAGGTTTTTCAGGTGTAGGCAGGACAAAAAAGCCTTTTCCCAACAGCCATCACCAATACTGATGAGATTTCTATTCTGTGATCCTGGAGAATATTATACATTCGTTTTTACCAGGGTTAGTGATCCCCAAATGATAATCCTCCCACCAGGACAGCACTGTCAGAATGTGGTTTCATTTATAGAAGTCAGGCAGTAGTTACTGACCCACAAGGTCTGCTCCAGGGACTAACAGAGCTGCTGCTATTTTATAGAGGGCATGACATGAAAGCTGAGATTATTTGTGAATTTCAGTCTCCAACAACAACTGAACTGGTGTTGTTGGAAGGAAATTTAAGTGCACCTACTGATCGTTGCATGGCCTGGAGTACTAGCACAGCATGCTTAAATATTTAAGATTTATTGTGCTTCCGGTATCAGAATGACTGCAGAGAACAGTGTGTGAAGCACTGAAGCAAACACAATGTATATTTTATTTTGTGCCATTTTACACGGAGATGTTGGAGGTATCTTTTTTGTACATTTAAAGCAGCTTTCTCCTTGCAGTCGTGGCTTTATTCCTACAGTGAGCAGCAAGGAATGGGGCACTGTGGTACTGAAGGTTCATACTCACTTTATAATGAATGAGCTCTAATGGTAAGGGAGGCTGCTGGAGGGGAATGATGTTTTATTGATATTTATAGCATTGTCTTTGAGATGTAAATTTTCAGTGTTTGCATTCCAGAACAAATGGTAAAGAGACTTTTAGAGATCAGCAGCAACATAAAAAATGAATGGTAAGAGCAGTACTGACACAGCCTCTCACGTGTCCAAGTTGTTCCTGACTTAAATGTACAGAAAAGAGGGTGAAAAATGGTACTGCAGGCACAGGGCAGCCAGAGAGCAGGAAAAGGACTTGCTTCATGCCTGGACACTGAGTATGAGCAGTATGGACATGGCTCCTGGAATGGGAAGATGGGAAGAAGCTGCAGCAACTCCTCTCAGGTGGTCAGTACTGAGGGGTTTGTTAAAGAAACCCTGTCCGGTCTTCCTGCAGCCACAGCTCAGTGAGCAGGAGGAGTGAAGGGCTGGGATACTGGGAAGGCACAGGGAGAAGTGAGCCAGTGAGAGTAGAGTTGGTGCAAGGGGTGGACAAACAGCTGGAGCATGGCTGTGAATATTTTATGTCCTGTGGGACCTGAGAGATCAGCTGCCTTGGATGTAAAAAATGCTCAAGTCTTCCATATTCTCTCTATTCTATTAAACTTCTGTATTTAGGGTAAGCAGAGCAGAACTCACCTGCCCAAGGCAGGCTCTATATTGCAGACATTTATAATGAGCTAATCTCGACTGCAGAATCCTGCTAAGCAGCAGCTACTCTGGGGACACGAGGCTTTTCATGCTGATCCAGACACCCAAATTTAGTCAAAAAACCTGTGTGATGTCTCTGTAAATTGTCCAGAAAGGCCAGACACCAGCAGAGTTCCAGATACTAGCACTGTAGATCCTTGAGTGAGATTCATCTCACCACTCCCTTGAGTGTTTCATGTTTGCTTGCAATTTGTTAACCAATAAAAACATTTGGTCTTGAAAAATGCAAAAGTATAACCTCTGCAAAATAATCACATTAATGTTAGAGGAAGCAACCAAAGCTACTTGCACAGCCAAAACACATAATTCTTTAGTGATTTACTTGATTCATGTGATACAAACTCTACCTCAAACTCCAACCCAAAGCCACAGCTGTAATTTCCCTTGGTGCTGCTGCACTGCCATGGACCCGTGGCACAGAAAGGCCCTGTGAAACTGGTGACACCCTGTGTGCTGTCCCCAGGACATGTGCCCCACATCCTCACCAGGCAAGCTGCTCACTGGTTGTGGCTGAGGCCCTGGCACGGATGAACTCTCTCAAATCATGGGCAGGAACTGTTGTTAATGCCGAGATTTCAGTTTAGGAGCTTCTGTAGCACGGAAGAAACTCGACATCTGTGTCACAGACACATGTAAACCCCTGAGCTCTGAAGGCTGCAAGATTGCCATGTTTCAGGAGCTGCTGCTGTTGTCTTCTATCTATAAATGAAGAGGGCTTGCTGGTTTTTAAAGACAGTACAGATTAATTTACTCTTTTAATTAATCCATATGTTTTCTCTCAGACTCGTAGGAAGAGTATTTTCTTCAACAATAAACATGGAAAACTGACCAACCTCCACTCACAGTTTAAAACACAGAATTGCTGCTACAGTTTTAAATTTTACAGGTCTGAGTGGTCCTGTGAATTTGAGGAAACCTGTTCTTTCTTTCAAAAAAAATGAATAAATTATCAAGTTATTTTTTAGGTATGAAAGTACTTAACAGCATTAATAAAAATTGCAGTTCTAACACAGTATTTGCCTATGCAAACTGCTCTTAGGAATTTGTTACCACACATATTGAAGGCTCACCAGATGCACTTGCTCTTTTATCTTCCCATCCATGTTTCATAGATCTTGTAAAACTGACCTTGGTAAAATGTACGTGAGGTTCCCTGATGGAAGAGTGTTGCTCCTCTTTAGAGTGTGTTAAAATGCTCCAAATTAATTGTATTGCTTTTCCTTTTAAAGGCATGCTCTCATAGCATAATCAGATGAATAAAAAGACAAAATACAACCATTATTTATCCAACTCTACTTTACCTTCTGCTTCTTCATTAGACTGATTGTGCTCCTTCATATCTTCCACATTATCCATGCTTTCCATTTCCTGGGATTTGTTCAGATTACAGTCTGTCAAATCCTCATGTTCTTCTGGGGAAAAAAAAAAAAGGGCAAAAAGTAATTAATTATTTATTCTCCAAGAAGATTTCCAGGTGATTCCCTCAAAGAAAGCACCTGCACACTCCCAGCACTGCTGACACTACCCACAATGTTATTTCTACAGATGCACTGGTTGTACTTTGGGGAATGATTTTACTTCCCAAAATCCTGCACAAACTCTCACACACACTTGGAACCCATTTTCAGCTTTTGCTCAGATCTAAATATTCTGCAGGTTGCTCTAAATGACAGCAGAAATAAAATCCAGTATATTTAACTCTATCATAGGTGCTCTGACAACTGCTGTGAGCAGGGATGGGGCTTCTTGGAACAAGGCAAAGGAATCACAGCTCTACTTTGTTCTTTTGGGCAAAATATTAATCATTCTGGCCCCAGGCCAGAAAACTGCTCAAGCACATGTAATAAAGGCCTCTTTGAACCCACTTGCACTTCTCTGCTTATTCCACGTGTGTATTTTTAAATGTCAACATTATCATGCAGACCAGCATCCTGGAGATCCCAGCCTCTCTCCTCAGAAATAAAGACATTTTTAACTGTAGTGAAATTTATTCTGGCAAAGTGTTTCAAATAGAGCCTCTTTCATTAAGCCTATGATGCAAACTAGTTCCATATGATGTGTATTTCTGTAAGTTTCAGATCAATATTTCATTTAAAAACAGACAGTATTTTCTTTCAAACATTGGGAGAATTTTTAAATTTTGCAGTAATACTGTGAAATTCCTAGTAAATTCTTTAACCTACTGACAGCTGGATGGCAAAACACCCAATCCTTCTCAAGCCAAATATTACACTGGAGCTGAAAAGAGGCTCGACTTTTTGATTAACAAGAAAGTGAAACCCTTGTCAAACCAACTCAGGAGGTTTGATTTCATATTTTCAGAAATGCAGTCAACCAAGAGAATTGTATTATTCTTGCTTCCCTAATCAAAACTTCCAGCTTTCTCCTGAAAATATTTCCTTTACTTCTATACAGTCTTTTTTCCCCACTTCACTCTAATTTTCCAATGTTACATTGAACTTCCCAGTTTTATTTCATCTCTAAAATTTACCTTTTTTTTGCCTTTAATGCTGCTCTTTGTACTTTTGACTCTGTTATTCAGTGTCTCAGGACCCTAAACCAGCTGCAATTCATGTCTTTTTCTCCACTAAAATGTAAAATTGTCAAGAGAGGGTAGAAAAGCAGAACTGAACAGCACAAATACCTGCAGCTATGGGCTGTTCCTGAGGGTTACTGAGGTCCATCCCGGGCTGTGAATCTGCAAAAGACAGAAAAGCAGCCTGAGGTGTCCAATATGTAGAACAGTTCACAACACAGATGTTACAATCTTATAAATTCCTGTTTTCTTGGCTGAAAGTAAAATTGAAAAGGAAAACGTTTCAAAGAAATAAAACCTAAATTAGTATCTTGCTTCACTTCTTTATATCCTGAGCACTGACCTGTGCCCAGGAAAGGGGTTAAGTATGATTTTCTAACTTCAAAAATTATAGAGCAGAGTACCTTATGCTTGCAATTTACTCATCAAGTACTCTGTGAGCACAGTGCAGTCATAGTAACTCTGTAGGAAGTTAATTTCCCTAAAGCACAAAGATATTTTTACATTCCTTTGCCAATAGAGAGGGAAACCCCCATTATCTTCACAAGATCTACTTGGTTTTTTATGGGAATGCAAGCCTAATTCCCACTGAGAAATTCCAAAAGGGATCAAATGCTAGGAATTTTAAAAATTTTTCTGGGGACTACCCATGCAGCCTGGTTTTCCAGCGTGCTGGGGGCTCAGCAGAGCTCTGAAGCCAACACAAGCTGCAGGTATCCCCACTGCCCAGTCCAGTGCACAAAGTTCAGCTGTTGAGTTGAACTGGAGGCACAGACCTGAGCTGTCCCGTTATGACTTTACTCAAGGCCACCCTGCCTTGAGATTTCATTGTTAGGAGGCTGAATTCTTAACACAGACACAGTTACCTGTTTCCTTCCTCCCTTCTTTCCTGTAGCTTTTTCCCCCTCTGTAATTTTTACATGCCATAACATCTTTTATCAGCTTTGAACCTAAAAAATAATAGTTTCTGGAGAGGGAAAATTTCTTCCTGGCAGTTACATAACAGAAACACCCAGGCAGCAGGCATGAGGTGTTAACCACGGGTGACATTTACCCCATAATTATCTGTCTTTACCTCCTCTGCATATGGAACTTTTTTGTGGTCTCTGCAACGTTAAAATATAAAGCTCTGGGTAACTCTCCAGCGAGGCAGCATGGTATCAGAAGAGGTACTCCAAAAAAACTGCATGAATAGAGGGGGGGATAATTTGTGCAACAAATAAAGGCCTTGCATCATAAAGCTAGTCACAGAATTAAATGATAAAATGTTCAGATATTTGCTGAATCAATATTTTGAAATAAATAAGAAAGATCACAGAACTGCAGAGTTATGGCCCTTAATTTCTCATTTTCATTTTATTATGCCAGGAAAATTGAGGTAAAAGAAGCAAATGGACCAATTTATACAGCAAATAATAAAGAGCAAATATCAGTAAATTCTGGGTAAATGAACAAAATTTTCTGTAATAGTGATTTTAACTTTAAACTGCAATAAGTTGCCCAGAGAAGCTGTGGCTGCCCCATCCCTGGGAGTGTTCAAGGCCAGTCTGGATGGGGCTTGGGGCAACCTGGGATAGTGGAAGGTGTCCCTGCCCATGGCAGGGGGTGGAACTGGATGAGTTTTAATGCTCTTCCATCCCAAAATATTCTGTGATTCCATAAATGCAGACACTTAAATTACACAAACCCTTGTAATTCTTCACATAATTAAAAGAAATCTCCCTTATTCTGTATCACTTGATCTTGGTTTTAATTGCATTCAGAATCCCTGCACAGTTGCTCCATTTGGATGATTTGGGTCAAAGCCCCATGCTGAAGCCCCAAGTCGTTGTTGAAACCTTGGCAGCAATTCTGCATTCCCCTGAGCTCCCAGGAGGTCACAGAAGAAAGAACTGGAACCCCTAAATGACTGGTTGAAATCTAAAAACTTTACATATATTCCTGGATAACTATATATTTTTAGAAACCATTGGATGCCTCAGGTTCCCCTGGCAGCTGCAGGACAATTTGCTGGACAACGGCACTGCCCGAACACCACAAAAGCCAAGCAGGACCTGCTCAGCCTCCTCAGGCCCTCATCTCCTCCCTGCTGAGATGGAGTCTATGAATTTATTCATATTTTGTTGAACACAACAGTTTCATGCCCGTGATGGCTGCTGGGCAGGACGACCCTTCGGAATAAATAAGAACAACGACACAACATAAAATGTTTCTCTTCTTGCTTGAGAAATATCCTGGTCTTTGTCTCACTTTCAAGCCTCCAACCTCCCCTCACCAGCACCTGGTTTCTTTACAGCATCAGTCTCCAGCAGTTTCTTAGAACCTTAGTAGTCTCTTAATATTTAACCTCAGGTCTCTTTCCTGACTATCCTAAGCCAGCCCCTTCATGGTGACAGGAGAACATGCGGGTAGATTCCACCTCTGATTCTATAACCAATAAGGCCATTTTTCTACCAAAGGTTCAGAAAAACACAAGGCAGGAAATCACTTACAGAACACGTTTGTCTTCCCAAGCTTCAAAGAGCTCCACTGGCTGGGGTGCATGGGAAGAGAACGCCCGTCTCCGCGCTCTGCAGCCGGGGCACGATGCGCATTTACAAAGCAGAAGTAAAATTCGTGTGCTTTCGAAACCAATCCTTGGCCATCCCGTGTTCTACGTCAATAGGCAAAGGGAGCCAAAATATTCAAATATCTCGCTAAAAAAGTTCTGTGGTATTTTAGTATGCCTCAGTGTTCATACTTGATCCTGGTATTTGATCAGAAGAGCTAACCAGAAATTTAACGCCCCTAAAATGGTTATTTTTCAAATCGCTGATGACCCGGATTCCTTTCTGTCCTTAATACAGAATGGGAGGTATATCTTGAACTGGGAGGTATATCTTGCATTGGGAGGTGTATCTTGAATTGGGAAGTATATCTTGAATTGGGAGGTATATCTTCAATTATTATAATTTCACCTCTTTCTCCCCATAATGAAACCAGAATGCTGCCTTTTTCCTGCCAGCTGCACTTTTCAGCCCAACAGCACAGGGAAGGGGACACCTTTGAAAATCCCATCTGTTCTCAGTACTTCCATCAGAGTATATGGAGTAGAAACAGCCAGTTTCCTTGTCTGAAGTCAGTGCTTTCACTACATACAACACTCAATTTCTTGCACTCCAACAAGTTTTTTACCTTCAGCCTACACTGGGCCATTAAGGAGAGAAATTCTACCTGATGTCTTCACTGAATATGCTTCTCCAGCATCCACAGCCTCCATGGCTTTTTGAAGAAGGCACTGGGCCAAGTAAACTCTTTATGGGGTCTCTGATACTTTGCTGATCTTAAGCACTATGCAATGTGTGCAATGTCACGTGCATTTTAAGTGCACATGTCATTTTGGGAAAAAATCCTGATCAGCAGTGTATAACTAAGGAGATTTTTCTCATATTTGTGCATACAACTTTCTAAACCCAGCAGAATAATTCAGTGGTTCAGTATAGGATATCCTGAATCATGGAATATCCTGAGTCAGAAGAGACCCACTGGGATCATCCAAGTTCAGCTCCTGATCCAACCTGTTGATCCCAGCCCAGAACCTGGAGCTGACAGCTCCAGCTGGACAGTTCTTTTGGTAGTCACAAAACCAAACCAGTCATGAAGAGATACAATTAAATTAATGACAAATTTTCATTCAAACATTCTTGCCAGGGCCTGTCTGCTGCTCTGTGACCCTACCAAACCTCCCCACACTAGGCAGGAAAATCCAGGTCAGCCACGTAACCCCTCAAGGCACAGAGATCTTTCCAAGATCACGGAAATACTCCTGGAAATTGCTATATCCAGGGATAACACATTACAACACTGTTGCACTAACTCATCCCCAATGCAACAACTGCAGGCCCATTAATGGAGCCTCATCATCCTCAAGTACAGACCCAAAATCTGAAAGACCATTTCCATGTTCACTTTGAGCCTTTTTTTGAGCCATGTTCACTTTCACAAGAAATAAGAACACCAACGAAAGGACTTCTTAGATAACCTCAGCTATAGTGAACCCTGTTATTTTCTAATTGCAGACTATTCCAACACACCTCACAAACTTTCCTCTCTCAAAAACACAGCGATCCCAACTCGATCAAGAAAATGAAGCTGCATTTTTAAGTGCCCAAGTGCCCTTAAACCCATTCTTTCAAATTAGTTACTTCTCTCAAACAACAACATTCTCGATACAGTCAGATTCAATGGTTGATTATTTATGTATAAACAGTTAAAAAGCCTTCAGCAAAGGAAAATGCAGTTTTGAATAGGCATCTGCAGCTAACTTAAAATAACCAAAAGCCTGAAGTCATTGAGACAGAGCAGACTCTAAACAGGAGCCTTAAAGCTCCGAGTTGAAGTAAGAATCCGAGTTTGAAATAAGAAACCAAGTGATGCTTTGCAAAGCTTCTTTGCCCAGATTGTTAAAAACACCAGAAATATTGCTTTTCTGTGACAAGTGATTATTCCAGAACCCAATATTGACTCCCAGATTGGGTTTTGCTGGCTCTGAATATTATGGGCACGTTTTACAGGTGAAAAGAAAGGAGACATCCTTGAATTCGTTAAACCCCAGAGCACGAACAGCAGATAAAGCACGCTCTAAACCCCGGCTTTATCACGCGCTCGGTGATATCTCTGAAATTAAACAGAGAGGAGGCAAAAAGCCCCGTTCGTTTCCCGTTTAATTGCTAGACGAGATTCGATTTCTTTTCCAGACCCTGCGATCTGTTTGCAGCAAGCGGCTGAAGAAGCGGCTGAAAGCCCCCGGGCGATGGAGCCGCTGTGGGCCCCGGGAAGAGCGGGGTCGTCCTGGGGAAGAGCGGGGTCGTTTCTCACCTTCCATGCTCCGTTCGCGGGTCCCAGCTCCACCTGCCCGCTCGGGCTCTGGACTGGCAGCGGAGCGCACCGGCCTCGCCTCCCGCCCGTCACCGTGACATCCGGCTCGGCGCTCGGCGGGCGGAGAGCGGCGCCGGGTGGCGGGGAGAGGAGCCGACCCCGTCCCTGTCCCGGTCCCGGGCTCGGCTGCCTTGGAGCCGCTGCTGGTGCCGCTCGCAGAGGGGCAGCGGCGGGGCAGGGGGGCTGAGGGCACAGCGCCTCTTTTGGGGGAGCCCCCCAGCCACTTTGATCCCCAGAATGAGCACACCTCGGAGTGTGCGTTAAAGTTAAATGGCTGAGATAATGGTAAACAGAACTTAGGTCGAGATGGTTTTCTTAAGAAAACAGTGTTGCTACTTAGCAGGAAATCGAAGTACAAAGTTCCTCAATAAAATAAAACAAGTATGAATTTCAAAGTGCTCTAGTATAGACTCCGAAAAGAGGCTCATTCCACACCAGGCCTGAACAGGGCTTTGAGAGACCTGACCAGGTGCAGAATACCCCTGCTGAGGCAAGGGGAGCAGCAGGTGACATTTAGAGGTCAGTTCAGGCCCAAAAGGAGTTAATGAAGTGAGAAGTGAAATTGGGATCTGAGCTCATCACTTGGATCTAAACCCAAAGGCAGCAAGCACGAATTACCATAGATCAGGAGCAGGATAACAACATGGAAACATGATTCTCCTACTCACTTCCTGTGTGGTGCCAACGGCTGCTTCTTATGCTGTTGCTTTTCCATTGCTTGGAAAAAGATTCTAGAAATAAAATGTTAAAAAAGAAAAACTGGGATAATCAAGCAATTCTTGGCTATTCTAGACAATCTCTGTAACCCCCTTCCAGAATCATTTAATAATTAGGCATTTTTCCTGGTTCTACAAATTTTAAGGAGGCCCTGGGATTGCTCTGCAGCAATCAGAAACCTCTGGTTTCCATCCCAGGATTATCCACAGCCATTTTCTCTTACTGCCAGCTTTGTTCTCTGATTTAAATCTACTTTCCCTCATGTTTACCCTCAGAGAAACAAATGTATCTTCACTCTGTTTTTATTTTAAGGGCACAAATCAAACATGGCTGTTTTCCCAGCCTATAAAAATACCCCTGTGCTAATTGTGCCCCTCGTTTGTGTGGTCCCACCTTTGGATCACTCATCTGAAAAACCAGAGACAGAACATGTGGTCTGCAGCCTCTCCAGAGCCCTGCAACAGGTCCTTCACCTGATTCTGCACTCCTGGAAATCTCTCTACATATTTCCTAGGATAAAATATTCACCCTTTTTAATATCTGCCCACTCCATGATCAAGTTTACAACTGCAGATTTTTGTCTTCTTCTATCATTTCCTACTGCTACTCTATTAACTAAAAAACCAAAACAAATCCCAAGGAAAAAACAACAAACCCCAGTGGTCCAGGTTTTAAATACAAATATAAATACCTGAATTCACATTTTGTCCTATTATATCCTCCCCACAAAACTTCCTGTTCTTAAAAATAACTCATTCTCCCTCTTCTTCCCTCCTCCCCACCCAAGCTTACAAATTTATAATGACAATTTACCAGTCTGGGACTTAGAAATATTATAGCATTGAAAATAAATGAGTCATTTGGCTAAAGACACTAAGAGTTTATAAAGAACCAAAACTGCAGCCAAAGCTTTATAGTAGAGATACTATTTCATAATAATTAGCAACCTGGGGACTGATGGGCTGTGCAGAATCTGAAAGGAGCTATAAACATCCTTAGGAACTGTGGCTGCTTGGGCTGAAATATGACTCGTTACAAACTGAATCATTTTGCCTGCACAGTGTCAGCATGAAATGCTCACTTTGAGTAAAACTGAAAACATTCAGCACATGGGAACGAGGGATCATCTGAGGTGGTCCCAGTTCTGACCTGCTCAGCAGCTCAAGGACATTAAAAATGAAAACCCTGACACAGTTCTTATGCCTCAACCGACCACTTGAGTTAATGTGTTGATTTAAGGAAGAAGAAAGCTTGAGTAAAACTATTTTCCATCAATAATGTGATACCCCGTTTTTCACACTTTTATTTTAGTATTTTTACCAAATTTTTCTTTTCTTTATTAAAGGAAATTCATAACTTGAGTGTTCTTTTTTACATAGAAGCATTGAGTTAAACTTTCACAGCTCTCTATAAAAATAACTCTTATGCCTGTGTTGGTTGATTCCATATTTGTTATGCAAATACTGCGACATCATTTTTGGACACTAGCATGGTCTGGAGTGATAAATATAATCTATATTTATAGGATAAATACTATTTTACTAATTTCCAGAGCCTTGGCCACCGTTCTGGTCTTGAGTGTCTCGGAGCGCGTCCTGTGGTCAAGCGCAAGGACTCTCCTTTCCCTGCCAGCAGCTTCCAGAGTGTTTTTGTATCATCTGCTCTAGAAACAAAATAGTTACATGTTTGACAGTTTCAAAGACATAGCAAGTTTTCCAAAACATGTAACTGACTTGAAAGTTACTTGCGGTGATACTGTGGCATTTGGCTTCATTTTTTAGCCAACACTATTCACCCGAGACTTTCCCTCCCAGCAAGTGGCAGAATCATGGAATCACAGTGGAGTTTGGTTTTGGAAGAGACTTTAAAAACCATCCAGTTCCACCTCTGCCATGGCAGGAACACCTCCCACTATCCCAGGTTGCTTCAAGCCCCGTCCAACCCTGTCTTGGACACTTCCAGTGACAACTTCCCTTGTAAATCCATTCCAGGGGCTCACCACCCTCACAGAGCAAATTTTCTTCCCAATATCCAATTTGAAACTCCTGGTTTTAGTTGAAGCCATTCCCCTTGTCCTATCAGTACAGACTCTTGTCCAAAATCCGTTTCCAGCTCTCTTGCAGCTGTTTTAGGTACTGAAAGGGATATTTTTTGCTTTTACGTGGAAAAATATGTGTCCTGTAATGACTTTTTCCAGAAACCTGCAGCTGAAGAACACCCAGCACTCGCAGCTCCCCAAGAGGAAAAGCCACAGGATGTGCCCAGCTCTTACTTTCAGTCTTTCTCACAGCAAGTGACAGAAACACAGAATCACAGAATGGTTTGGGTTGAAAGGGACCTTAAAGCTTATCCAGTTCCCCCACTCTCCCCTGCCATGAGCAGGGACACGTTCCATAGCCAGCGCTGACAAAGCCATGATGGAGCCTCTTCCCCCCTTGTCCCCCCTGTACTTCCCTCTCCTTGTCCCACAGCCGGAAAAACCACTTTAGTCAAAAAACACAGCTCACTGCGCACTGTGGAGGAGCGATGTGGGGCTGAAGTGTGACAACGGGCGCGGAGGGGGTGGCCGGGGCCGTCCTTCGCTGCCAAGCGCCTCAGGGGCCTGAAGGCGAGAAAACAAAAAAAAACCCCACCACCTCCCCACAACAAAATACTGTTTAAAAACTTCACTGGAGTGTTAGAGAGGAAGCAGAATGTTTTCAAAAACAGTATAAAAAGTACTGGGTGTGGGCGAGGGTGCGGAGAAGGAGCGAGGGACCCCGACGGGGACACCTCACCCTTCCCGCCCTCAGCCCTGAGGGATGAAAAAGAGCGGGAAGCGCCGTGCGCGCGAGGGGATGGAGGCGGGGGGAGGGGGGGGGCC
>JBBMKD010000101.1:1958907-1972418 GCA_037834095.1 Argya squamiceps
GGGGCTCAGCCCACCCTGGGGGCGGCAGCGGCAGAGCCCCGCGGCGGGGACGGGGGAACGTGCCTCGCATGGGCCCGGCCCGAAAGGCAAACACTCCAAAAGAGAGAGCCAGGTGCTGGGATGGAGCTGGGGAGCGGCGGGGTGGGAATGGGGGGTCTCAGTTAGGTAGTGCGGGTCCCCACGGTGGGGTCGCGCTGTGCAGAGCCCGGCCCGGAGCGGGTCCTGCCCCGGCCTGCCGGGGCACCGTCCTGTCCCGGGGAAAAGGGGAGGAAAGTGGGGTCTGGGTCCTCCACGTGAGCCCGGAGGAGCCCAACCTCGGCCTTCTCTTCGTGTCCAAAATCTCCCGTTAAATCCACTAGGAAAGGCCGAGGAGGCAGGATCCCCACCCTCAGCCGGGGCGGTTCACACGTGTCCTCGTCCCCGTGTTCCCCGTGTCCTCTCCGGGGCTCTGGCAGCCCCGGGCCCCGCGATGGGAAACCGGGCAGCGCTGGGGCTCAGACATGTCCAACACGGCCCGGGCTGGAGGGACACGGAGCGTTGTGTTCCCGGTCTCACCTCTCACCCAGCACAGCCCAGTTTCACCAGCGTCCCCCAGGTCCTCCTGCTCTGGTTCATCCGTTCCCGGCGGCAAAGAAGGGTTTAAAGGATTTGTCTGGGAGGTGGCAGCTGTTGCTGCTAGAGATTGGGATCCGTGACCCGTGGGATCATCACCTTGCAGTCTGGGAACACTCAAGATCAAGATCAGCACCTGAGCCCTCCTTCCCTCACCAGCCCAGTGAAGATCCTGCAGCAGGGTGCCAGGATCAGAGCATGATCCTGAAATCCCTGGGGAAGGGTGACAGAACTGGCAAGTCATAGGATCATTTATTTAGGATGGAAAAGGCCTTTAAGATCATCAAGTCCATGTGTTAAGCAAGGGAACAGGAACAGATGGTGGTCACACTCCTCTCAGGACAAAGGTGAGGAAGGAGCTGCCCCTGGATAGGGAACAGGACAGGCAGGATGAGGCAGAGGGAGGGCTCAGCTCCACCATCACACTGTGCCCTTTGTCACTGGCCACAGATCTGACTTTTCCCCTCCTTGGATGGCCACTGTCCAATGTCAGCACAGCCCTGACCTTCACCCTCAGCCTGGTGCAACATTCAGGCTTTTCTGTCCCAAAAAAAAGTGGGAAAGCAAAGCCTGGCAGCAGCTGCTCTGGGAATCCTTCCCATGGTGGACTGTGCCTTGTTGTCCTGCAAGTGAACAAATCCTGGTGTGGAATCAGAAAGCAAACATGGGACGTGGGGGCAGGGACAGAGCTCTGGGAGCTCGTGTGCCCTCAGCCAGGCTTGTGCAACCCGAAATTTGGGAGAGCTGGGCCAAGGGCTGCAGAGCCCAGGGCAGAGCTGGTGAAATATTTAAAGTGGGGAAGGACAGAGTTGGAGACATGGAATCACACTCATTGCAGCACTGGGTGCTTGGTGTGTTGGTATCTCCTGCAGGAATGAATTAACCTCTCATATGTTCCAGCATCCCACCCCTCTAATCCTTAATTTTACAAGGAAGGGAAACTGAGGCACAGAAAGGAGAATTGCTTCATGTGCAGCTTCCAAGATGGGCCCTTTCCCATCCAGCTGTGGGTCTGCAACTGCTCTCACTTGCAGAGGAGACCAAGTCCAAGCTGTTCCTTAGTTTTTGTTAAGTTACACTCATGGTTGGAAATTCCACAGCGCCAGCCTTGTGCACCTCTGGCTGCAGGGGGCTTCCACAGCCCTTGGATAACAGGATCAGGAAAGACTCAGGAAAGACTCCTGGAGAGGTTTTTAACTGTTGATGAAAGCAGATTTTAAGGTCTCCAGTGAGAGCATGGATCCCTTTCTGTGGGCAGTCCCTTCCCACATCCCTCCTCCTGCACCTCCATGTCGTTCCAAGACCCAGCCATGTGGTTCCTCCTGCTGCACAGCTGGAGTCACACAGACACAGCTCTCTGTGGAGCATCCAACTGTTCCTCACCCCTGTCTCCAGCATCCTCCAGACTAAACAAGCCTGTTTCCTTCCAGCTGTCCTTGCAGGTCATGTTTTTCCTACACCTCTGCTCATTTTCTCCAGCTCCTCCCAGGACTGGACAGTGTTCACCCAACATCCAGGAGAACTATTTCCCATGTCTGGCACTCAGCACTCCTGTTTACACATTCCATAGGGCATTTTGCTTTTTGTTGTTGTAACAATCTAGCTCTTTTTGACTCATTTAAGCTTCACCCCAACCCCCAGTTTTCCTTCTGAGAACTCTTGGGAATTGCAGCAGGTTTTAGCACAGAGCTGCTCCCACTGCCAGGGGTGAAGTGCTGAACTCTGGCTCTCAGTCCTGTTTCGAAATCAAACTTTGGGCTTTTCTCTGGAATATCCATAAACTGGGAGGTGGGCAACAAGGGACTGAGCACCCTGCAGACCTGGAGCCTATTTCCTGGAAACAAAACCCTTCTCCAAGTATGAGCCCCCTGGTAGAGTGAGGTGAGGATCTGCAGCAACAGCTGCCTATGTGCATGGAAAGGTTTGGGAGTTACTTGGAGCATTCCAAGAGCTGTGGATTGGAGGCTGGCTGTGAATCCCAGCCCTGGGCAGGAGTGGGGACCGTGCCAGCTCCTGAGAGAAGGCAGGCCCAGCACTCCATGAGGGAGCTGGGAACAGCTGGCAGTGAGGAGAGTGTGATGTTGGATCTGGCTCGGGCTCACCTCCGGAGAGCTGGAGGGAACAGCAACACGACTTCCAGCTGTGGGAAGCAACAGCAAAGCCATGAGGCCAGACATCAGGAAACAGCCTTCACTGTGGGGTGCTGTAGCCAAGGAGGATGAACTGGATCATCTCATCAAACTCCTCTTCTGTGAGACACAAAGATGATTTTACGTAAGAATTTCCCTGATCTTGGTGTGAAGACATTCAGCTTTACAGTGGGTTTAGTTTGTGCTGTTTTCTGTAATCCCTGGATACCAGTGAGCCAGAGCTCTCCTGCTGCCACTGGCACTGTGTCAGTCCAGAAAGCCACTTGATACCTTCACTGTCTCAAGGGCACCACTCCAAGGACTTGCTCTGAGAGGGTGACACTCTTTGCTTCCTCTCCTTCCTGGCATTGTCCAGAAAACCATCTTTGTGCTCCTCCTACGTGGCAGTTGTTCTTTCCAGGTAGGGGAAGGGCTACCTCCTCCACAGCTCTTCCTCCTGAAACATCTCCCAAGGCACTTGGCACTGTTATCTCTCCCTTTTTACGTTCCTGAAGAGGAATCTCATTCCTTCCCTGGGGGGCAATTTCTTTTTGTTCCTCTTTTTTTCCCCTCTGTAAGTCTTAAATCTGAAGGCAAAACATGTGAGGCAGAGTAGGAGACCAGCAAACCTCCCAAGCTGTGCAGAACCCTGTTAATTCAGTTAAATTAATTAGGAGATCTGTTGATACAGAGCCTTTCCCCTGCAAATACTCTGTTCCCTTCCCAAGTTTAAGGCATGCTGACTCCATAAACATGCAGGAAGCTTCCTGTGCTGTGTGTTTCCATGATTAACACTGTGATGAGGATTTAAAAGTGCTTAAAAAGTATCAGTTTGAGTTTTGCCAGGCAAATCGTGGGATTGAACCTCAACACCTTGGCTCCAGGAAAACATCTCAAATCACAA
The DNA here is from genome assembly GCA_037834095.1 of Argya squamiceps. Classification (NCBI taxonomy): domain Eukaryota; kingdom Metazoa; phylum Chordata; class Aves; order Passeriformes; family Leiothrichidae; genus Argya; species Argya squamiceps. The sequence goes on from JBBMKD010000101.1 coordinate 1,962,553, forward strand.
GAAGCTTCTGTCACAGACAAGCTTCCCACACATCATTCCCAAATCTCAACCACTCCTGGAGTTAGCGACGTCAGCTCTAAGAATGGCAATAACGAGGGGCAGAGGAGGGAACTGACTGGGGATTTTTATAGCAAACAGCAAATTTCGGGTTTGCTTGGACAACTGGCTGGTGCTCAGCCCTGCTGAGCAGTTTGGATTGTGCTCTGACCTCGCTGTGTCCATTCCAGGGGCTCCCATCAGGCACGAGAGGCAGGATGAACGTGGGGACGGCGCACAGCGAGGTGAACCCCAACACCCGGGTCATGAACAGCCGCGGCATCTGGCTGTCCTACGTGCTGGGCATCGGGCTGCTGCACGTCGTGCTGCTCAGCATCCCCTTCTTCAGCGTCCCCGTGGTCTGGACTCTCACCAACATCATCCACAACCTGGTAAGGGAGCAGCACGGCCTGGGGCATGTAGAGGGAGCCTTGGAACAGCTGTTCCTCAGAGCTGTCTGCTAGGATCTCTGTTGAAATAATTCGTTTGGTGTTTCCAAAGATGTTGGGTGTGTTGCTCAAGCTCCAGCCCTCTGCCTGTATTGATGCCTCTGGGTCATGGATTTAAATCCAGCCCAGGTATAGGTGAGGCAGCAACACCTGGTGAGGGTGCTCAGAGGGGACGTGGATTCATTTCCTGTAGGGCAAGTCCTTTGTTGTGTCCCCTTCCTAAAAGGGTCTGTGGCAGGCCCGAGACACTGGAAAGACATCGCTGGGGTTGGTAAAATCTGAATTGGCCTCGTGAGAGTTAAGAAAAAACAAGATTAACCCCCAGATTTTGTTCTGCTTAAAGTAAAAGATTAGTCCAGGAAGTGATTCCTCCCTCTGAAGATCAAGTCCCCACATAGGTCTCCTTGGGCACAGGGGACAAAAAACTTCAGGAATGGAGGAACTGATTGTGTATCTTTTGTTTTAAATAATATCTCAGCCTGGGAATATTCCAGAGACAAAAATGACAGGGATTGAAGACCCTCATGATAAGTTATTACTAGTGAGAGATAAAAACCTCCACAAACGCCCAAACTGGAGCTGCTCAGGAGATAAAAACCTCCACAAACCCTCAAACTGGAGCTGCTCAGGAGATAAAAACAACCACAACCCCCTAAACTGGAGCTGCTCAGCACTCAGCACACGAGCTGCTGGCTGTTCATCCATCTCCCCAGGCAGTTTTAGGTTGTGGGGACAAAAAGGAATTTAAAGCCCAGGAGTGGCTGTACTTAGTGGCTGTACTTCGGAGTTGTTGTGTAGCTGGAATGTTTGTCTGTGACTTGTGTTCCCCTGGTAATCAGGAGGTGACAGACCTTCTCCCAGCACGTTTTCGGGGAGCCTTACACCATGCCACAGCAGGCAGGCGCTAATCTCCCGATCGCAGAGATCCCAGGGCTGTAATCTTGCCACCGCCTCCTTGGCTCACAGCCAGGAGCCGAGCGAGAGGCCTGACGTGGAGCAGCCGAGCTGCCCCGGCCTTTCCCAACTCTCCTTTCCCTGCTTCCCTGGCCGCTCCGGGTTTTCCAGCGGCGCCACATCCCTCTAGTGGAACGGCGCGGGGGTGCAAGCTGGCAGATCCGCTGCCCTGCATCTGGGGTTTTTGGGATGCAGGGCCCCGCGTGGCTCACGCTGTGTGTCCTGCAGAGCATGTACATCTTCCTGCACACCGTGAAGGGAACCCCCTTCGAGACCCCGGACCAGGGCAAGGCCCGGCTGCTCACGCACTGGGAGCAGATGGATTATGGAGTCCAGTTCACCGCTTCCCGCAAGTTCCTCACCATCATGCCCATCGTCCTGTGAGTATTCTGGGGTGGCTGAGCTGCCTCGTGTCCCAGTACCCATCAGAGTTCTGGGATACAAACACACGTAATGCCACAGCTCAGTTTGCCTCTCCCCTCTGTTCCCACCCTCTCTTTCCAGGTATTTTCTAACCAGCTTTTACACCAAGTATGACCGGATACACTTCATCATCAACACCATCTCCCTCATGAGCGTCCTGATCCCCAAACTGCCTCAGCTCCACGGAGTCCGGATCTTTGGGATCAACAAGTACTGAGCGTTGTGGCCGGAGCGGATGGCGGAGGAGCAGGGGCAAAGGGGGAATTCCTCCTCCTGTCTCCTCCCACACAGACTGGGTGTGGTTTCCCAGCGGCAGTTTAAGCGCAGATCCCAACAGACACATTCCGCATGCTGGATCCTCATGCCCAATTAATCCAAACCAGCTCCAGAGTAGAGTTTAGTGCGGAGCAGGACACCGGATTTCTCTTATCCCAGGGTCATCAATAGATGCAAAACCACTGAGACTTTGAGGTACAACAAGGATGAATTCTGGGAAGAGTCTCATCTATTCCAGACATGGAATGACGAGGATAGGGATGAGGGGGAAAGCTTTTAGTGCTGGTACTATTGCTGTGGTAAATGCACTTTAAAATACATTTCCCTTCCTGAAGCTGGGTGCTTTGAGCAGAACGTGAGGGAAATCCAAAGGGATACAGCCAGACTTTCCCAGGACTGGATTGTTTTGGGGTCTGATTTCCAGTTTTAGGTGGGAAGTAGGAGGGGGAAATGAACGACAGATTTTTATTTTGCAATCGTTGACACCACTGAGAAGGGAAATTCTTTTCCTAAAAACAGCACAGGAGGGAATGACCTGCAGTTTGACAAAGCTTTTGGTTTCCTATAACACCATCCGTGTGGTCCAGGGAAAAGGTGGATAGATCCTAAATCATGCTTATTATTTTCAGTTTATACCCAAATCTGCCCAGGTAACTCCTCTCCCCACCCCAAACTGCTGTTTTTAAGTGCACAGGGGCTCAGTGGACATTTGGATCAGGGGCTGGGGGCAGGTGATTTAATGACTGACAACAAATTACATGGAGCTCCTCAGAACATGGACATGGAAGGTGTGGGAGAGGCTGACAATGGGCAGGTACAGGAGGAGGGCTGATTGCTCTAATCAAGCATGCAGCCATCCTTGACTTAGAATTTTTCTCCTCCCTTCAGCTCCTTGGTTGCTTAAATGCATGTGACTGGGATTTGCCAGTTCTCCATGGACTCAAGGGTTGGATTTGTGGCTTACCTGGAAATCTGTCCCTCAGCTCCATGCCCAAGGGCTGTGTGAGCAGCAGCACCAGCAGCAGATGAATTGAGCAGCAGCAGAAGTCAATTGGTGACTGATAATAGATCCTATCACAGAGGAATAAAATCAAGCCTTTTTCCTCTAAAGTTACCACCTAAATAAAGCAGGCTTAGCTTTCCTGGCTGAGACACCTTTTACTGTTTTACTGAAAATCAGAATTGCCTGATTTTCCTTTGGGTTGTGTCCCAGATGGAATGGGTTTTCCCTCACTCTTCCCCTGTAACCCCACAAAACCCTGTATTTTTGTTGTCTTAGTGCTTATATTGGCTCACCTTTTTTGACAATGGTATAGATCTTTTAAATCTGCTTTTTTTTTGTCCCTGCAGTAGCAAGCTTTAGAGGCCGTGGTGGAGAGTGTTGAGGTTTTGGATGGTCTGAGCATAGGACATGGAAGGGGGAATTTCAGATTTGTTACTATTCCATGCATAATTTTAGGCAAGTTGCTTCACTGCTCTCTCAGACTTCCTATGGGACTGCTACAGGGAAGGGAGAATATGGAGTGTACCTCAAAGAGCTGCTGGAATGCAGGGAGAATCATTTCTTAATGTGTTTGAAAAGTGGAAATCCAAGTGACAAGGAAGTTTCAGGTAGAAGCAGGTAGAAGGAGAAGAGAGTCTGGCTGGAGACCCCAGGGTATTGACAGATATGCAATTTCCTTGATGGGCAGTTTAAACCTTCAAACCTAGGATAGAAGAGCTGCTGCTTTAGCTGAGGTACTCTCTACCCTAATCGGCTCTTTAAGCTACTAGACAATGATAATTGTGATAAAAATAGAGATAATTCATCAATCAGCTGAGAAATGACACAGACATGAGCAGTATTCCTACGGGAGAGGCTGGTCCAAGGAGAGGCAGGTCCTGGCAGGGTGGCTGAGGCTGGACCTGAAATGCTGATTGTGGTGCTGAACAGACCTGAGTGTCTGCCCAGACACCACTTCCATCTTCAGGAGAAACTAAAGAAAACCAATTATTGTCATAGAAAACATAGGAGAAACCATCCTTTTTGCAACAGAAACAGCCTCTAGATGCTTTCAAACATGACACTTCACAGACAGACATATGCTGGGTATTTCTAAGCATATGCACATCACAGATTTGTAAGTTTAGAATAATTATCAGTTGAAAGGACTGTCTTTTTTAAAATGAGATACAGCAATTCCCAGAGTCTCCTTGAAGGCATTAACACAGCTGTAGGTTTGAATACTTGTGTGCTCACTGACACTACGGACATCTGACCCTGTTTCATTAAATTAAAGATCAACTGGGATGGAGAACAGGATTGTAAACATCTCAAACAAGCAGGTTCTAAAGCCTGAAACCCGAAACTTGTAATTAAGGTTCTGCCTGGCAACAAAGGTAAATATTTTTTGATTTATCTCCTTCCCACAAGTGATCAAAACAGCAGATACCAGAGTCGCATTGCACTTACTACAATACAGGTGTGGCATTTTTCCATGGAATAACCATGGGAACACCCAATTTGGACTCAGTTAATCCAGTCAAGGGAAACATAAATGGAAACAGAGGAAATACGGAAAGAAGCGAGTTGAAGAAATATTTCATGTTCTGTTGTGGTGAGTTAAGTATCTAAATATGATTAATAAGTATTCGAACAATTACACATTGGGTTGCATCTTCCTTAAGATTCCAACTTAAGGGTAGGTGTTAGGATCAATCAAAAATAAAAAGCAGGAAGTTGGTTGTAATTAAAGCATCATTCTTGGATGTACCTCCGGCAGTCTGAAGTGAAAGGGCAGCATGAGCAGGCTGAGGGGTGATCAGACGTGTCCTGGCAGGGAACAGATCAGGGGTGAAGCCACATTGTGGGAGGAGAAACAAACATGAGCAGAACTCCTTCTCTGAGAGTGGAGTTTTCCCCAGGTGCCTGCATGGAGGAGATAACTAATTGTTACTGACTTTAAATGGGATTCTGATCACATCACACTTGACAGATTTCCTCTCACACTTGTCCTGTGTCATGATCACGGGCAAGTTGCTACCTGGAGAGATAAATGTCCTGTGATACAGAAGGTAAGAAGGTAAGCTTTTCTGTTTTGTTCTGGAATGAAAGAGAAAAGCTTTTGAAAGGCTGGAAGCCTTCTCAGGAACAGGCAGCAGCCTGTCCCATCTTGTACTTGGCAAAGCCTCCTCAGCCACTGTCAGCACCACGCACGTTTCCATGGGCTATGGCAGCCCCTGCTCCAGGACACTCAGAAAACCAGCAGGTCCTCCCAGCCTGACGCTCCTGAATCAGGGATCCTGAACTGGGAGTCATTTCACAGAGCTACCAGGCTGGCAAACAGTCCAAACCTTTGCAGGAAAAAGCCTCTAAAATAAACTAAATGGAGGGCTACTTATTCTCAAGTACTTTTGTGTTTGAATCACTTTTCAATTTTGGGTTGTTTTTAGAAGCTTGGTACTGGCCCTCGCAGAGGGGACAGCAGTGGGCTAACACATTAATATTCCTCCTTGTGACTTATGTTGCTTTATCATTGCCTAGAAAATATCTTTTAAGCATGCGAGTGTTGGTGTGTCCATACCCTCCTTGGATCAGTTAAATCAGCTGAATTAGTTGGGAGGGTTTTTTAAAGGAATGTTCTGTACAAAGTTTTAGGGTTTTTTTCCCCATAGCCTTCTTTTTGCTGTGGATAAAGGAGTCTCATGTAGAGAACTTTCTAAAATAAAGTGTGAATATTTTTATTACTCCTTTGTACAGTATTCTAAGAGAGACTAATAAAAGTGAAGTATTCAGGTAAAAAGTTGCACTTGAGTCATGGAATGTTCACATGGATGGTGTTTGCTGTCACACAAGCTACGGGAAACATGGAATGGCTCAGGTTGGAAGGCACCTGAAGGCTCCAGGGACTTTCCCACCCCCTGCCATGGGCAGGGACACCTTCCACTACCCCAGGTTGCTCCAAGCCGCATCCAGCCTGGCTTTGGACACTCCCAGGGATGGGGGAGCCACAGCTTCTCTGGAAAACCTGTTCTGGTGCCATACCACCCTCACAGAAAAGAATTTCCTGCCAATATCCCCTCCTGAGTTCATTTCTCCATCTGTCCAAGAACAGCAGTGTTACAGGGCTCTATAAAGTTGAATCATGCAATGATGGGATGGTTGGGCTGGAAGGGACCTTAAAGCCAATCCAGGGGCAGGGACACCATCCTGTCCAGTCTGGCCTTGGACACTTCCAGGGATGGGCTTACATCTTGTATATCTGGAGAAATATGAAGTCAAACAGCTGGACAGTGAAAGGAGGAGAGATTTGGCTACAGAGAGTGGTGCCACTCTCTGACAAGAACATAAGCATGTAGCTATTGCCCAGCAGGCTGGGTGGTAACCAAATCACAGCCAATCAGGTTCAAATGCAGAGCCTTGAATAGCCTATATAAGAGCTGTGCACGCCACTAAAGCTCTCTCTGCCACGTGAACTTTGATGTCGTCTCTCTCTGCCCCAACCGCAACAAAGAAATTCAAGTTATCCACAGCCCCTGTAATAGACTCTGCTCAAGGAAGAGTTATGAAGCGACAGCCCATTTGTGGAAGCAGAACACTGGAGGTGACAACAGCAAACTGCTCCAGCTGGGAATGATTCTGGACAATGATAACTCTGGTGTGAACACCCAGGGATCCTCCAGCAAGGATTGGATCTAACGTCACTTTGGGGAGCGCCCCGTTAGCAAGGTAAGACAATCCAATTTCTTTGCTCTGGTGGATCTTTGCTGTGGTGGTGCCAGCATCGACTCATGGCTCTGGTATTTAGGGAACTCTGCCACAACTTTGGCAGAGAGCCTGAGAACTTCTCGCCAGTCCTGCTGCTCTACAGAGGCCACATCACATCAGCAGCCCCGCGGTCTGTTCTGCACATCCCTCAGTCCACAAACAGGCAAGTGCATTATCCCAGAACTTTGGGTAGGAGAGAGGATTGGTGGGAGTTCTCTGTTAAATTGCTCTCTATCTTTTGGTTAGTTTTTCTTCTCTTCTTGGAGACTTTCAAGGGAATGAGTCCTGCAAAGGCTACTAACCTTGAGCACACAAGGCTATTTGTCTTTGGAATGGTTTAAATTCAAAGAGGACAGGGTTAGGTGGGATATTGATAAGAAATTCCTCCTGTGAGACTGGTTGGGCCCCAGAACAGGGTGCCCAGAGAAGCTGTGGCTGCCTCATCCCCTGGAAGTGTCCAAGACCAGGTTGGATGCGGCTTGGAACAACATGGGAGAGTGCAAGGTGTCCCTGCAAATTTTAGGGGGAGAATGGGATGAGTCTTAAGGTCTCTTCCCACCAAAACCAATCTGGATTGCCCAATATCCCCTCCCCACCTCCTTCCCATAAAACATCTGAAAAGTGAAACTGAATCTTTCTGATTAAAACAAGCTGTCACAGACAACAAACAGGGATTTCTTTCTGCCCCTCAAACACCAGCTCTCCCCAGCAGACCAACAGGACCTGTCAAATGAGGCTGGGCTGGGCTGATTTCCCTCTATTTTGGAGGACACTTGTCCCTAAAATCAGCACCCTCAGAGTCTGCCAACTGCATTCTCTCTGCACAATCACTGGGGTTCACCTGCAAAGTGGGACAAGTTCAAATAACCCACCGCTCCTGCTGTTCTTCTCCAAATATACCCTGTAATGATCCTGTGAAAATTCTGTCCTTGGACAACGTGGGTCATTATTTTCAAAACTTCTAAATAATTAAAGAATGCTTTGTTACAACATTCTAGTATTATTTTAAGTAGTTTGTCTTAATTTGTTTTGCCTCTTTCTCAAGGCACAAATCCACTTTGCTTTGCTTCAAAACTTCAGCCACAACAGAATGTTTACAAACCTCACCAAATTCATTCGAAATCAAATGGATCCAAGCAAAGGATTGGTCCCTGTCGAGAGCATCGCAGACAATGAGCACTTCAGGCCCCTCAGTCTACTGACAATAAAAAGAAAACCAAACCCTGTATTTCGCTCAGCTCCCTACTACGAGTGCACAGGGTTCACACTGGATCATGTGCTGAAACCTGGAAAAGATGGTAAACAAATAGGTAAAGCCCAAATTTATCAACATCATGTCAAATAGCATAGATAATGTTTTTGAACCATTTGTGGCAAAACTGTACCATATTCCAGCTTTCTTGTGTATGATATACTTACAGTGCTGAGTCTGTGTAGCCCTGCTTAACATAACACATGGAATTATTTCAGAGCCCATCTATCAAGTTTCCGGCAAATTTCGTGTCAGAAGAACCCGCAGAAACAAAGCTGATGGAGGTGTCAGGGTTCCATGTGATCCTGCAAGTGTAGAAGTGAAAGGAGCTGCCTCCTCGTCCAATGAGTTTTCTATCACGGTACAGAAGAAGAGTGTATCACTGCAGTCACTGGAGGAACTAAGAGAAAAAAGGTAAGGCATGACAAAGGGAGCACACACACTCCAGTCATCCCCCTCCAGCACACATCAGATCAACAAGGGGTTTCAACAGCCTAAAACCAAGATTAAGACTTTAGGCCATGAATTTCCCCTAACTAGGCCAGGTTAAACAGTGAATGGAGTGACAAGGTCCCCCTGACCCTCCTCTTCTACAGGCTCATCCCCCTGTCGCTGTTTGACACTGGCCAAATGCCAGGCACTGACAAAAGTCACTCACACTCTCTCCCCTGCTACAGGTGGGCAGAGAAGAGAGAAAATGAAACAAATTGTTCATGAATTGAGATAAGGACCTTGAGAAAACCCTCAAAGGGCAAAACAGGCTCAACTTAGAGGTAACGAGTGAGCTTACTAACAACAACATGAGAGGAGGATAATGAGAAATGAACTAAGCCCTTAAAAACACCTTTTTTGTCCCCCAGCCCCTCCCTCCTTGCCAACAACAGTGCCAGGGAAAGGGTACGGGTGTTTTGGTCAGTTCCTCACCCAAGGCTTTCTGCTGCTGCTCAGGGAGAGGAGTCCTTCCCCTGCTACAATGTGGGGTCCCTTCCCATGGGAGACAGTTCTCCATGAACTTCCCCAGCACAGTTCCAAATCTCACCAGCAGCAGTCCTGCCAAAACTGCTGCAACGAGAGTCCTTCCCATGGGCAAGAGTCCTCTCAGAACTGCTGTGGTGTGGGTCACCCTTGCACAGGTGCAGCTCTCCAGGGACAGGCTGCTCCAGCCTGGGAGCAGGGCCCCCTCTCTGCACTGGGTCTCCCACTGGATCACAGCCTCCTCCAGGCATCCACCTGCCCCAGCATGGGCACCTCCCCACGGGCTGTGGGGGGATCTCTGCATCCCTGTGGATCCCCACGGGCTGTGGGGGGATCTCTGCATCCCTGTGGATCCCCATGGGCTGTGGGGGGATCTCTGCATCCCCCATGGATCCCCACGGGCTGTGGGGGAATCTGCATCCCTGTGGATCCCCATGGGCTGCAGGGGCACAGCTGCTTCCCCATGGTCTCATCACAGCCTGAAAAGGAGTCTTGGCTCTGGCACCTGGAGCACCTTCTGTCCCTTCTTCTCCACTGACCTTGGTGTCTCCATGTTGTTTCCCTCAAATGTTCTCACCTCCTCCTCTTCTCTGGCTAGGAAAAAGCTGTCTCCCAATGTGTTTTGATTTTCTCCTGAAGTATGTTATCCCAGAGGTGTTACCACCATCTCTAACTGCCCCAGCCTTGGCCAGCAGCATGTCCACCTTCAGAGCCATCAGGGATTGGCTCTGCTGGACATGGGAGAAGCTTCTGG
>JBBMKD010000101.1:1978717-2007672 GCA_037834095.1 Argya squamiceps
CCCCAGGGAATGGGCACAGCCCCAAGGCTCACAGAGCTCCACGAGGGTTTGGACAATGCTCTCAGCACATGCTCAGATTGCTGAGGTTGTCCTGTGCAGGGATGGGAGTTGGACTCAATTATCCTGAAAGATCCCTTCAACCCAGTATTCCATGATTCTGTGAGTAACAGCCAGATCACTCTCACACTGAGCCTTGCACAAATCATTTCCATTAAAACATCCAGAACACCTTTGACCAAAAGAGGATTTCCTACAAGGAATGATCACCCTTCCCATCCTCTTCATTCTTTCCCATCCTGCTCTCCATTCCCATCCCTCCACTAACCTTGGTGGGAGGCTTTGGATCCAAACCCAGTTTATTTCTGCAGAGTTAATGGAGGATCAGCTGCTGCTGCTGCTGGAATCCTTGGAAAGGAAGATTGTGTCCCAACAGCTGAAGCTGGTGAGAACACACATCACACTGGGCTCCTTTCAAGGGGAGGCTGGGACTATGTTAATTATAACAAGATTCCCATAGTGATGTCAAAAGTTGACAACTGATTGAAAATCTGATTTTGCTTTTTTTGGTTGTTACTGTGAAGGTTGAAATCCTCCTGAAACATGGCCTGGATAAGGGGCAGGAGAGTTTTCTCGTGGATCCCGGGCTGCTCTCCTTCCCACACGAGGAGGAACAGAAGTTAACCATTGCTCTGGTGGAGCTGAGTGGAGTGCAGCTCCACGAAGATGGATCAGCTCTCCCTAGGGATCAGCCCTTCGAGGCCGTGGCAGCCCTGTTTGTGGCCCTGTACACCCTCAACCTCCTGAGTGCCTCCAAGTAGGAGCTACCTGGCCTTGCCCAAGGAAGCCCCACACAAGATCATGGGGAAATCTCTGCTGACAAGAGAGTTTTCTCTCCCAGTATCATCCTTGTTTGATGCTCAACCCTGCTTTGGCTGGCAAAAGCCAATTTAAGGCAGGAAAAATCATTATGGATATTAAAGGCTGGATATCAAAGTGGATTTGTTTCACTGACTCCTCCCTGGCCACCAACACTGCCATCATCCCTGAGATGCTTGAGAGACACAGGCAGCACTTTAGAACAACGATACTCTCATTACCCCTTTATAAATAAAGAGAACCTTCTTGCTATGCAACTGGGTGTTCTCAAAGTCACTTTCTTAATTTTGTATGGTTTTGGTCGCACAGCACATCTGACAAGCTCGGGATGCTGTACGAAAAATACAGGTACTTAGCCCTGGGGGGAAGTCGGGGGTCCCTCAGGCTGTGGGGCCCTGGGAGGAGGCCAGGGGTGCCTGCAGCAAGGGGCAGCACTGCTCACCTGTGTGGGCACTGACGGCTCTGAGAGGACCTCCAGCACCAGGGGCCAGATTGCCTTGCAACAGCTACAAGGGGAGCCCGGCCCCAACCTGGAACCGTTATGGGACCCTTTGGCCCCAGTCCCAGACCAGACCCCTCACAGAACCCCCAGCTTCAACCTGGCCCCTCATGAGAGCCCCCGCTCCCAGCCCCCAGCCCGCCTCCTCACCGGGCCACTCACGGGATTCCCGATCCCAGCCCAGACACTCGCAGGATTCCCGAGCCCACAAAGGACCCTGCACGGGATTCCCGGTTCCAGCCCGACCCCACATGGACCCTTCACGAGATCCTCGATCCCAGCCCAGCCCCTCACGGGACCTGTGGCATTCCAGCGCGGCCCCTCATGGGACCCCTCACACAATCCCCGACCTGGCCCAGCTCCTCACGGGACCCTTCACGGGATCCCCGACCTGGCCGCAGCCCGGCCCCTCACGGGACCCTTCACGGGAACCCCGGTTCCAGCCAGACCCCATATAGACCACAAGGAACCCTTCACGGATCTCCTGTCCCATTGCAGCCCCTCAAGGGACCCTTCACGAGATCCTCGATCCCAGCCCATTCCCCTCACGGGACCTACGGCATCCCAGCGTGGCCCCTCATGGGACCCCGCGACAGAATCCCTGGTGCCAGCCCGGCTCCTCATGAGACCCTTCACGGGATCCCCGACCTGGCCGCAGCCCGGTCCTTCACGGGACCCTTCACGGGATCCTCGACCTGGCCGCAGCCCGGCTCCTCACGGGACCCTTCACGGGATCCCCGACCTGGCCGCAGCCCGGTCCCTCACGGGACCCTTCACGGGACCCCCCCGTCACGGCCGAGCCCCTCAGGGGACCTCGCGCTACACCTCAGCGAAGACTCGCCCTCGCGCGCGCCCCCAAAAGGCGGGAACAGCTCAGCGCCCGGCGGAAACCCCCGAAAGCTCTACGGAGATCCCCGAGTGAGTGAGGCGAAAGAAGCCGATCAATGCCGGAACTCTCCGAAAGAGCTCGGCCAAAACGCCCGAGAATACAGCGGAAATCTACGAGCGAAGACGGAAATACCCGAGAGCGTCACGGAGAGAAGGCGCGACGGAACTCTCCGAGCAGTACCTGAGACATCCGAAAGTGTGGCGGAACAACCCGAGCGACGGCGGAAACGGCCGAACGGAAGGCGGAAGGAGACGATCGTGTGTCGCTCGGCGCTCGGCTGGTCGCGCCTGGCGGCCCGTTGTGCAGTGTCACGCCATGAAGCAGGACGGCGCGTCCCGCCGCCGCGGCGACAAGGCCAAGGCACCCCCGGAGGGACCCCCGCCCGCCCCTCCCGACGTCGAGATGCACGAGGAGGCGGCGCCGGTGGCCCCCGAGGCGGCCGGAGAGCGGCAGCCGCAGCGGGAGCTGGACGCGATCACACTGGAGGGTAAGGGGGGGGGGTGTTGTTGTAATGGGGGTGTCTGTGGCGATGGGGGGGGAACGGGGGGTTCTTGGGGGTAGAAGGGACCTGGCACAGCTCGGGGGAACCCCTGAGAGGGACAATGTTGGTGAAGGGGGACTGGGGAGGAGTATAATAAGCCCTGAGGGGGGTCAGGGTGGGGGTACCTGAGGTGGGGGGGGTGGGAAAGGGGCTGGAAAGGTGTTGGAGGAGGGAAATGGCCGGATCAGTGGAAGGGGGGACAGTTGGAGAGGGCTCTGAGGGAAAGAGAAATGAGAGGTGAATTTAGGGTGGGGGAACACTTTGGGCAAGGGGAGCTGGGGGGCAGCATGTGGGAAAGGGAGAGGGGAGGTGTGTTTGCGGGGTGTCACTGGGGGGAAAGGGGTTTAGGGAGCACAGAGAGGGAAATGGAGATGGAAGGTGTGTTTTCTCTGGGGGAGAACGGTATTTGGGGCACTGTGTGAGGGAAAGGAAGGCGGAGATTGGTTTTGGGGGCAGTCACTGAAGAATGAGAGGTGGAGTTGTGTTTTGGGGGGATCACTGTGGAAGGGAGTCGAGGCAGCTCTGTGAGGGTGAGGGTGTGTTTTGGGGACAGACTGTGAGGGACAGGGGGACTGCAGACCTGCTGTGGTGGGACCCCACGGGATGGAACCCTTCGGGAGGAGGGAGAAAACTCTGCAAGGGCCTCACCAGGGAGGTGAGGTGTCCTCCAAGCAGGGACAGCCCTGAGGGCAGGTCAGACCACTGAGGACACCATGGGCAGTGAGACCTCGGAACAACAGGAGGGGGCAGCCCTGGCTTTGCTCCGGGCTGCTCCAGGCAGAGGATTTGGGGTGAGGGCTGTGTCCGTGTGCCCCCGCAGACATCAAGGAGCACGTGAAGCAGCTGGAGAAGGCGGTGTCAGGGAAGGAGCCGCGCTACGTCCTGCGGGCGCTGCGGGCTCTGCCCTCCACCTCCCGCCGCCTCAACCCCAACGTGCTGCACAAGGCCATCCACGGCTTCTTCACCTCCAACTGCACTGTCAGGGACTTCCTGCTCGGGTTCCTGGAGGAGGTAGGGACACGAGTGGGGAAAGGGATGCCTGCCCTCACCTCTGCCCTGCTCTGGTGGCACCCCCCGCAGCAGAGCTGCCCCAGCTCAGGGGTCTCAGCACAGGAAGGATGTGGAGATGTAGGAGTGAATCCAGAGGATAATCAAAGGGATGGAGCAGCTCAGCTGTGAGGAAAGACAGGGAGAATTGGGATTGTTCAGTCTGGGGAAGAGAAGATTTAGGGGTGACCTGATTGTGGTATCTGAAGAAGCAAGAGGAAGGATGGAGAGGGACTATTTACAAGTGATTGGAGTGACAGGACAAGGGGGAATGGCTTGCCACTGACAGAGGGCAGGATTAGATGGGATATTGACCAGAAATTCTTCCCTGTGAGGGCAGTGAAGCACTGAAATGGATTTCCCAGGAAAGCTGTGACTGCCCCATCCCTGCCAGTGTCCATGGCTGGGTTGGATGGGCCTTGGAGCAACCTGGTTTAGTGGAAGGTGTCCCTAGCCATGGCAGGGGATGGGACTGGATGAAGGTGAAGGCCCCTCCAACCCAAAAAAGTCTGGGATTCTATGATTCTTTCCCTCTCCTAGGAGCCTCTGGAATAGGGCAGTGGGGTTTGGGGACACGGGGGACAAGCAGCCCCTCTGCTCAGACACACGTGAGCAGGAACAGGTCCTTGCAGTCCTGGCCTGGCTGCTGTCACACCTGGAGCAGAGCTGTCTCCACACAGGGACAGGGATCCAGAATTTCTCTCTCCCCTCAGTCCATGGACACAGAAGCTGAGCTGCAATTCCGCCCACGGACGGGGAAAGCAGCCTCAGCCCCTCTCCTGCCAGAGGTGGAGGCCTACCTGCAGCTGCTGCTCGTCATCTACCTGATGAACAGCAAGAGGTACCCTGAGGTGAGACCCCTGAGCTGCCCCTGCAGCGCTGCTGCTCCCTGGGCATCCCCTACCTCTGCCCCATGCTGTCCCCTCATCCCAGCAGTGTTTGGTTGCTCCCACGGCCCAGGTGGTCTCTGCCTTTCCTGACATCAATCCCCCTGCTCTGACCTCCCTTTTCCTCCTGCAGGCTCAGAAAGTGTCCGATGACCTGATGCAGAAGATCAGCTCCCAGAACCGCCGGGCCCTGGACCTGGTGGTGGCCAAGTGTTACTATTACCACTCCCGCATCTACGAATTCCTGAACAAACTCGACGTGGTCCGGAGGTGGGATGGCTCCTGTGGGGGGGAGGCTGTCCCTCAACTTGATCCCCCTGTTTTCCTCCCTCTTCCCTGACTCCCTGTCCCACCCCGCAGCTTCCTGCACGCCCGGCTCCGCACGGCCACGCTGCGCCACGACGCCGACGGCCAGGCCACGCTGCTGAACCTGCTCCTGAGGAATTACCTCCACTACAACCTCTACGACCAGGCCGAGAAGCTCGTCTCCAAATCTGTGTTCCCCGAGCAGGCCAACAACAACGAGTGGGCTCGGTACTTGTACTACACAGGTGAGCAGGGCTCGGTACCTGCCCTGACTCCTGGCACCCCACACCGAGGGGCTCCAGTTCCTCAGAGAAGCCCTTTGAGCAGATGGAAGCTGGGCTTCCAGGCAGGATTTGGAGCCCCATCCATGTAGGTGAGGTTGGATTCACTGGGTGGCTTTCCCCACCGGCCCCGTGTGGGTGCAGGGAGGATCAAGGCCATCCAGCTGGAATACTCGGAGGCGCGGCGGACCATGACCAACGCCCTGCGCAAGGCCCCACAGCACACGGCCGTCGGCTTCAAGCAGACGGTGAGTGGGGAGGGGGCAGGACCCCCCTGGGTTGGGTCTGAGCCCCCTCGGGGTTGGGATCTCACAGGGGTTGGATGTGGGACCTTCTGGGATGTGGAATTTGGTCTGGGACCTCCCAGGTTTGGGAACTCGCAGGCTTGGGACCTTCAGCGATGGTGATGGTCAGGCCGCCATGGAGTTTAGTTTGGGACCTCCCAGGTTTGGGAACTCACAGGCTTGGGACCTTCAGGAGTTTAGTTGGGGACCTCCTAGGTTGGGACATGCTGGGGCCAGGTTTGGGACCTCTTTGGATGTCAGGCCCCATGGAATCAGGTCCCCTGGGATTTGGGACTTCCAGGGTCAGGTCCAGGATGTCCAGGGTTGGGCTCCACAGGGATGGTTCTGGGACCTCCCAAGCTTGACACCGTCCAGGATGAAATCTGGAACCCTCCAAGGTTGGGATCTCAAAGGTTCTGGCCCTATGGGGGCAGGTTTGGGACCTCCCAGGTTGTTGGGCCCTGCAGGGATGACAATTGCAGGACCTCCTATGTTTGGAACTTCCCAGGGACAAATCTGGGACCTTCCAGACCCCACAGGGACAGGACCAGGTTTGGGATCTCCTGGGGTCTTGTGCCACAGGGGGATGGGTACAAGACCTCTTGGAGTGCACAGGGATGGTTTCAGGCCCCGTGGGGACTCACTCAGGGTCTCGCTCTGGCCCAGGTGCACAAGCTGCTCATCGTGGTGGAGCTGCTCCTCGGGGAGATCCCGGACAGGCTCCAGTTCCGGCAGCCCTCGCTCAAGCGCTCGCTCATGCCCTACTTCCTGCTGACCCAGGGTACGGCTGCCCACCCCTGCCTGCCTCTGTCCTTCCTGCACTGTCAGAGGATCATGGAATATCCTGAGTGGGAAGGGACCCAGTGGGAATTCTCTCCCCTTGGTGGGACTTGGATGCAGATGCCACTTGGGAAGGAGGAGAAGGAGGAAGTCAACCAGCCATGACTTGCTTTCCCCAGCCTTTCTCCTTGCCCCATTCCCACCTTCTTCCCTCCAGCTGTCAGGACGGGGAACCTGGCCAAGTTCAACCAAGTCCTTGACCAGTTTGGGGACAAGTTCCAGGCCGATGGCACCTACACCCTGATCATTCGGCTGAGGCACAACGTCATCAAGACAGGTAGGAGGGTGTTTGGGGACCCCTGTTGCTTTGATGCAGAAGCTTTTTGTTGGTTATACTTTTGAACTAGAGCTTCTCACGCAGCTTTACAAAAACAATATGTATTTTTAGCATTTATTTATTGTTTACATTTTTGTCTTCTGGGAGGAGAAATGTGATGGATGGTGATGTTCACCATCCAGGTCAGAGAGGTGGCAACCTGTGTAGCCAATCTCTTCAACCTCTGTACAAATGTATAAAAAGAATGGAGTCAGATAATTAGAACAGAATAAAGAACCAGAAACCTTCCCTTGACCTGCTGCGTCTGCCTCGTTCCTCGGTGCCCTAAAATTGTTACAGACCCCCACCAGGCTGGGCAGGCCTGGGGGGCTGCATCCCATTCCCTTCTCCCTGCAGGTGTCCGCATGATCAGCCTCTCCTACTCCCGCATCTCCCTGGCTGACATTGCCCAGAAGCTGCAGCTGGACAGCCCCGAGGATGCCGAGTTCATCGTTGCCAAGGTACCAGCACGGGGAGTCCCATCCACCCCTGTGGGGTCCCGGGGTGCCCACAGCCCCCCACCCTGCCCTGTTCCCCCACACCCCCTCCCCGCAGCACCGCTGGGTTTGGGTTGAGGCTCCTGCAGGGAAAACTGGGGACACTCAGGGTGCCACGTCCCCGCTCTGTGTGAGCCCTTGGGGACACCCCTTGCCCTGCCCCGTGCCCGGGCTCGCAGGCCATCCGGGACGGCGTCATCGAGGCCAGCATCAACCATGAGAAGGGCTACGTGCAGTCCAAGGAGATGATCGACATCTACTCCACGCGGGAGCCCCAGCTGGCCTTCCACCAGCGCATCTCCTTCTGCCTCGACATCCACAACATGTCTGTGAAGGTGAGCACAGCCTCTCCCCTGGTCCCTGCTGGGGACAGCAGGACACGGCTCAGGGCTGGCTCAGTTCTGAGCTCCTCTTCTTTTTCTCCAGGCCATGAGGTTCCCACCTAAATCTTACAACAAGGACTTGGAATCTGCAGAGGTGAGATCTCATCAATGGCTCTGCAACCACCATGGCCACGGGAAGGATGTGGCTCCTGTCCCCCCACCTGCCACCAACCTCGGCCTTTGCTTTCCAGGAGCGCCGGGAGCGTGAGCAGCAGGACCTGGAGTTTGCCAAGGAAATGGCAGAGGACGATGATGATGGTTTTCCATGACCCTGGGCCCTGGCTGTACTTTTTTATTTGTCCCTTGGACAGATGGTGGCTGAGCAGGGCCCTCCGTCCCCCCCCAGACCCCCTTTTATAAATCCTTGCATGTCTGTACTGTGGGAGGGGACACAGGGGGTTCCCTGGGCCCACACCCCCTGACCACCTGCACTTGTGGTGGGACCCTCTCCCCAATAAACATCCTTAAAAGGATCCCTGTGGTGACATCGGAGCCGATGCCAGGGGGGCTGCCAGGGGAGCGGGGCTGGAGGGAGCAGGAGTGGGGTCTCCACTGGTGCCCCCCCAGTTCCCACGACAACAATGGGGTCAAACTTTGTTAAACTTCAATTATGACTTTTAAAATAAAAGATGGAAAAACACCAGCCTGGGTGGCTCCTGCTGTGGGTTTGTTGGGATGGGGAGGGGGCATGGGGCTGGTTTGGGGGCTCTGCTCTCCCCCTGGGGCTAGGCACCAGAGATGGGAGTAGATCTGGGGGCCTGGAGTGGGGGCCTGTGGTGGCAGATGTTGGGAAGGGGCTGAGGGTGCCCAGGTTGGGCCCGGGGAAGAGGAAGAGTGACCACAAGTCTCAGTGGTGCTGGGAGTGGGCCCAGCAGCTCCAGGATGGGATTCCATTGGGAAAAGGCACAGAGCCCTCCCTTGTGCCCCACAGCACCAACCCTCGGGGTGATGGGGGCAGGGGACATACAGCTGCTCCAGGTGGGTCCCATCAACATCTGGGATGAGTTCTCTGAGAAAATCTGGGAATCTCCCAGCCACGCCCATGCTGGGATGGCAGCCAGGGCTGTAGGTCAAGAGCCGGGCTGTCCCAGCCCATTCCCGCTCTGGAGGAGACTAAAGAAGGCAAGAGCCCAGCCAGGGGGGCTGGGGCTGGCACTGGGGACACAGGGACATCCCAGGAGCACTGCTGTGGTGGCAGATGTTGGGAAGGGGCTGAGGGTGCCCAGGTTGGGCCGTGAGAAGAGGAAGAGTGACCACAAAACCGAAACAATGCGGTGGATGCCCAGGACTGTCCCGGGACTGAGCAGCTCCAGCCCCATGGTGCGGGGGGGATTTGCTGGGCCAGGTCCTTCCTCCGCCCCCCAATACCCACAGTTTCAGATTTGACATCACTTCCTTCCTTGGAAAGCTGACAGGGCCTTTGGGCGCTGATTCAATCCCCCCACGCCTCCACCACAATTCCTGAAAGCACCATCCTGCTGAGAGGGCAGATCCGCTCTGGGGTCACCCCATGGTCACACTGAGGGGACCATGCTGAGCCCCTCAATGGCCACTGGCTCTCCCTGGCTCCAGGGTGGGGACAGGCACAGCTGGGATTTTCTCCCAAAAATCCCATGAACAGTCTCTACTGCCAAGGTCCTTTCACACATCCCGAGGGCAGAACGTTTAGTGCTGCCAGGTTTGAGGGGAGGTTATCAGGAGGTTTCAGAGTTAACACCTGCCTGTGCCAGGAAGGCTCTGCTTAGTACCCATGGATTGGCTGCAGCTGATGGGGGTTTATTTCCCAGCTGGAGGCAGGAACTTCCAGGACTTCCAGGAACTTCTGGAACTGGTGCTGTGGCTGGACCCCACAAACCATATCCCACAAACTGTACCCCACAAAATACCCCACTGGGTGTGGGCGTGTGGCCCCTCCCAGTGGCCACTAACATCTGCAACCTGCAGAGCCCGGGTTCCCTGTCCCCATCCCTGTCAGCACAGCCTCCAGGAGGACAGCAGTGGGACCCAGCCAGGGGTCAGGGGTGCAGAATGAGCCTCCCCAGCCCAATGTTGCCCTGGGCTCACCCTGGGCTCACCCTGGGGTCCAGGGCTGTGAGGGGAGCGGGTACCTCCCATGCCCTGGCCAGCCCGTGCCAGGCAGGAGCCAGCTGGCACTGACTCAACAGATCCTGGAAGGACTTGCGGGAACAGGCACGAGCCAAAATTCCCTCGTCAGCACAACGGGGCGGAGAGCAGCCACCCCTTGCCAATGGCTGTCCTGGAAACCTCTTCCCTGTAGGGGCAGAGGAATGGCTGGGCCCTCCCAGGTCAGGTCAGCCCGATGTGGCCGGTGCTTGATGCTGCACATGGGGACACCGTGCAGAACCCAGCCCCACAGTGCCCAGCAGGGCAGGATCTGGCCCCATGGTGCTGCCCCAGGGAGCCACAGCCCTGGGCAGGTGCCTGGACCGAGTCACACCTTGGCCACCTCCAACTGGTGTTACCACCATGAAGGTCACACCAGCACCCACCCAAATGCCGGGGTGAGGGTCTGGGGCAGCTTACAGAAGGTGCTGCCCACGTGGACTGGGCATGGGGACAATCCCAGAGTGACAGCAGCAGCGAGAAGCCACCATCCCTTTGGCCGGTCACCTGCGAGTGACCCTGCGAGTGACCCTGCACATGACCCTGCTGTGCTGGGCACTGGCCCACCTGGCCAGTGTAGTGGGAGCCCAGCGAGCAGGTTAATGAGTCACCGAGGCACCACCTTGCCCTGTCCCGGCACCTGCCTCAGTGCCTGGGCTCCACCGGGCCACTGCAGCCACACCGAGGGGCACCGCTGCCCACCGGGAAAGCCCCATACTGCGGCCGCGGTCGAGCACCCGGTTCGCGAGATTTGCATGCTGTGATTAAGGCAGTGAAGCAATCGCGCTGTTGCCTCATCGGTGAGAATCCCCGAGGCCCGTGCGCTATAAATGCCCCCGGATCAATGAGCACAGCCAGGCAGGAGAGAGCAGAGCCGGGCCGGGCTGGGCAGGGCTGCACTGCACAGAGGAGGAGACAGCGAGCCGGGCACCCAACATGTGCTTCCTCACCCGTGAGTACTCAGCACCCACTGCAGCACCCCCATCTCCCACTGCTCCCATTACACCCGTTTCCCCCACTGCTCCAACAGAACCCAAAACACCCCTAAAACCCACTTTGCCCATAGCACCCGCTGACCCCACAACCACAGCACCTAGTGCACCCAGACCACCACTCCAACAGTAGCCCCACTGTCCCCACTACGCACACTGCACCCAGAGCACCCAAAAACTCACCCTAGCTGTAGCACCTGCTGCACCCATACACCCAGAGCCAGAGCCCCCTGCTGCTGCTCTCAGCGCTGGTCAGATGCAGGGAACACTGGTCCCTCTCCCCTTTTGGGGTCTCTGCCCCTTCCCCAGGCCACGCTGCTGCCACCATCCCAGGGAGGTCTGGTTGCTGGGTTGAGGGGTTGGGGTTCCCTGGGGTGTCTGGTGGATGCTGAGCCTCTGTCCCCACAGGTGGGCTGGTGCTGCTGCTGGGTGTGCTGCTGTGGGCGCCGTGGCGGGCGCTGCATGGGGCACCACTGACCGAGCTCTCAGGGGACCAGGACTTCCAGCTCTTCCTGCAGAGGAACCTCGAGTTCACCCGCAAGATCCTCGGGGATGTGGCTGCGCTGCAGCGCGTGCTGGTGAGTCCCACAAGCTGCGGAGGGGGGATGGCAGCCGCTGTGAGGTCACAGATAAGGTGACCTTCCCCCTCCCTGCCCTTATCGGCACCGCAGGGTCAGGAGCCAGCAGGGTCCCCTGCATTCCCAAGGCTCAGCCCCGGGGTGTTGGGGCACCCACCGGGGCCACGTGGTGACCTTCCTGGATACACACTTGCCGGGGCAGCCACACCTCCCTCCCTATTTCACCGGGTCCACTCCATCCCCTCCTTCCCCCTGGCTGGGCTGCACAGGGTCCCACATCCCGGGGATGGGGTGCTGGGGGTGTCATGGTCCTCTGGTGTCCTGACCCTGTCCCCTTTCTCCACAGTGTGACACCCTGCAGCTGTGCAAGGAGGACGAGCTGCTGCTGGTGAGGCAGGACCTGGAGATCACTCAGGTGCCACTGGAGCAGTGTCACAAGCGCACCTTCCAGGCAGTGAGTGCAGACAGCCCATCCCTGCCATGAGCTGCTCAGCTCTATCACAGCTCAGAGCCCCCCGTGGCTTGGTGGCCAGGCCACCCTCAGCCCCACTGACCACACCATGCCCACCACAGGAGACCTGCTTCAGCCAGATCCGTGCCGGGCTCCGTGTCTACCATGGATCTCTGGCCACCATCCAGGCCCTGCTGCCCGGGCACGCTGGACTGGTGGAGACCCTGCAGCTGGACATGGCCAACCTGTCCTCCAACATCCAGCAGCAGGTGAGGGGGCAAAGGGAGGCTTTGTGGGGACAGGTGGGTAAAGAAGGTGCTGCACCACAAA
This sequence comes from Argya squamiceps, assembly GCA_037834095.1. Taxonomy (NCBI): domain Eukaryota; kingdom Metazoa; phylum Chordata; class Aves; order Passeriformes; family Leiothrichidae; genus Argya; species Argya squamiceps. Next base: position 1,990,839 of record JBBMKD010000101.1, read on the forward strand.
GGAGGGGTAGGCGTGGTGGGGATGGGACTGCATTCACAGGGATGGGTGGGGAGGGTGGGGACTGCATCCCAAGAGATGGGTGGGCAAGGTGGAAGATGTAGTCACAGGGATGGATGGGCAGGGTAGGGGCTGCATCCCTGGGAGGGGCACACTTGGGCAGGGGGGCATCTCCAGGCCTGGAGCTGATGTCTCTGCCTCTGTCTGGCTGCAGATGGAGGATCTGGGCCTGGCCACGGTGACGTACCCCTCAGAGAACCAGGACCCCCTCCCCACCTTCTCCACCCACTTCCACCACCAAGTCGGCGGTTTCTTCATCCTGGCCAACTTCCAGCGGTTCCTGGAGACGGCGTACCGGGCGCTGCGGCACCTCGCCAGCCTCTGACCCCTGTTTGTGGATGTCCCACCTGAGGGACATCCTGGGAGCACCCCATTTCCTGCTTATTTAATATTTATGGCTATTTAATATTTATCTGTCTGGGGATGCTCCCCCACCCGCGGCCCCGGGCAGGCGCCAGAGGATCCTGTGGTGGATCATGCACAGGTACCTGTGCAGCATCACCCTTGTTTAATATTTAAACACAAGCGTATCTCTGCTACGAGGTTCTGGAGCTGGGATGAGCCCCCATAGCTGCTGCTGGCACTGCCTGTGCCTCAGTTTCCCCACGGCTCACACTGCTGGGGCTGCTGCAGCATCCCACGGGAAAACACATCAGGATGAAGATGCTCCAGAGCAGCATCTCCCTGTCTGGGCTGCGGCCTGCAGGGACACATCTGATGGGTGTTATTTCTAGTAATTAATATTTATTACCCATTAGGGAGGGAGGGAAGGGAAGACAGAAGAACCGTAGGGATGCAGCAGCCTCACCAGGGTTTTCCAGCACTTTGGGGAGCTGCATCTCTGCTCTGTCCCCCTTCCCTGCTGAACTTAGAGTACTTATTGCAGTTTAACTTATTTGTGCCCATCCCTGGCCGGAAAGAGCCACTTGGACACATTCCCATCCTCCTGAGCCTGACGCAGCCCCGGTCCCGTGGCTGTGTGGGAGCTCTGGGCGTGGGGGGGTTTTGTACTGTATTTATTGCTGCAGCTGGGTGAGCCCCAAGAAACACCCGCTTTTTTTTTCTATGTGATAAAAATGGAAATAAACTCTATTTTTGCACTCTCTCTCTCTCTGTTCTGCTGTCTCCTGCTTGTGTGGGAGGGAGGCAGAGTGGCCAGAGTGTGGGGATATAGGGACAGAGAAATGGGAGATGAGGGAAGGGAATTTTGGGCAGGGCTGTGGCTGCTGGAGTCAGCTCGGAAAGATGAGATGCAGCCCCCACAGTGTCCCCACACCCCACAGCCTGAGCCCGCTGAGGGCCAGGAGGCACCGTGGGTTGGCCACTTCCTCCCACGCCTGGCAGGGCTGCTTGGGCAAGAGTCGATTCCTAGAAAGCTCCGGAAGCCACCCGGGCTGGCAGCGCCCGCTGAGGGCACCAGCACCATGCCCAGAGCTGGTTTGTGGGCTCATCCTGGGGCTGGTGGCACTGGGGGTCCCCAGCCACACTTGTGCTGCTGCTGTCACACAGGGAATCTGTCCCAGAGCTGCCCAAGGATGTGCCCGGAGCCCTCTCAAAGCTGCTATGGTGGGAGGAGGTTTTCAGCAGCGAGGAAAGCAGAGTGGATGGACAAAAGGGGCAGCCCCCATGTGGCTGAGCAATGTCAGGAGAGCCCTGGGCATCTCCCCTGCCCCAGAAAGCCCCTAAGGGCACCCCCAGCCTCTCCCCAGTGGGTGTTTGCCCACGCTGGGCTGTCCCAGCTTCACCAGTTCCATTTCCTGCCGCTGGGCCCACGCTTGCATCCCATGACCACCAGCATCCCTCACCACACTCATCCCAGGCACACAGGGACAGAGCCCAGTGCTGTGGGCTGCCAGGACTCCCACTTGCTGCCTCTCCCCACAGGCTGGAGCCCCATGGGCAGGAACTGCCAGGGGGAAGCCCTCGCCCATGGGCATTTGGCTGCACACATCCCACGGGCAGCAGTTCCCTCCTTCCTCCCCCACCTCATGGGTACTTACAGAAAACTCCCTTCACCTGCTCCAGCCCCTTCCTGTAAGGGGAAGCTCCAGTGCCAACTGCAGGCATGGGGCTGCCTTGGCAAATATTGACAGAACTGGGAAGGCCACGCCAGGTCCTGCTCTTTGCTCTGGGCTAACGGTAAAGAGCTGCCCCTGGCCGAGCAGAGGTGCCCAAGCAGGTCGGTGCCAGCTCAGGGTGGGACTCACACCAGTGTCAGGCTCGGTGAGGCCATCCCGGTTCTGTTATCCACCCCACCCAGCCCTGCAGCTGCTCCTGGCTGCCCCGGATTGGGATCAGGGGCTGGACCCCTGGGGCCAGCAGGAACGGGGAGGATGCTCTGTGTGTGAAGGCCAAGGACCAGCCAAGGACCAGCAACACTCACAGCTACTCCAAGTGCATCAGGGTGTCTCCCTCTGGCAAAGCCCGGGAGCTGCCAGGAGCTGGACTCATGCTGGGATCAGATGGGGTCAGCCCGGCCCTGAGTCACCGTTCTGCTGCCTCTTCCCTGGCCCAACCCCCGTGGCAGCACTCCGGGATTCCCTGTGCCCCATCTCCCTTCAGAGCCTCCCAAAACAGGCCTGGGAACCCCGGTGGTGCCGAGGGGCGGCAGAGGCACAGCCCAGCCCCAGGAGTGGGCTCGGAGTCACAGTGCCCTGAGGGAAGGGCTGGTGCCCGCTGGCTCTGCTTTCCCCTTGTGAGTCAACAGCAGTGGAAAGGGCAGAGGTGCAGCCGCCCTGGCCCTGCCACCCCCTCGGGGACAGGAGTTCGTGACAGCTCTGGGAGGATTCACTGCTGGAGCAGCTGACAGGGTGTGGGGTCAGTCCCAGGAGAGCCTGTCCCAGCAGGAGGCCGGGGTGCTGCTGGTGAAGCCACAGTTACTCAGCCACTGCCCGTGCAGTGCTCACCACGGACTGAACTCATGGGAGGGAATTCCAACAAGAACTCACACTCATGGGGAGGAATTCCAACAAAAACTCACGCTCACGTGGCAGAATTCCCAACAAGACCCCGCTTGTGGCTGACAGCACAGCAGGGAAGCATCCCTGCCCCACCCAGCAGTGCCTGCTCCCAGTCAGAGCCCCACAGGCAGCCCACCACCCCTCTCAGGTTCAGGACAGGGTGAGAGAGATTTCCCCTCCTGCCCAGCACAGGGCTTGGCCACTGACTCCCCCATCACCCCCAAAATCGAGGGGTTTTGGGGAGTCCCAGGAACCCAAATGCAGATGAGGAACAAGCTGGTTGTACAAAAGGACTGATTTATAGAATAAAAAAAAAAATCAGGTGTCTCAGCCTCAAAAGTGCCATGAGGCAGAGCAAGGAGATGTCTCCATGTTCCAAGGGAGCAGCCCTCCAGCAGCTGCAGTGACAGAGGCCATCCCAGCCCTGCAGACCCTGCAGGGGGATCCCTGGGCCCCTCAGGGACCCTCCCCTGGCCAGGGCAGCCCCGCTCACAGCGCAGCGATGGCCTTGGCGGCGACACGGCGGCCCAGGGGCAGGCTGAGGTCAGTGATGGCCAGGACAATTTTGGGACTGGACATGGTGGACACCTTCACCAGCTCTGAAACCTGCCCAGGGACAGAGGAGAAGCAGGGGTGAGTGTCAGCAGCAGCCTGGGATGTGCCCATCCTGTGGGATCCTGTGCACCCCCCAAAGCAGGACAGGGGTGTCACGGCTGCTGGACCCACCATGGTGAAGGGCATGAACTGGAGGATGCTCCCACGGCTGCCCTGCTCCAGGCACTCCACACATTCCTCCATGAACCACTGGACAAACTGGGTGTGGGTGCCAGCTGTCTTGGCCCCCAGGATGGAAGAGATGAGCAGGAAGAGGTTTGCTGTGGGGACAGAGAAAGAGCAACAGTCAGGTCACTTTTGGGAGGCTGCAGGTGGGCTGAACTCCTCACTGGTGCCCCAGTGGTTGGATGTGACCCCACAGACCCATCCCCACCTTACCCAGCACCCGGTTGAGCGGGTCCCTCATGCTGACAGTGTGGAGCTGGGAGGCAGAGAGTGAGCTGCTCATGGAGCGATCTGTGGGCAGAGCACAGAGTCAGCAACAGCCCCGTGGCCCCCTTGGCTGAGACAACGTGCCCACACTGGCCAGCTCTGGCCACTCAAAGTCACCCAGCCCTGGGAGGGGCTTTGCCATGAGACAACTCTGTGAAGCAGAAGAGGTTTGGGTCCCTTGTGTCTGACAGAGCCTGTGCCAGTGGGGCACCCCAGAAACACAGCACAGATGGTCTCTGCCCCATCCCTGTCCCCTGTGCCAGCCCACACAGAGCCCAGGCAGGTTTCCCACGCTGTGTTCAGGGTGTGATGTGTGGTGTCACGATCAGGAGTGCAGAATGGCAGCGACACACACGTTACACATCCTGTGTGGAAGCCAGATGTTCAACAGCTGCACAGCAGCCCTCCCATCTCACTGTCAGGGTGCAATCCAGCTATCAGAGCTGAGGCACGTCCAAATCTAGCAGCAAATCCTGGGACAGACCAGCAGGATTGAGCTGAGCCCAGCTGTGAAGCACTGCTGGGCCCTTCTGTGGGAAGAACTGGGTCAGGTCCACTCCAACAGGAGGGGAATTCCCTTGGGAAGGCTCTTGTGCACACCCCACAGCCCCTGCCCGAATCTGCAGGATCCACCTTGTGCTGCTCTGAGGATGCTCACCAGAAAAAGAAAGCCCTCCCACACTTTTCTCATGGAATCACATGAGCTACATGGTGGCTGCAGGAAGCAGCATTTCCACATCGTTGCAGCAAATAGCCCAAAAAAGTCCTGAATGTCACTGGGAAGAGGTGGGACTGCCTCAGGAGATAAAAGAAGATAAGTGAAATAAAGGGAAAAGCCCATATTTCAACATTAATGAAACCAACTGAAACTGAAGGTCAATGGATGTGTCGAAAACTAATATATAGAGTAATTTGGGATAGAGGGAGAAACAATGACCTGAGAATGTCCTGACTCACTGCCCAGGAGTGTGGACAATGTATGTGGGAACCGTGACAGCACCCACTGGGCAGGACATGGACGCCCCCAGCAAATCCCCTGCTGGAGCTGTTGCAACCCGTGACACTGCAGGGACACGGATGTGACCAGGGGCCTCATCTGCTCTGCTTCAGTCTTGTTAACAGCAGTGGAATGTCAGGATTTGGCCCCGGACACCAGGAATGTCACCTCCAGCTGTGGTCCCATGGAGTGGCTGGAGGGACACAAAGCCCCTGAACACTTCGGGTGTGGGGTGCTGAGCTGGGGGGCACTGGCATGAAAGGAAGTTGTAATCTCAACCTTTTATGTTTTTCTGATCAGAAAAATAAAGAAATTGACCTTTCCCAAATGCAAAAACTCCAAGATAATTCAAAAAACACTTGAGAGGTCTAAATCCTCACCCGGCCGGTTTGGGAAGGGAAGGGTTTTGTGCAAATACACATTTCACACCCAAAAGGGACAGAGAGGCAGAGGAGCTGCTCCCCCCTCCCCTCCTGCACTTACTGGGGCTGGAGAGGATGTTGGAATCCTCCTCGTTGGAGCTCAGCAGCCGCATGAGCTTGGAGGGCTGTGTGTCATCCAGCGGGAACAGGCTGATGTAATCCTGGGGGGAGAGGGGGGTCAGCCCCACCAGCCCCTCACCCTGCACAGGGCTGGTGACCCACCCTGGGCTCTGCACAGCCCCACAGCCCTGATCTGATCTCTGTTCACCCAGAGCATCCCAGTCTGGGCAGGACACATGCTGACCAACTTCTTACAGCCCCTTGCCCAGAAAAGAGAAGGGAGAACCCTGAATTTTAAGGTTGGAAAGCCTCAGAGAACCCAGAGAAGCTGGGCAGGGAGTCTGGCTTTACCCATCCACTCCTGCCACCCTCACTCTCCCCAGCCACTGCTGCTTTTGGGCACAGAGAGCCCCCAGCCAACCCCTGCTCCACCCAGACACACCTCGATGTCCTCCCGGTGCCTCTTCTTCTGCCGGGCCGAGGCCTGGACCTTGCTGTGGGAGGAGTAGGAGCTCAGGGCACACCAAACAGAGAGCCTGGGGACAGAGCAGGGACACAGCCAGCTGCTGCCAGCCCCCCTGACAACGGGGTGTGGGACATGGCAGCTTCCTCCTCAGAGGGGACAGCAGGGAATGGGGACCTGAGTGAGATCTGCTGGCACTGCCAAAGCCAGAGAGGGATTTGGGCAGCTGGGATCCTCATCCCAGCACAGACCATCCCCTCATCTCCCCAAACAGGCCTTGAGGAGACAGTCTCCACGGGTCTGGGGTCTTACTTGGCCAGGGCCTTCCCTGGGGGGTCCATGAGGGTGTGCCACTTGGAGGAGTCTGTCAGCAGGTTGGGCAGGATGTGGCCCAGCAGTGTCAGTGTCAGCTGTGGCATGTCCAGGCAGAAGATGGCATAGAGCAGCTCCACAGCCCTCAGCGTGTGCTCCTTCCGAGTCTCCTTCAGCAGCTCCTGCAGGGCAGGGGGGAGAGGTGGGCCTGCCCCACTCCCCTCCAGTGCCAGAACTGTCCCAGCACCCAGCCCAGGGACACCCAGGACACTGGGAACACAAACTAGACCCACCAGTCCTGGCCTCAGCACCCTGCCCAGCACCAGGGATCCCTCCTGCCCCCTCATACCTTGACCAGGTTGTTGCAGAACCAGTACACGCCCCCCATGTGCAGCAGGGTGTCGAAGATGTGGATGGAGCGGCTGTCGACCCAGCCCTTCTCCAGCACCTTGGTGAACACGCTGGTCAGCACCTCCTTGATGGGCTTCTTGGGGGGCAGAAGATTCCAGTAGGGAATGGTGTCCATGCCAGTGGAAGGGAATTTGATCTGCGTGGCCGTTTGCTGCAGGACATCAGCACACATGTGCTCCAGGATGGAGCTCATGATCACCACACTGCAGTGGAGAGACAATATCAGGGGGAGAAGGGACAGCAGGGCAGGAGATGTTTGATGGTTTAAGTTGGGCCTGTTTGTGCCTTTTTCTCCCAAAAAATCCTATCTCCCAGAGGGAAAAGAGAGTAAACCAGAATTTGGTGAACGTGAAACCACAACAGAGATGGCACGGCTTGGGAGGTGTAAGCTGAGCAGGAAATGGCATGCCACCAAGAAATGGAAACAGGAATTTACATAGCACCAGGGAAGTGGAAGCAGGGCAGGAGAGGGCACAGCACAGGGAGGCAGAAACAGGGAAGATGGCATGGCACTGGGAAGAGGAAGAAGGGCAGGAGACAATGGCACTGGAAAGTGGAAACAGCAGGAGGCAGCATGGAATTGGAAGTGGAAGCAGGGCAGGAGATGACATGAGATCAGGAAGCGGAATCGGGGCAGGAGGCCATGGCACTGGGAAGCTGAAGCAGGGCAGGAGATGGCACAGCCTCAGGAAGTGGAAAAGGGGAAGCAGGGCAGGAGATGTGGCACTGGGAAGAGGCAGCAGGGCAGGAAGAGGCCCCGTGCCCCCGAGCTCACCGCTCGTTGTAGAACTGGAGCGTGTTCTCCCCGTACAGGGGGGTGGCGAGCTGCCGGATCATCTGCAGGGACTTCTCCCTCTCATCCAGCCCCAGCATGCGGACGTGGGCCACCAGCCAGGCCACGGCACACACTGCCATGCTGCACACCTTCCCCTTGATGTTGTCTGTGATTTTCTAGGAGAGGAGGCAGAGCAGAGATGAGCACAGCCAGGTGGATGTGCAGTGATCACCTCCTGGGGCTGTGGGTCCTGACTGCAGGGTCCAAGCTCCTCTCTCCTCTCCTCCATGGGTGACACTGTCCCTGCCAGTCCCACTGCCACCCACAGGGCTGTTTGGAGCAGGAACAAAAGGCTGGAGCCATATCAGTTTCCCACTTCCATGTCACAGCAAACTCCAAGGAAGCTGCCAGAGGGATCAGGGCAGAGAACAGGGTACTCCAGAGCTTCTGGCCCCTCCTCAAGACACAGCACAGCCCCACTCTGCCCCCCCAGCAGCCCCACCTGGATCGACTCAAAGGTGAGGACTCCATTCTCCCAGGCATTGAGGATCTCCAGTATGGCAGCTGAGATGCTCAGACACACCTCGTGCCACTTCATCTGCCTGTTGGGGTGAGATGGGGGTTCAGACACAGCTGTGGGGCCAGGGAAGCTGGGCTGGGGGCTCCCCCCAGGGTGGGCACATGGGTGGGCTCTTACACCAGCTTCATCTCGGAGGAGTTGTTGAGGAGAGCAACCAGGGACTCCACCTTGGTGGAATCTGGGCGGAAGCAAGGGTGGTCAGGGTTGAGGATCTTCCCCTCCTCGGGCATGCAGGTCAGCATCCAGGTCTCAAAGAAGGGCACTTCACCCGGAGGGTTGGAATCTGACAGGATCACCTTGGGAAGGAACCAGCACGGGGGTCTGCATCCCACAGGGACCCTGCTGAAGACCCCCACCCTGGGGCCTGTCCCCCACCCTGGGGCCTGTCCCCCACCCTGGGGTCCGTCCCCCACCCTGGGGCCCGTCCCCCACCCTGGGGTCCGTCCCCCACCCTGGGGCCTGTCCCCCACCCTGGGGGCCTGTCCCCCACCCTGGGGGCCTGTCCCCCCACCCTGGGGTGCTCGCGGCCGTGCGAACAGCGCCGCCCTGTGGCCTGGAGGGACAGACAGGCACTGGTCAGGCCCCAGCAGGGCACCGGTCAGCCCCTCAGAGGCACTGGTTTCCCATCTGTGGGCTGTGGTTTACCCCAAAACTAGGGGGGAACCCCGGCAGAACACAGCCCAGCTCAGAGGAGAGATGCCAGGCCAGCTGTGAATGTGGCCACGGCGTCACCGTGTCCTGCTCAAACAGGTCCCTTGTCCCCCCAACCCTGCCAAGCCATACACAGGGTCCCCCCCTGGGGCCAGGGTCACACAGCCCAGCTGGGAGGGTGCTGTGGGGGCCATGAGCTGGGAACCCCACACGTCACTTCCTCCCCTCAGCCTGTGTCACCCAGGGGACACTATTTTTATCCAGAAAAGTTTTGCACATCTGCTCAGCAGCAGCTGGGCAGGAAAGTCACCGGGCTGGGAGGGGAGGGGATGAGATCTCATTGGACAGCCCTGGGCACATCCATCCCTGCCTGGTCCCCCCTCCCTGCTCCCAGGGCCAGCTGGGCAGGACCCCTCTCTCCCCCTCTCTGCATTCCCAGTGTTTCGGTATCGTTTCGCCTCCCGACACGCACAGATGTCGAAACCTGCAAAATTTTCATGCAACTGAAGTAGTGCTGTTTCCTGAGCAGGGCTGGGAGTTCCTCCTTGCATGGGAAGGGCTGACACTGCCAGGCCAAGCAACTCCCCCAGCCAAGCAGTGCCAAACTGGAGGGGCAAACTGGGTGATCTCCAAGGCCATTGGGTTCCCACTGATCCCACTGCCCATCAATGAAGCACAGCCCACTTCCTCAGGGAGGCAACAGCAAGTCCCCCTCCATCACCTGGCACCCAGAGAGCCCCAGGGACAGATTTCCAGGTGACAGGCACTGGGTGCTGTGCCCTGGTCTATGAAGTGGCTGCAGGGACAGGAGGGACAATGTGACAGCGGCAGGATGGCCACTAGAGGAGGCTGACAGGCTGCAGCAGCACAGAGGCTGAGCTGGCAGAGTGAGAGGCCTTCTTAGGATCCAGCTTCATCCTTCCCCTCCCTCACAGGCTGCAGTCCCACCCTCTCACCCCCTCGGAGGATCCTTACCTCTGAGCCATAGGTCTGGGCCACATGGCACAGCATGAGGAAGGAGATGTCAAAGAGCAGAGCCCGGACTGGGCCACTCTTGGCTGAGGGAGGAGAAATAAAGATCTTGGGGCTCTCTGGCCTCAGCAGGAGGAGGGAAGAAGAACCCCCATGCAGGGGCTGGGGTCTTGCTTCCCCCACACAGCTTTTCTAACCCCCCAAGTGCTTCAGTGTGAACAAGGGGATGTGCCAAGTGCCTCCCCCCCACCTCATCTGCCTCTGCTTGAGCCCCCAGAGCAGCTCTGGCCTCCCTCTGGGCAGCCCCAGCCCAAGTGGGGCCTCCCTCACCATGGAAGGTCAGAGCACTCTGCAAGTTTCATCACACAGAGTCAGAGTCCTTATCTGGGCTGTGCTGACACATCACCCCTTCCAGGGAGGGAGCTGAGGGGCCCCCAGGCTCAGCTGGGGAGAGGGAGCCCATGGGAACACCCCAGATTTGGGATGGACATGAGGGCAGCGTGTCCCCAGGAGCCCAGACCCCTGCTGGCACATGGCCCCCACCCTGCCAGCACCCCCATTTGGGTCTGGCACAGCTCCAGTGCCACAGCCAGTCCCAGTTTAACCCAGCCAGGCCCCAGAGCATCCCAGCACAGGCAGCAGGGCTGGGGGGCACAGCTCCAGCCACCCCACACATGGTCACACACACACTTACAGATTTCTCCTGTGATTTGCTTGGTGAATTCATTCAGCCTGGAGGGGCAGAGAGTGGCAGCAAAGCATTATCAGCCCAACCAGACAATTCCCAACCCTGAGACAAGCAGGGGGCTGCCTGGCCTGCAGACCCTCCCAAACTCCCTCCCAGCACAGAGGGGCAGGAGATGCAAGGCCCAGCTCTGCAGACACCCTCCAGCAGCACAGGGATAAATCACCTCCTCCCTGTCTCTGCTCCCTGTGGCCACACAGGTCACCCCACACCCATGGGCTCTCCCCAGAGCCAGCTCTGTGGGCATTTCAGAGCACAGACCCCCAGACAGGCCCCCCACTGCACCCTGGTGTGGGTCAAGCCACCTTGGGGGAGCCCATCACACATCCCCACGTGTCTGCAGACAGCAGGGACACACTGCCCTGAATCCAGGGCTCTGCCATAGCCTTCACCCTTCTGGGGGTGTTTTCTGAACACCCCCAGACCAACCTGGCTCCAATTCCCTGTCCTGTTCATGCAGAGGCAAAGATGGGGTGCTGTGAGGTGCAGCCTCACTGAGATCCCAGCCCCCCTCAGTGTTCTACAGGGCCAGGGGCACATCCAGCCCTGTCTAGGGGGCAGTTTAGGGGGCTGCCTGTTCCCCCCAGCCCCCTGGTCACCAGTCACAGTGCCACCCATGTGGGCACTCACTTGACAAACTTCCGAGCGAAGGATTTCAGCTTCCCAGTGGCTGCTGCTGCTGCCAGCAGCAAGTCCAGGCTCTTCCCAGACAGCATGTGACCCAGGACCCCCAGCAGGCCCTCAGGGGACTTGGAGTGATCTGCATCCATGGTCTACAAGCAAAAAAAGAAAGAGGAAAAGGAAGTCATGGGGAATGTGTGCTACAGAGCAGCAGCAAACTCCAGCTTTTGGGGCACAGAGTTGATCAGCTGCAAGAGCTGTCCCTGAGACCTTGAGCAGCAGGGACCTGCTGCATTTGGGAGAGGTGGGATGGAGACCTCTGAGCCCTCGCCACCAGCAGGAAAACATCCCCTGTCACTCAGTGGCAGCAGAACAACCAGAGTGACAGAGGGACATGAGGAGTCCCCAGGGAACAGGGGAAATGCACACAGGGAGCAGTTGAGCACGACGGGCAGAGCTGGCTGGGCTCAGGCTGCTGGCACTGATGACATGGCACCTGACAGCTCCTCCAGCTTCCTGGGAAGGAGGAGGGGAGCTCCTCATCTCCACAACAGAGCAGCAAAGCTCGAGTGATTCCTCCACTGCTCCACCCCAGGGCAGGGGGAAATCCAGCGCCTCCCAACCGCCCTGGCTGCCTGGTTAGACTGATGCTGCTGGCAAAGGGCTCCAGGCCCGGGCCCAGCCAGCCCAGCATGGCTGCACAAGGGCACTCACCTTCAGGATGTTGGTGACAGTGGGCTCAGCCCTCAGGATGAGCCCAGGGTTTGGCTGGATGTTGGCATTCTCAGCTGATTTCAGGGACGGAGAGTTTTCCTTGTCTGCCGCCCTGGGGGATCCCAAAGAAGGGCCAGTGTGTAGGAATCCATCACCCTGCCTCCCTCCCTTCACCCACTGGCACCCTCAAGGGACAGGCACTGCCTCATCAACCTCCTTTTTGAGGGTAAAAAACTCTGCCTGTACCAAATCTGTCCCAAAAGCAGCATCCCAGGCCACCATGTCCCAGTCACGGTGTCAGCACAGCTGCTCCCTCATGCTCCCCCCAAAACCAGGTGCTCCAGCCCCACTTCTGGGGGTTTCCCTCCCAGACTCTGGTGTGGCTGTACCGTTTGTCAATGAGGTTGTTCATGTTGGCCTCGGAGAGCAGCCCCTGCTTGCTGCACTCCTGCAGCAGCAGGCTCATGCAGTTGCAGCTGGAAGAGAGAGGAGAGCTGTAGCCCTAAGGACAACATTCCTGTCACCCCACACAATGCCACAGGGCAGGGGGACTCATGAGCTGCCCTCCTGGCCCTGTCCCACCCCTCCCGAGGGTGCTGCAGGGTCCAGAGCAGCTCTGGGTGTCACACATGTGACTCAGCTGTCACACACTCACTGCCTCACTCATGTGGCAGCAGCAGGTCCTCAGGAAGGAGAAATGAGACCAGAAACTAACCCAGCCCTGCCAGGAGCTGCCCCAGCACCCCACACTGAGGACAGGGTGGCTGTGGTGGCAGCTCTGAGCACTCACTTGCAGCGCTGGTCAGCTTTGTCAAGCAGAGGGGTCAACTTCAACAGAAACTCAAAGGCACAGTTCACATCCTCAGTGAAATCCTGATGAACACAAAGCCAGGCACTCAGCTCACCACACTACTGGCACAGGCCCACCTCCCCCTGCCCCCTCCTGCTCTGCCAGGGAAGGTTCTTGGGACAGGGAGCATTTCCCCCTGCAGGCCAGGCACAGCACCATTGTGACACACACAGGCCCCACAGATGGCCCTCCAGTCTCACCTTGTCCCCTTGGGGATACTTCTTGAGTTTAACCAGCACTTGGGGCATCTGAAAGACACAGAGTGACATGTTCCACAGCTGGGACTCCCCAGCAGCATCAGCCCACACCAGCACAGCTGCACCCAGCTGCTCTCCCAGCCCCAGGAAAGCAGCATTTCTGGAGCACTGTGTGCACCCAGGGGAGGACTTTGTGCCCCTGCTCCCCTCCACAGTGTCCTTCCACCATCACCTGGAGCCACATTTTCCCCACAACATCTCAGCAAAACTCACTTTGCCAAACAAAATGAGGCTGGGCTGAAAGGAGGCCCCGACAGCAAATTTGATGCTTAGTGGGTGACAGGAGGGCTGGAGTGGGCTCAGGTGGGATGGACCCCAAGGGGCACATTGTGGGGGGTGGGGGCACCATGAGGAACACATTGTGAGGAGTGGGGGGCATACTGTGGGGTGTGGAACACCCTAAGGGGAGCATTTTGGGGTGTGGGGCACAGTGTGAGGTGTGGGGGCATCCCAAGGGGCATCCTGAGGGGCACACTGTGGGTGAGGGGCTCGCTGAGGGGTTGGAAAGTATCCCAAGGGACACACTGTGGGGTGGGGGACACTTCAAGGGGCACACTGTGGGGTTGGAAGGCATCCCAAGGGACACACTGTGGGGTGGGGAACACCTCAAGGGGCACACTGTAGGGTGTAGGCACCCCCAGGGGCACATGCAAGGACTGAGTGCTCTGGCAGAGCTCAGGGCTCAGCAGCAGCCAGACCTGCAGGAAAAGGGCAGCAGTGGGCAGGGACTCAGTGCAGGGGCTGGGCCCTACCTTCAGGAAGGTGAAGGCTGTCCACTTGAGCTCCTCTGTGCCCTCAGGACACTCGATGAGCCCCACAAAACAGGCCTTCCAGATCTCCAGCACGAAGAGCGGGGAGGGGATGCGCTGTGGGGCACACACACAAACCCTCCCAGTGCTGGGCTGGCAGCAAAGCACATCCCCCAGCACAGCCAAACCCTGAACCCCTGCAGAAGTGTTGATGGGCTCCTGCTGCTCCCCTGGACCAGGCCCAGCACAGGGAAGGCACATGGCCTGGCCCCACAGCCCCAGGCTGCCTGAGCAGAACATGCTGTCACTTCTGTACCTGCATCCTCTTCACCATCATCAGCTGCTCCACTAGGGGCTGGGTCTCTCCTGTGAGGTTCATGGTGCCCTCCAGCAGCACCACGGCGTGCACGGTGGGGAAGCCTGTCTTGTTCAGCTGCTCCGAGTGGACTGAGAGCATGGTGGGGATGCTGGGTGGGAGAGGACAGCCCAGGGTCAGTGCAGCCCTGCAGGGACAGATTCCTGCTCCTCCTGTCCCACTCCCATTCCCTGGCCAAACCTTTGCTGCCCCAGGGCAGGACACTGGAACACCTGTGTCAGGGAGCTCCAAGGCACACCCAAGCCCTTGGGCCCTGGGAGCAATTCCAGGGGGGATCCAGAGCAGGGACAGCAGCTCTGGTGTGGCCAGAGCAGCTGAGAGATAGTAAAAGGTCTCGGGGTCACCAGAGGAGCAACCCTTGGGTAAGACTCTTCTGCAACAGGTCACCACTAGCCCTGTCCTCTCTCCTCTGAGAGCAGGGATCTGAGCTGGGAAGGGATGGGGAAGCAGAGAGCCAGTGTGAAGGGAGGCAGGAGCCTCTCAGTCCTCAGAGCAGGGAGGTCAGAGTGGGACTCAGACCCATTTTGCCCCCTGAGCCCATGGAGAAGCAGCACACAGCCACCTCTTGATGAGGGACACGCAGTCATCAGCCTGGCTCCGCAGCGGGGAGCTGCCAAGGTTGTTCAGGTTCTCCCCCAGCTTGATGAGGGACTGCTCCACAGTGCTCCAGGAGGCTGGGGAGGAAAGGCAGGGATTCAGCGAGGGGACAGTGACACATGAGGAAACCAGGCAGGCCAGCTCCAAAGCCTACAGCAGCTCAGACAGGCTGAAGAGGCCAGGATGCAAGCCCAACCCAGGGGTCTGTGTGCTCCCAGCAGGTCCCACCCCAAGCCCAGCCTGGCACAGCCTCCTGGCCAGACACAAGCACAGATGAAGGCGTGGGGCTGTGCCAGGCTGTCGGAGCACAGGGCTTTCCACGCACCCAGGAACATCTCACACAGCCTTCACATTAATTCTGCTCCTCTTCCAAGGGCAGCACAGAGGGGAGGGGGCAGAGAGTGGCACAGAGCCAGGGAGGAGACAGTTACAGCAACAGGGCTGGAAGATGGATAGGCTTGGAGCCGCAGGGACAATGCGGCAGGAGCCGGGCAGGGGGAAGGGAGAGGTGGCAATGACATCTCTCCGGGGCCAGCACACGGGACAGGGACATACACGTCTCCTCCAGCTTGGCAATGTGGATCAGGGCACGGTTCTTGGTGCTGCTGAGCACCTTCTCCAGCCGCTCCAGGCACATCTTCAGCTGGCTCTCGGCCGCCGCCTGCTCCAGCGGCTCCTTCACCTTCTCGGCGTAGAAGGTGGCGCAGCGCAGGAACCAGGTGAGGGCGCTCAGCAGGGCCCGGCACAGGCTGATGCACTCCTCGGCCTTGCCGTGGCAGCTGGGACAGGAGAGAAGGGGGAATATGTTCACTGTGTGTGTGTGGAAGCTGAGGCACTGACACTGGGCAGGCTGGAGAACCCAAAACCAGGTCCTGTACCCTCAGCCCACTCCTCTGCTGCAGATCCCAACCTGCTCATCCCACCAGAATTCCTGCTGTGACAGGGAGGAGACACCCCCACCCCCACCATGCAGCCTCCTCGCTGGCCTCTCTACTACAGGGAAACTTTCCAAGCTTTTAATCAAATTATCTTGCTAAGAGAGGCTCAGCATTGATCAGTGCACTGCGAGAGGTGAGCGCTTTCCCCTCCTGATGCACAAATCATCGAGGGCAGAAGTTTTGATCAAATCAAGCAGAGGATCAGAGCAGGCAGGAGAGGATTAAGGGGTGGGCTCTGCAGTAAGCCAGCGACAGCTCCTTGTCAACATCTGCCACTGATGCATATTCATTGCTGCTGCTTCATTTCATCTCATTGAAGAGCCTTCCTCATCCTCCTTCTCCTCCCACTGTCCCTGCCACATGCTCCTGCCTCCCAGAAGAGGCTGTCAGGGGTTAACAGGAAGATTTCTGAGCTCTCTAAAAAAGTTTTTGTGGCCTGAATTGTCTGGACTCCCCTGGGTCCTGCAACACCAGCGGAAGAGCATAAAGGAAGAAAACAAGGCAGTGCCTGGGGCAGCACAGGCAGGACCAGACCAGGACACGCAGCCAAGGCCTGGGAAGGTGCAGAAGGAAAGGAAATAGAGACCCTCAGACCACAGGTCTTACACCCACCCTATCTACCTAACCGGGCAGGAAAACCACAGCAAAGTTTATCCCAGAATAAGGGGGTTTCTGGCAGCTTCCCACAAAGGTTTGCATTCCCTCTGCTGTCCCTATGCTGTCACTCAGCAATTTGGTAATGGATACAGAGCTGGAGAGGGAACCTGCCTTCCTGTGCCAGGGTGGGTATCTGGAATTAGACAGGACTCCCAGGCTCCGCTGGCTCCTGGTTCTGCCCACGGCACAGCCAGGGTAGAGACGGCAGTGCTGGAACATCACACAGTACCTGAGGCGGTCACAGAACATGTCCATGATCTCCAGGAGCGACTGGACACACAAATCCCGGGAGAAGTCATCAAACTAGAGCAGGGGAACACAGAGAGACTTCAGATGGGGGCTGCTCCAGCAGCTCCCGACACAAGCTCAAGCCCTTCCTCCAGGGCTGGGCCAGGCGCTGCGGTCACAGGACACTCCCCCTGGCAGCTGCCCAGAAGCCACTTGAATGAGAAGTAGGTCAGGACTGTCTGTCGGCCAGGTCGTGCCCTCCCGGGGTGGCGAGAGGCAGTGGGGCCGCGGCAGCAGGGCCGGGGCTGGGTTTTCTCCGCAGCCTCAGGCCGGGGCTGCACTGCCCTGGCGCGGGCGGTGGTGGCCGGACGCCAGCCCCCTGCCCACCCCCGGCT
>JBBMKD010000101.1:2055473-2070872 GCA_037834095.1 Argya squamiceps
GCGGGGGCCCTCGGCACTGGGCCGCGGGGCCGCGGCACCGAGAGCGCCGGTGGGGCGGGGGGGAAGAGCGCGGCCGAGTCGGAGTGTGTGAGTGAGGGGCGGGCTCGGGGACAGGGGGCTCCGGTGGCTGAGTGTGGCCCGGGGGAAGTCGGGGAGCTTGGGGACACTGAGGGGTCCGCGCGGTGTGTTCTGGTGTCTGCGGGAATCAGGGCCGGGGGTTGGGGGCCCTGGGGAAAGGTGGGAGGGGGCTGAGGGATGTTGTGGTGTCTGGGGGCTCGGGGGGAAGGCGGGGGGGTTGGACACTGAGGACCCAGGGCGGGGAGCGGGCTGAGAGAGGAGTTCTGGTGTCTGAGGAGGGTCTTGGGGAGGAGTGGGAGGGGGCTCTGGTGCCGGGGGGCGTGGGGGACTGAAATTAGAACCTGCAGGGTGTGGGGACACTGGGGACAGAGTTGGGGGTGGCACGCTGAGGGAGCACGAGTCTGGAGAATTGGGGGAATTGGGCTGAACCCCCCATAGTGTGTGTGGGAGAGCTGGGCTGGGGCAGCCTCAGGTGGGGTGGGCACCGCAGCCCCCAGGACCAGCCAAGGGGCTCTGCTGTGGCTCCCTGTGGCTGGATCTCCCCAGTCTGAGATACTGTCCCTGCTCCTGGGGTCCCTGCAACAAGGACAGGTAGGGGGTGGGTGCTGCTGTCTCACCCCCCCGTGCAGTTCTGTTCTTGCAGTTCACATCCAAGTGCAATTCCCTCCTGGCTTGGGTTCTAATGGTGGTTATTTCCAGCTCTTTCCTGTTCTGGGTTCCAGGGCTGGCTATTTCCAGCTCCCCCTGACTCTCTGTGTGTTTTTCTGTGGTGATTTTGGGTTTATCTTGTCGCCTTGGTCAGGTTGTTTGTGCTCTGGGGCTGTTCTTCCTGTACAGTTGGGTTGATCTTTGTCTTTATGCTGGAATCATGGAATGGTTTGGTTTGAAAGGAACCTTAAAGCTCATCCAGTTCCACCTTCCACCATAGGCAGGGACACTTTCCACTATCCCACTTTAATCCAAGCCCTGTCCTACCTGCCCTTGGACACTTCCAAGGATGGGGCAGCCACAGCTTTTCTGGGCAGCAGTTTTACTGAGCACTTTTCCTGCTCTGAGCTGTTTGCTTCATCCAACCCCTTCCCTGAGTGGGTCCTGCTCAGCCTCTCTTTGTTGTTCCCTGTTCTTGCCCTTTCCCTGGCTCTCAGTTGGGATCCTGGCTCTCCTGTCACTGTCACTCTGTTCCCTAGAGACCCCCAGCACTGACAGGCTGTGCTTTGCTCTGGATAATTCCCCACTGTAGCTGCTCTAGCAGATTCTTGGAGAAAGGCTCTGGGAGCCTGGAATTTGTTTCTTCTTGGTCTCTGGAGCTGAACTTCCAAGGGTGGATGGATTAGGGTCAGGGCCAGACCTTGCTGTCACTGTCTCTGGGATGCTGGGTGTGAGGGAAAATGGACATTAGGATAAAAGAGTGGGTGTTAGGAAAAGGTATTAGGATAGTAGATACTAAGAAAGCATGTTTTGACTAAGAAAATATATTTTGACTATGAAACTACGTTTTGACTAAAAAGTATGTTTTGAGGGATTTTTTTTCATGGAAGGAGTGGTCAGGCACTGGCACAGGCTGCCCTTGGAGGGGTGGAATCCCCATCCCTGAAGTGTACAAAAAGTGTGGATGTGGCTTTTGGGGACATGGTTTAGTTCTGAGGTGGGGCTGGTGCTGGTTGGAGGTTGGACTTGATCTTAGAGATCTTTTCCAATCTGAATAATTCAATTATTCTGTGGTTTTATAAATCCATGATTCCCTGTTGCTGGGACCTGGCTGTTGCCCTCCCCTCCTCTGACACCCCTCTCTTTTCTCTCTCTGCAGGAAAGTGAGGATGGCATTGAAGGAGATGGTGAGTGATGACTCTTGGGCGGGGTTGTTTGGGTGCAAAAAATTAAAAACCAGACAAAACATATTTTCTAACAATCTTGTGGTTGTTGCCATGCCAAATATTCACTTACAAATGTGGGACGTGTCCCAAACTGTCCCCTGCTCCCTCCTGAGCTGGCTGTGGCATTGATCAGGGGTGGTGCTGGCATCCAGATTCCCTTTGGAAGGGGTTTGAGCCATGTCCAGCCCTGCCCTGACCCCTCCTCCCTTCCCTCCCCACAGCTGTGCTCTCGGACTATGAAAGCGCCGAGGACTCGGAGGTAAGGGCCACCTCTGTCCTGCTGAGCCACTGATCCTCCTGGAATCCCTGCACAAACCCAGTTTGTGTCCTTGGATCTCTTCCACTGAGCTCTCTGTCTCCTGAGGAAGTGCCTTCCCCCAGTCCCAGCCCCTGGGACCAGTGTCATTGTGCTGCTGGGGAGGGTGTAGGGCCAGGATGTGCAAGAGAAAACCCTTCTGGCTCCTCACACTGGGAACTGGATCTGCCACGGCCAAGAAGGGTGTGGGAGGAGTGTGGGATGCTTGTTGGGTTTTAATTAGTTGTAATTAAAAAGCAAAGTGGTGGTTGGGAGCATCCCAGGAGCTTCCCTCTGTTCTGAGGGAGCAGCCAGAGGGGAGATGCACTTTGGGGGATGCTGAGGGAATCCCATCCCACCCATGCCTGGGGGGGGCTGCAGGTTCCCCTGGATTTTTAGTTCAGAACTCTAAAGTTAGAGATTTTCAGGGACTTTAGAGAAGTTCTGATCTCTAAGGATTATAGTGAAAGCTTTCTAAGGAAAATCCATCTCTGTTTTGGGAATCTTGAGGGAAACAGTGGCTAGAGAACATCCAAACCACCAGGCAGAAGAAATCCAAGCAGTTTATTTGGGAATTAATCTCAGTTTGGGAGTTAATCTATGCTGTTAATGAGGAAGGAGCACCACAGAGGTGACAGGGGCAGCTCCCAGAGCTCCTCCAGCCTGGAATCCTGCGTGGAGGCTCCCGGTGGCAGCGGGGTTGTTGCATCACTGCCCTGCCAGGATGACTCTATTCCTGTACCTAAAAATAATGCCCAGCCTGGGCTTCCCCGGCGTAAACACCGGGAGCAGCCCATGTGCAAAGGCTGTGTTGAAAGAGGAAAATGGAGCAGGGTTTGGTTAATCACCCCGAGCTATTTTTAGTTCGGCTCCAGCCTCCGGAGGCTCCTGGGGGTGAAACCAGGTCATGCTCCTGAGCCGAGTGACTCAGCTGAGGAACTCCAGGGAATTTGGAAACGTGGCCCTGGCTGGATCCAGGCCCTCAGTGTGGAAGGAAGGGCCTGAGATCACCAGTCTTCCCCAGTCTGGAGGAGTCTTTTTGGAGTGGTGGGATGCTGCATCTTTGTGATCCCAGCTCCATTCCAGAAAGCCTGTTGGATCCTCCTTCTCGTGGGAGATGTTTGGTTTAACCTTTGCTTTTCCTGTGAAAATATGGGGATAGGAAGAATTTTAGGAGCAAATTGTCTGCTTTGGAAGGGTCATGGCTAACAGCTGCAACAGTGATGTAACTCCAGAACTGAGGGAATTTCTGGGTGATCTGTTGCTGGATCTAACTCCACACTTGGGAGAAGTCCTGGGTGATCTGTTGCTGGATCTAACTCCAGATTTGGGAGAAGTCCTGGGCGATCTGTTGCTGGATCTGACTCCAGATCTGGGAGAAGTCCTGGGCGATCTGTTGCTGGATCTGACACCAGATTTGGGGAGATTCCTGGCAGATGTGTTGCTAATGGAGCGCATTTGAGTCACTGGGTGTCTCCCAGGCAGAGGAAGAGGATTACAGCGAGGAAGAAAGCTCCAAGGTGGAGCTGAAGCAGGACAGCAACGATTCCTGCGAGTCGGTGGCCAGAGGGGAGAAGGGGAGTGAGAAGGCGGATCCCAAGGGAGCCGTGACGGGCGAGCGGCAGAGCGGGGACGGGCAGGTGGGTGTCCCACGGCTCCGGGCTGGGGGCTGGCAGCAGGACTGCTGCAGTGGTGAGAGCTCCCTGCTTCTGACAGGAGAGCACGGAGCCTGTGGAGAAGAAAGTTGGGAAGAAGGTTCCCAAGCACCTGGACGACGATGAGGATCGGAAGAACCCGGCGTACATCCCGCGCAAGGGGCTCTTCTTTGAGCACGACCTCCGAGGGCAGACACAGGAGGAGGAGGTCAGGTATGTGAGTGTCCCCCTGGGGCTCTGGGAGGGACAGGCCAGCTTCCAGGCCAGCCTCTGGCAGCAGGGCTTCAGTGGGATGCACTGGGAAGGTCTGTGCTGCCGTTACCTGCTCTGTGTCCTGCCAGGACACTTCAGCTCTTTGTTTTGAAGCCTCACACCAGGCAGCAGTGACACTTGGAGCTGCTTTTCCCAAATAGCAGTGGGTCACCAGCAGCTGCTGGCCAGGAGGAGCAGGAGGAAGGAGGGATGCTGCCTCCATGCATGCACTGCCCCAGGAATGCTCAGGCTCTGTGTGTGGAACTGTTCAAATCTTGGCCTTACAGCCCCTTGCTCCTCCCTGTGTCCCTTTCCCAGGCCAAAGGGCCGTCAGCGGAAGCTGTGGAAGGACGAGGGGCGCTGGGAGCACGACAAGTTCCGTGAGGATGAGCAGGCCCCCAAGACCAGGCAGGAGCTGATTGCACTGTACGGGTACGACATCCGCTCAGCCCACAACCCCGACGACATCAAACCACGCAGGATGCGCAAGCCACGGTGAGCCCCAGAGTCACACCAGGGCCTGGATTGTCCCAGGACAGGGGCCAGGCCTGGAGCTCCAAAGAAGGAAAGCTCTGTCACGTGGGACCGTGTTCCTGGGGTTTCTAGATGTTCATGCTGGGGAGGTGTTCCCTGGCGCAGTGATTCCTCCCACCCAGGGGTTTCTTTCTAGCGAATTGTTTTATTTTTCTCCCTCAGGTTTGGCAGTCCCCCTCAGCGAGACCCCAACTGGTCCAACGAGAGGCCCCCCAAGCCCCCGAGGCACCAGGGTGCCAAGAGCCCCTCTGCTCCCCCACGGTCCTTCAACAGCCGCAGCTCTGCCAGCGCTGGCAGGATGCCCCCTGCCAGAAACTACCCCAGGATGGGGGGCTACAAGGACACCCGTCCTGGCTACCGAGCCTCAGAGGCGACTGTCCCACACCGGAACGGGGAACAAGCCAAGCAGGAGAGTGGCTACAGGGGGAAGCGTGCAGAGCAGAGCCCATCGAGGGACACATCCCCTGAGTTGGAGGTGGCACATGTCCACGGCAGCCCCGGGAAGGAGGAGGGGGCTCTGGAAAACCAAGCCACGGCTGCCGACGCTGCGCAGCCGCCGCCGGACAGACCAGTCGAGAAAAAATCTTATTCCCGAGCAAGAAGGACCAGAGTCAAGGCTGGGGAGGCAGGGAAGCTGGCAGAGGAAGTGCCTGCTTCTGAGGGACTGGCTCCCGTGATTCCAAAACCCACGGCAGCAGAGACCTCCCCACCACCAGCCAAGAGCAACTGGGAGTCACAGGTGGAATCCAGCGTGGATGGACTTGAGCAGGAGATGACCCAGATGAACCTGACAGAGCAGAACTGGAGCCCGGGGCAGTCGCAGTTCATCCCGCCCCGGGAGCTGAGGGGTAAGTGGGAGCAGCCTCCTGGTTTTCCAGCAGCCCAGTGGCTCCTGATCTGTGCAGTTGGTTGGAGCTGAGCTGTCTCTGCCTGAGCCCCATCCCAGATTGAGTGCAGAGTTGATGGTTCCTGCTGTGAAAGTGCAGTATGGATACAACAGCAGAGAAAAAGGGAAATTAAACTTTTCAGTGTAGGTGAATGGAATTAGGGCCGGGAAGGATGGGAGACACTTTCCCTGTCATGTGAATCACAGCAAGACTGACCCCTGCTGCAGCAGAGCATCAGATAAGGATCAATACTTGGGCTCTGTGGTGTCTTGCTCGGAGCAGGAAGGAACTTTTCCTGTTTATCAGCTCATTTCCTGGCACTGGGATTTAGTTGCTGATAGCCAAGGCCTGGCTGGGATTGGCAAATCCCTTTGTGTCTGGGAGGAGGGAGGGACATGGGACAGAGTTACTCTGGTGCCAGCTGAGGACAGTTCCAGTTGCACATCCACAGAGATGTCATCCAGGTATAATTATCCCTTTGCAGAATTAGAGTCTGTTCTGAGAAGTGTTAGAATGCTTCCCTGGGGGAGTAAAACTGGAGCAAGGAGAAGGAAGCGACTTGGTGCTTTCATAAGCATCTGTGAGGTTGAGGTCATGGAACCAGAACTCACTTGGTACTGGTGGGACTGTGGAGTCTGTGAGAACAGACCCCTGGCCAGGCTGGAAACATCACAGTGGGATGAGAGTTCAAAAGTGCTGAGATTGTCTGGTTTGGGTTTATTTTTTTAATGCACAAAAATGAAGCATCTTCCCAAATTTCCCACAGGCCAGCTCTTGGCTGCAGGTACACGCTCGTGTTCTGCTGTGAGAAGGATGATGACTCTGCTGTCCCTTTTTTGTCCCTAGCAGTGGAGGGAGGAGTTATTCTGGGAAGCATTTGGCTCTCATCAGTCCATTCTGTCTCCCTCTGTATTTGCAGTGTTGGTGATCCATGAGCACTTCAGTGTTTGTTTTGTCCATTTTCACTCCCATGGAATCACCTGTGATCACCTTGGCACTGTGGTTTTAAGCCATGGTTTAAAATACACTTTGCTGTGACTTCTCATGGGTTCAGTTTGCTGTTTGAATCCAAAGGAGTCTGTGATGAAAGTGTTTACACCCTGCAGAGGGTTTAAACTGCAGCTTCAGATCCCATGTGGATCTTTGATCCACCTGGAAAAGATCTGTGTCTCAGCAGACACAGAACTCAGAGCAGGACCTGAGTTTCAAGCTGGGGATTTAGTTTTGAAGCAGGATTTAGGCATTGCTGAGCACCGTGAGTGAGTGTGCAGTGACAAAACAACCTCTTAATTTCTCCCAAAATATTAAAACTCACCGGGGCGATGAAGTCCGAAGGTTCTGTGTCATGGGAGCGAGAGCTGAGCCACAGCCACGCCCCCAGGCGAGGCAGCTCCTGCCTGGGAACCAGCACAAACCACGGTAATAACCAGTCTGTTCCTTCCTCAGGTATTCCCAACCATCTGCACGTGGGAACTGGGCCACCGCCGCAGTTTAACCGGATGGAGGAGATGGTAACGCGTGACTCCGGCTCCGTGGGAGACGGGCTCTAATTGTCTTGGGGTGGTGGTAATTAAAGGCTGTTGATACCTCAGCCTTTCCCTTGTGGGGGTGATCCAGGGGAGGTTTGGGGGTCAGGGGTGTTGGGTGGGTGCCCCACAGCCCCCCTGACCCCTGGACTCTTGCAGGCAGTGCCGGGGGGCCGAGTGAAGCGTTACTCGTCGCAGCGGCAGAGACCCCCCGTGCCGGAGCCTGCGCCCCCCATGCACATCAGCATCATGGAAGGGCACTACTATGACCCATGTGAGTGTTTCCTTCCTGCTCCTGTGGCTCTGTGTGTGCTCAGAGCTGAGCAACTGAGCAACTGAGCAGTCCTGTCGGGGTTGGGGCTTCGTCTTCTCTTCCATTTTTTGTAGTGGCACTGTGTCCCCTCATCCAGTGTCTAAAGGGCAGCTGGGAGCCTGCCTGGTTGTGTTTAAATCCATGGAATTATCCCCACTGTTATCCCTTCTCTATGCCAGGGCTCTTAGGACACCCCAATTCTTCCCAAGAACTGGGATTTAAATTGAACTTTAAATCAGGTCTTTGAGATTTGAGTGTGGGGAGAACAGGACTGGGGATGGATTAGGAATTCCCTCCAGCATTTAAAGTGTTAGAGAAGAAATTCCCTGAGTATTTTCCTGCTTTCTAAAGGGACTAGGAGGCTTTTCTTTAGGGAGCGTGTGGCATCTGTGAGCCCTGGAGCCTCTCTGTGCTGTGGGAGCCCTTGGGGCAGGCTGGGCTGTGTGTGCTCGGCTTCAGGGGAATGAAATTCCATGGAGCTTTTCCTCACAGCCTGTCATGTGTTGTTGCAGTACAATTCCAGGGACCAATCTACACCCACGGTGAGAACCCAGCCCCGCTGCCGCCCCAAGGGATGATTGTGCAGCCGGAGATGCACCTCCCTCATCCAGGTGAGGAGCCAGTGGGACATCCCTGGACCTGGGGAGCAGAGAACTCTGCTCTCCCACAGCCTCTGTCACTGGAGGGAATCCATTTTCCTTAATTTCTACAACATGGAAGAGACCTGCTTCTTCCTACAGTGAGGCTGACCCAGTATCAGTTTTAAGGAAAGAAAAAATAGGCATTTCTGGAGATTCCAGCTGGTGCAGGACGAGGGAAACTGAACCTTTGGCAGTTCCCAGCTGGATATTTGCAGGTCCCATTGGCTGGGCCCCTCCCTTCCGTGGGCACTGGGCTGGTTCCTCACTCCCTGGCCCTGTAGCTCAGGAAAAAGCAGAACTGGGAGCTGTCAAACATGTTCTCCACTTGCCCACACAAATTGTTTCCTGCAGTGGAGCTGCGATGGGGCCGTGTCTGGTTCCGGGGAATCCAGAATTGGGGAGGGGGCTGTGCTCTGCTGCTCTGTGTCCCTCCCCAGCGTGGGGCTGCAGGGAAGCCTTGCAGCAGAGCATGCTCCTTCCTGCTGCTACCCAGGGATGCTCTGGCTTTTTGGGTGACATCCTTCTGCTTCCCATCACCTCCAGGTTTACACCCCCACCAGACGCCCCCTGCCATGGCAAACCCCGGCCTGTACCCCCCACCAGTGTCCATGCCCCCGGGCCAGCCCCCGCCGCAGCAGCTGCTCACTCCGACTTACTTCTCCGCCCCTGGAGTGATGAATTTTGGCAATCCTGGCTACCCCTACCCCCCTGGAGCTCTGCCCCCTCCGCCCCCTCCTCATCTCTATTCCAACACACAGGTAAGCCGGATGTGCTGCAGTTCCTTTCCCAGGGAGGAGCAGGTGGGATGGTGTGGAGTGTGGGGTGTGTTCTTTGAGGTGTTCCTGGGAGAGGATGTGGAGCAGCTGGGCTGCTCCATGGGGAAAGGCTGCTGTCATCCCAGAAAGGATTGTTCTCAAGGCTGCTGTGCAGCTCCCTGAGCGTGGCAGGCAGTGGGTGAAATCATGTCTTGGGGGGTATGGAATTGAGGTGTTCCCTTGTGGAACATGGAAACAGCCCCTCCAGGGCCCTGCTGAGCCAAGGATACCTTGGGAATGGCTTTGGAAGTCAGTTCTGTTTGAGGTGGAGGCTGGGAACTGGCTGGTGTGAGCAGCATGGGGATGGATTTTCCTGCTCCATGGCCCGACTCTATCTAAGGTCTCCCAGCAGCGAGGAGGCAGATTAGATTGGGTCCCTGAGGGGGCAGATCAGTTCAGATCTCTGAGAAGGAAGATCAGACCAGATCCTACAGGGACATGGAGTAGATTCCTGTGAGGAGGCAGATCAGATCCCTGAGGAGGCAGGTTGGATTGGGTACCTGGGGAGGCAGATCAGACCAGATCCCATAGGGACATGGATCAGATTCCTGTGAGGAGGCAGATCAGATCCCTGAGGAGGCAGATTGGATTGGGTCCCTGAGGGGGCAGATCAGACCAGATCCTATAGGGACATAGATCAGAGCAGACCAGGTTCCTGTGAGGAGGCAGATCAGATCCCTGAGGAGGCAAGTTGGATCTCTCTGGGGAGCAGACCAGATGTGATCCTTGTGAGGAGCCAGATAGAGCTAATCCCTGAGGAGGCAGATGACACCAGATCCTCGAAAAGGCAGATGAGACCAGAGCAGACCAGATCTGGTGCCGTGGCTGGAGCAGGGCTGACACGCTCTGACTGGAGCAGGGCTGACACGCCGTGGAAGGCTGGAGAGCTGCATGTTCCTGAGCTCCCAGCCATCCCTGCCCTTCCCACTGCTCTGACTGATCCTGGCAGGACCTCACCCTGCTTTGAGGGCAGTTTCCCCCCAGGCTGCAGGGCTGGATGTGCAGGGGGGCTGTGTCCAGGCAGAAAAGCTGCTGTTGGGAAGTTCAGGCATTCCATGGAATGCAGGGTGGGGGAATCCCATCTGCATAGGGCTGTATCCTCTCCCTGCCAGAGTGGGGGGACGTTGATAAGGGTTGGGGACACACAAGGGGCCTCGGCTGATCTCTGGGGGGCACAGCCCCTCTTGGCTCTGGCTGGGGACTACTGTCAAGCCCCAGTGGGTGCCAGGAGGGGCTTGCAGGGCCCCCCCAGCCCAGAGCTCTGATCCTGCTGCTCCTGCAGGCGCAGTCCCAGGTGTATGGGGGGGTCACCTACTACAACACTGTCCAGCAGCAGGTGCAGCCCAAGCCCTCCCCACCCCGCCGGACGTCCCAGCCTGTGACCATCAAGCCACCCCCTCCAGAGGTACCATCCCCTCACCGTCACTCCTTGTGTGTGTGTGGTGTCACTGGTGTGTGTGAGGCTGCAGTTCCCCCCCTCATCCCAAAAAAATAACATTGTTCCTTCATAAGGGGAAATCTTAAACTGTCTCATCTCTGACCTGTCCCAAACCTCAGCTTCTCGTTGCAGGTGGTAAGCAGGGCTCCAGTTAATTTGAGTTACTTAAATCTTTAAAACTAAAACCACGTAAAAAGTAAGTCTGAAGTTGGTTCTTTTTTATTTTATTTGTTCAGGGTAGAAAACAGGACGATTTTGAGAGGGAAAAATCCAGCCCTGGCTGGAGGAGCTAGGAGGCAGGGAGTTCTCTGGTAGGATAAACATTGAGAACTCAGCAGATACTTCAGGCAGTAGAGTTAAGGGTTTTTCAGGATGCAAAGTGCTTCCCTGTGCTGGGAATGGTCTCCTTGCTCCAGTGCTGTGAGCTGTGCATGTGTGAGCGTGCTGGAATACCATGTGTGTTTTTGGTTTCCCGTTCCATACCTTCTTCACCTATGGGAGCCAAGCAAGCCCAGACCCGGGCAGGCATGTGCCGGTGGGTTCCTGTACACGGGGAGGGCTGAGAAGCAAATTATCTGATGGAGGGGCCCTGTAAAGACCTCATGATGGAAAAATCTGGAACCATGAGGAGAGGTTGGCCCAGGGGGCTGGTTGTGCCCAGAGAGGTGGGTGGGGGGCTGCTGGCAAGACCCAGCCATAGCACTGTTCCCCCCATGCAGTGGTTTGGGGGGCTCTAAACCTCTTCTGCTCTTCCCTCTTCCCTTCCTCCCAGGACAGCAAAGGTGAAAAATCAAAGGAGAGGAGCAACACGTAGGGTTACAGCCACAGGAATCCCAGCACCAGACTCAGCCCCTCGGCCAGGAGGAAGCTGCTCCTTGCAATGGCTCCTTCCCTGCGCGGAGGTGAGGCAGCGGGATGAGACACCTGCACTGTGCTCAGGACCAGGCACTTCCCCCGTGGCCTGAGCTGTGCCTTCCCAAAATCCATCTCGCTGCTGCCCAGCCCCCTTCTCCCCCACGCTGGGGCCGCCAAAGAACCAACCCCAAGTCGGTCCTTGGCCACACGTTTTCCCAGTTTCTCCCCGTTACTAAACGTTCCCCGCTCCCTCCTGGGGTGTTAAACTCCACTGGCTTGATCGTGGTCTCTGTTTTTATTTAAGGAATGAAGCAGCTCCTTCAGTAAAGCTGATTTGTTTCTTTTGGGTATTTCGTTTTTATTTGTTTGGGTAAGCAGCAGTGACATCTCCCCACCCCCAGTTCATTCTTCTTTTCGATTCTCTTTTCAATTAGCAAGTTGGTTTCTGCAACTTTTGGAGCAGGGGAAGGGCAATGCTGCTGTGGGAAGCTGTCAGGAATGCACTGCCTGGGCAGGAACCACATAACTTAGGAACTCCTCTTGATTCTTTTGCCAGCAAACTGTTGGTAACTGGTGTGTGTGAGCTCTCAGGTGGGAATCCACAGGGTGACCCTCATCCCTGCCCCCCCCAGCAGCACAAGGGGACGTTTCCACCCTCCCTCTGCCAAACCCACAGAGAGAGGGGGAGGTTTGTGGGTGCCCAGCACCCCGACGCTGCCCGAGCAGCCCAGCCAGCACCCAAACCAGCTCGGCAGGGCCAGCTTTGCTCCCAGCACTTGGGTGTTGCTGCTGGGGCTGTGGAGGGTGTTGGAACCCGCCCCAACGCACCAGGCTGGGCTCTGGCCCCACAAGGAAGCACCTCAGCCCTGTGCCAGCTCCTGCCTCACTTCCCCACGGCAGCTTCATGTCCCCTTTGGGATTCCTGACCTCATGGGGTGACTGTCACCACAGCTGTGACCCCGGCTGGCTCTCCCGGTGCCGCAGTGCTGCCGCTCTGCACCCGCAGCCCACCAGCCCCGCGGCTCCGGCCCCGGCTTGGCCACGTCCTCGCAGCCGTTTGCAAATTGCGTTAGGAAACTTGGCAGGGCCGGCTGCTGATTCCTGCCCGTTCCTGCCTGTTCCTGCTGCTCTCCTGAGCACGTGCCGGGGCGCCGTGGGGATGTGCCAGCTGCTGGTGCAGGCACTGGGTGAGGGGGATGTCACCAGGCGAGTGGTGGCTCGGCCACCCTGTCCCCCCTCTGTGGCCAGGATGGGGGACTGGCACCCACCTGCTCGTTCTCTGTGTGGATCCCTCATCCATGCCTGGCTCTCCAGCAGAAATTCCTTCTTTGTTTGGTGTTTGTGACTCCGTGACCTTTTGTGTCTTGTTTCAGCCACCAAAGCCTCATTCCCAAAGCAGAATCCCCTCATCTTTTAGATGTCACAGTGTGTCATTGACACGTTGGTCACACAACGGAAATCCTGGACCCCACACCCCCCTGCTGGGGTTTTGGTGGTGTTTGGATTCCTGTCCTGTGGGATGCACATCCCTAACAGTATTATAGGAAGCAGACAGCTCTTGTATGTCCTTCCTGGGGCTGACCCACAGGGACAGTGTCCATCTGAGCTTCCCTAGCAGGACCAGTGCCACCTCTGCTGTCTCCCAGGAACTACTCCCTCCCTAGGAGCTACTCTGCTCTTCCTAGGTACAGCTCTGCCCTTCTCAGGACCTCACAGTGGCACTGAAATTACAGCTCTGCTGTGCCTGGCGCCAGCCGCCCTCGCCCCCACATCCCTGGAAGCAGCTGCCACCTGTCCCCAGCCCAGCTCTGTCCCAGTAGCAGGGCTGCAGGGAGCCCCCTTGTCTCTCTGGGGGCTGATGTGAGCTCCCCTCTACGCCCCCAGCCTCACTGGCTCAGGGGGAAGGACCAACTGTTGGTGGTGCAGGAGCTGCCACCTGCACATTTGTGCTGAGCTGCCTCCACCTCGGCAGCCTCAGCCTCCTGCCAGCCCCCCACCCACCTGCCCATGCCAAATCGAGGTGGGGGCCACATACCCCACTCCTGTTACACCCTGATCCTGTGGATGGAGCATCACGGTGAGCTCTGCCCTCCTGGAGCCAGGCTGGGCAGGGGAAGGATGCATGGCCTGCCAGTGCCATGGTGGAAGGGTGACTTTGAGGGGTAGGGGAGGCCCCAATTCCCCCTTTTGCATCCCATTTTCCTCCCTTCCCTTCAGGCCTCCCAATTCCTGCCCTCACTTTGGCAGGGTTGGGGGTCCTAGAGCAATTCCAACAGCAGCAGCAGGAGGCATCACCTTCCTGCCGACATTGCTGTGCTACCCCATCCCTCCCCAGTGCCACTGCCTCAGTTTCCCTCCCTGGCAGCAGGATCAGGTCTGAGCATGGTCTGGGATTTGGCTCAGCCCTTCACGAGGACCTCATGGAGGAGCTGCCCCAATCCCGTGGCAGTTCTCCCCAAAATGCCTGACTCCCTTCTCCCAGAGCTGCAGCTGGGAAGTGGGTTAAGGCGCTGGCTTGGGGAGGGATTTTTCCCGGGGTGTAATTTTTCCCTCCTACACGCGGTCTGTTTTGAGCAGTGCCTGGAGGCTTCGCACCCCCGGCTCAGTGCCGGGGCGGGGAATGCGCTGGCTGCCAACCCGGGGAGGCGCCCGCTCCAGATCCCAGCTCGTTAGGAGAAATAGCAGCAAATTAATTAAGCCAATAGTTTGCTCTGCGCCAGCGGTGCCCCCATCCCTGCTGACATGGGGAGAGGGGATGGGACAGGCCAGATCTGGGGCACCTTTCCCAGGGGGAGCATTGCCCTCAGCATGGCACAGTGCTCCAGGTCCCTCCTGCTCGTGTGGCCCAGTGCATCCCCACTGCCACCAGTGAATGGAGTCTTGGGGGGGGGAGGTCTCTCCGTGCCTCAGTTTCCCCCCCTGCCATCAGGAGAAGCCCCTCTCTGCGTGGCTGAACCTGGCCAGCAGCATCATTTGCACCTGGGTCCGAAAACCCTTGTCCAGATGCTGTGGGGAAAGGGGATGGAGGAGCTCAGCAAAGTGGGAATTTTGGGGGTGTTGGATGGGCTGTGGGGGATCTGAACGCTGGAGGTTGGAGGAACGGAGGAGGGACGTGCCGGGCCACGCTGTGCGGTGCCATCCCGGCAGGACCGTGCAGCCGGGGATGGGGATGTGGGGACATGTTTTGCCGCTCTCTGGCAGCCGCATGGATGGAGTTGCCAGGCAACTGCCGGGTGGAGGCGAAGCGGGAACAAAGCGGGAGCTGCCGGGACCCTCGTTCCTCCATCTCTACCCGAACCTCTGGGCAGTGGGGCCCAGCAAAAGCCATGGGGTCACTTGCTGTGTCCCTCCAGCCGCTGCCACCATCCCACCCCGGAGATGCCACAGGGCCGCGGTTTTGCAGGGGGATGGACCCGGGAGAAGGGCGCTGGCACCTGCTGGCCTGTCCAGAGGGTGCAAGGTGGGGCTGGGGGCAGTGGGCATGGGCAGGATGGGTGCTCAGCACCCCGCGGGAGCGCGGCAGGAGGATCAGCCCCAGGCAAGCGCCACATCTCGCTCTGCCCTGCCCCGGAACCTGCCCCGGCACCTGTCCCGGCACGCCGGGGCCCGTTCCAGCCTGGCAGCCGGCGGAAAGGGGAGGTCTGGCAGCCACCCCGACCTGCCCACCCTGCCCGCGGGGGATCCCAGCCCCAGGGGTGCCAGGATGGGGGGTCTCGCACCCACCCCCGGCCTTTTCCCACGCTGCGGTGGGTGCAGAGAGCTGGGCTGGGGGTCCGGGGGTGGGTCACCCCACAGCTGGGGATGTGCCTCCGGTGCAGGGGACACTGGGGAGGGGCAGCACTGAGGGAGGGGCGGTGCCATGTGCCCCCGGGCTGGCATGGGGGAACTGTGTGGGTGTGCGGGGGGTGTGCCGGGGCTGTGAGGCAGCACGCGGCAGGGGGCTGTGGGGCTGTGCCCCCTGGTCGCGGTGTGTGACAGCGGGGGGGTGACAGGCTCTGGGCTGTGTCCCCCCAGGCTGTACGATGTGTGTGTGAGGGGGAGGCGCGTGGTGGTACCCCGGGGATGCGACAAGGGAATGCGGGGAGATGGATGCGGGGGTGTGTAATGCATCACCTGTGCGGGGAAGCGGGGGGTGACCGTGTCCTGCTGCGAGCCGGTGTCACCGCAGCCCGGGGGCGGGTTCGGTACCGAGTGCGGTGCTGCGGGGAGGGGGCGGGCAGGTGCCGTTGGCGGACC
>JBBMKD010000101.1:2129240-2155406 GCA_037834095.1 Argya squamiceps
ACGCTTCTCAATGGAAGTGTGAAAGAGCTAAGGGTGCAAAGTGGCAGCAGCCGGGCCGGGCAGGGGGTCCCTTGCGCAGGAGGTGGGCGAGCTCGGCCAGGCTGAGCAGCGCCGAGATCAGCCCCACCACGAAGTAGAAGTGGATGAAGACGGTTTTCTCGTTGGGGCGGGAGACGAAGCAGTCGACGCGGTGCGGGCAGGGCCGGCGGCGGCACACGAAGAGCGGCTGCACCCTGAAGCCGTAGAGCAGCGCCTGGCCCAGCAGGAAGCCCAGCTCGGCGGCGATCCGGGCCACCACGCTGCCCACGTAGAAGGGCTGGAGGCGGCGGGCGCGCTGGCCGGGAGCCCCCCCGCGCCCCGGCTTGGCCGCCTGGTGCACGGCGAAGATGACGAAGAGGGCGGCGGGCGCCGAGAGCACAACGACGTGGAAGACGAGGAAGCGATAGTGGGAGATGGGGAAGGCGGCATCGTAGCACACGGGTTTGCAGCCCGGCTGCTGCGTGTTACACACGAACTCCTCCTGCTCGTCCTCGAAGACGTCGCTGCCCACGGTGGCCAGGACCAGGATGCGGAAGAGGAGCATCACCACCAGCCAGAAGCGGCCCACCATGGGCGAGTGCTCCTGCACGGCGTCCAGCAGCGAGCTCAGGAAGCCCCACTCGCCCATGGCCGCGCTGCGGGAGCGGGGTCAGCGCTGGGGGGGACGCAGTGCTCGCCAGGTGGGACCCCGGCAGAGCAGCACAGCCCCTCCAGGTCTCCATTCCCCCGCCATTCCCAAACGCACCACGGCATTTCTGCTCACGGGAGGGTGCCCAGGCACTGCCAGCCCAGCTCAGCCCTGTCAGGAGTGTCCCCCAGGCACCCGCTGTGCCCAGAACTCTCCCCCAGGGATGGGTCCAAGGACACCAACAGGGGCAGGACCAGCAGACTCCCCCTGCCTTGTCCCCCTCCACTGCTCGGCCTGGCTGAGCTGTGGCCCCCCACAACAGCCCCGTACCTGCGGAGGCTGCGGTCCACGGTGTGCCAGCGCTGCTGGCTCCGGCTGTCCAGGACTGTCCAGTCTCTTTGTCCAGCTGGGATGGGATAATGGTCCCACAGCCACGCCTGGAGTCCTTTTAAAGGGACAGAGCAGCCGCGGGGGCGCCTGGAGGGAGGGAAGGGCTCAGCACTGCCGGTGGGGCTCGAGGACAAAAGCTGCCCTGCCCAGGGCCAGCAGCTGCCCAGGGGACACATTGGGAGAAGGGTGGTGGCCTCTCCAGTGCAGAAATGACCCCAAACTTTGTCCTTCCCACACCTGCAGGGCCTCAGGGTCCCCAGGCCACAGCAATCAGCCCCCAAAAGCCCCTCCCCGCTGGCATCACCCCCCTGACCCCTCAGGGCCTGGGCACACCCAGCCCTGCTGCCACCCTGGGTACACCCAGCTCTGCAGTGCCTGGGGGATGCTCACAGCTGGCACCAGCCCTCTCTGCCCCAGGATGCTGTGCCAGGGCTGCTGGAGGTCCCATGGATCTTCCCAGGTTGTCCCCAGCTCTGTCACATGTAGACTAATCCCTACAAAATCTTGTGTGTCACAGTCAGGGCTCCTGCCAGCCCCTGCCCAGTGCTGACAGCATCTGGTGGCTGCTCAAATCCCTTTTCAGTAACGGGAGCAGAGCCCTGGACAACCCAGGTCACCCTCAGACCCCCCTCACCCCCCTTGGGGACGTGCAATACCCAGGGTGGGTCAGTGCCTGATGCCCCAGAGCTCCCATCCAACACCATCCAGCAGCCATCCAAGATTTTGGGATGGGGAACTCCTGGCACAGACTCTGTGGCCCACTCAGTGTTCCCAGAGCTCTACACCCACATTAGGATGATGATGAGCTGTGAGCAGCCCCAGAACCCACCCGTGGCCCTGTCCTGGGTCGTGTTCTGCAGCAGAGGAGCCGTAAATAGCCCGGCCCTCGGAGGGGACGTGCTGGAGACGCTCTCCAGAGCCAGTGGAAAATCTGACAGTGCTTTCCACACTTGACTGGGTTCCAGCAGAGCACCGATAGCACGGGGGGCCCTGGGCTTTCATGGAATGGTTTGGATGGGAAGGGAGCTTAGAGCTCATCCAGCCCCATCCCCTTCCATAGGCAGGGACATCTTCCACTAGACCAGGTTGCTCCTGCCTGGCCTTGGACACTCCCAGGGATGGGGCAGCCACAGCTGCTCTGGGCAAGCAGCTCCCCCCGTGCTGGGACCACAGGGGTGTTCACAAGAATTCAGCTGTGGAGCCACAGTGGCCACAGCCAGTGGGGAAGTGGCCAACCAGCCCAGCACCCCCCAGAGAGCTTGTGCCAAGCCCTCTGCTCTGAGAGAGGGAGGGCTTAGCACAAAGCTCTGCAGTTGTTATTTCCCTAAAAATACACAAATTCAGTGAAGAAAAGAAGTCAAGACACTTTTATTAGACAAATATTTAAATGAACAAACTCAGGACAACAAGAAAAAACATAGAAAATATTTACAAAGTGAAGGGACAGTGCTGGAAAAATGACTCCAACTCACCTGGTGTTGGGAGGTGGAATTAAAAACTTATGTATTTTAGTACTGCAAGATATTTCAAGAGAGATGTATAAATTTTAAAGGATTTGGCATATTCTAAAGTCAACTTTAACACTAAAATGACCACAAAGTGTCAAATAATGGGGAAGAGGGAAGTGTGGCAGCACTGGCTGGGCAATGGCTCCAGTGTTCACCAAAATGGGGAAGTTCCTGTTTAAAAAAATCTTAAGTTATTTAAAACCAAGAACAACCGAGTTGTGTTCACCTGTAACGAACTTTTTGGAGTGGGCTCGTGGTCGGTGAAGATTTCCTAGGCTGAGGTGGTCTTTGGTGGGAGCTCTGCAGCCCTGCTGAAGGCTCCTTGTGGATCTGGAGTTTAAAATTTTCCTAAAACCTCAAAATAAATCATCCTCAGAGAACTCCAGGTACTGGACAGGTTTTTTGGGGCGGCCAGGCCTGGCACGGGGCTGAGCTACAGGGCTTTCATCACCGGAGTCAATGGTGAAGGTGTTGTCCTGTAGCTTGGATTTCTGAAAGGAAAGCAGGAAAGGAATCATGGATCTGAGCATTCACAGGGAACACAATGAGCACCACATGCCTGCTGTGCCATGGGGATGGTGGCTGTTTGAGGTGGTGGGAGATGACCAAGGATCTGGGGTGTCTGACCCGTATGAAAGAAAGGTTTTAATTCCAGTGTGGTTGGGCCCTGGCCAGGCTCCCCAGGGAATGGTCACAGCCCCAAGGCTGACAGAGCTCCAGGAGGGTTTGGACACTGCTGGGGTGTCCTGTGCAGGGCTGGGGGTTGGACTCTGATCCCTATGGGTCCCTTCCAGGTCAAAATATTCATGATTCTACGCCCCCCCCTCTTCCCCATTCCCCACACCCAGGTAGAGAGGTCCAACCTCCACCAGTTTTTCCTGCCAGAAGAGCCCACCCCACGCTCCACGGTTCCCTCAGTGCTGATGGTGTTGCACAAACCTTTGATGCAAGAGATTTGGCAGCTTTTGAGCCAAAATCCGAATCAGAATCTGAATCTGAAGTTGGCTGCCTCTTCAGAACCTTCCTCCCCTTGGCGTTGTCACCCCCGGCGCGCAGGGCTCCCTCCTTCGCCGCTGGCTTGGCTTTGGGTGCAGCCTTTTTCTTGGCCAGGATATCCATGATGGAGGGTTGGTTGTCTGGAACAGAACACGGCGTTAAGCCCCTGTTTCCCTCCTCTCTCGTTCCCAGTTTGGGAATTACTTCCAACAGAAACAGGCTCTGCGCTGCCGCGGGGTCAGCGCACGGGTCGTCTCCGTTTGAAGCTGGGTTTTCTAGAAAGATCCCTCTTCCACAGATGGTGAGGAATGAGGTTGTTTATCTGCTCAGTTCTGCTACATTTAGAGGATCAAATTAAAGTGTCCCCAAAGCAATTTACAGACTATTTCAGATTGAATAGTCCTGATCTCTCAAGGCTCCGTAACCCATCTCGGACCTTCAAACTCCTGCACAGGGAGGAAGGAATTTCCCAAACACTCACTCATTCCTTCTTACCTATATTTTCACTTTTGAAAAGAGCATCTTGAAGCACAACTTCCAGTTCAGCTCATTTCAGGCCATTTCTGAGTGATAACACGCTTTCTTAATTTAGGAGTGGAAGTAACACTGTTTTCCTGCTGGTATCAACACCGAGTTGATTCCATTTGGAATACACAACACAGTGTCAAAGTCTGGCAGTTGAGTTTAAAAAACCCCGAGTCAAATGCTGGAGATGGATGAGATGGATCCAGCACTGAACAGATCAAACTACCCCCAAAAGCTTGCCTGCTTGCAAGGCAGCTTTCCTTCCCAAAAAGACACGAAGTAGGACATTGACTGCAAGACACAAATTCCACTCGGATTATCCCTGCCAAGTATTACATAGCACTGTAGGAAGCATTCACTTTTCCTGTTCCCAAACTAAAATTCCCTCCCTCCAAGCATGTCCAACATGAACTAGAACATGATATGTTTGGAAACAGACCTCAAACATGACAACCAGAGAACCTCTGCCACAAACCTCAGATCTTTGCTGAAATGCAAACTCCAGTTGCCCAGGCCTTGGAACGCCGAGCGAAATCACTCGGCCTGTTTCCCACAGGAATTATAATTGTTCTCTAGAACTGATGTTGCTGAGCTGCCCTTACCCTTGGTGGTGGCTCCAGCTTTCTTGGCTGCAGGAGGTTTTTTGGTCACAGCCTTGGTGCCTGGCACTGGGACGGATGGAGCTGCGGGAGCCTGGCTCACCTTGTCCTCAGGGACATCTTGGACTGGAACGGGATAAGGAAAGCAGAAAGTCAGCCTGAAACAGCCAAGTTATCCCCTCTGCTCTTCCCTGAGCACTGCTGAGGGATTATAGAGCAACCCACATTGGTTTAGAGGTCTCACACTCACCGGGGGCAGCACTTGGCACTGCCTTTTGCTTGGGAGCTTTTGCTGCTTTTTCAGTGGTTTCCCTGGGAAACAAAAACCCCAAGTTTTTAATTCAGTTTATGATGTACTAAAGAAGGGCATTAGAAAAAAAAATCCTTTTAATTTCTCTGTAGCATTAAAGCACTACTAATTTCCAGTGATTATGGAAAAATACTCACTTGGGAGCAGGTTTGGGCTTGGGAGGAGCCTTTTTCTTAGAGTTTGTGTCCGAATCAGAGTTGCCTTCACTGTCACCCTGGAATTCATACTCCTCATCTGAGCTGGAGTGATTCGAGTCCGAAATGACCATGGGTTTGACTTTGGCTGATGGAAGGACACAGATGTGTTATTTTACACATTTGGCAATATGCAGCTCTGTTTCTTTTTCAATATTTTAGCTACAGCTATTAAAAAATAAAGATCTGGATAAAAACAAGCAGATGCTGAGACTGCCAGGGATAAGACTCCAAATGAAAAGTGTGTTCTGTCATTTGGAGTCTTCCAACCTCACCCACAACACATTTAATTTGCCAAGACAGTTGTGTAATTAAACCTAATAGCCATATTTCTCTCGTTGCCCATTTCTGCTTTTCCTTGAAAATGTGCACAAATGGTAGAAATATTTAACAGTTTCAGACAGTAAAATAAAGAAGCCTTTTCAAGATGATTTCTAAATGTGATCTGAGGCTCTGGGAGGTCCCTAAATAGTCTGTTCCATTTTCTCCTCCACAAGGAGGACCACCCCTCTTCCTGCATCCATGTCCTCACTCACCTGCTGCCTGGCGAACCACTCGCTCTCTTTGAGGAGGTGCTTCAAAATCAGACTCTGAATCAGACCCTGAGTCAGACCAAGGGTTTCGTTTCTTGGTTTTCTTTATTGGCTTGAAAGGCAGAGTGGCCTGTCTCTTAGCTCCTGAAAAATATTGAGAGGCAGGATGAACCAGCAAACTTCCATGTATAGTTCAGGCTCAGCTTAGAAATACACTGAATTCAGATGATTCTGGTTTAAGCAAAGAGAAATAGGAATCTATCCCACTTGACTGTTATCCAGGATCACTTTCTCACCTAGTTGTTAAACTACTGATCCTATGTGTTGCTCACCACC
Organism: Argya squamiceps; assembly: GCA_037834095.1. Lineage (NCBI taxonomy): Eukaryota > Metazoa > Chordata > Aves > Passeriformes > Leiothrichidae > Argya > Argya squamiceps. The sequence continues at coordinate 2,135,299 of JBBMKD010000101.1, forward strand.
TTCAGGAAGAGGTCAGATAACCAAACTGACAACCCTTTCCCTCTTTTCCTTGGAGGGAATAACATCAAAGCATTTACCTTGTTCAGGCTTCAGCTTCTGCACTAATCTCTGCTTCAGGCCTGCAGTCTCCTTCTCTCCGGATGTGTTTTCATCCTGATTCTCATCAAATTCAGTTTTTTCACTCTGCAGATGCAAGCAGATACCAAACAGTGAGTCAGCTCACACAAAAGTGGCACACGGGGTAATGGAGGAAGAAGCAGCTTATTTTAGCCATGTAAAAGTTAATGGAACAAGAAACCCGAGTCTGTGAAATAAACTGTGTGTAGAATTGATTACAGACAGGATCTGTAAACTGGACAGGAGCTGCCCCCAAATCAGGTGACTTAGAAGGCAAAATCCAACATGAACAAAAACAGGAACTCTGGCCCCACTCCTGAGCACTCTGGTCCTGCTGCTGTGTGCTGGCTCTGGGGGGATGGGGACGCAGGACTGGACAGGGTGGGATAAAAACAAAAGTGAGAGTTATTTGGAAAAACTGTTGGGTGGAATCATGTGAAGGAAAAGAGTGACCTTTGTGGCTTCCAGGGCCAAACAGGTGAGGGGATGGGTTATATCTCTCTGCTGGAAATGGCTGAATGGCACAATTTCAACTAGTCCTATAAAAAGAGCTAAATCTTTTTTATCTCCTTGATACGGAGAACAATGATGGCATTAAGTGGGTGAAAGCATTGCTGGGAATGCAAAGGCTGTTCTGGAGAAGGGAATGTACTGGCTGTGCTTCCTGCCTGCTAGAGGGTTTATCAAATTCCCAAGACACCTGGAGCAACCTTACTTGCATCCCCCCCTTTTCTGAACTACCAGCCCATCCCTGGCACTGCAATGTGCCAAAAATTTCCCTCTAAGCCATCTCCTGATATGTGAGTCTGTTCTTCTTCAGACTGAGACACTGCTATTCCCAGTGTTTCCCAAATCCTGAGGCCCTCTCCCTGAACAACTGCTTCAAAAGGACAAGCCCAGCTAACAAGGACTCACATTTCTTTAGGACTATATTGAAGAGGATGTAAAGGAAGATCAAGCATTTTGAATGTTCCTTTTTACCTTTACTTTCTTTTTAGTTTTCTTCTCTGCCTCTGCCCTCATCTCAGGAGTGATCCGAGGAACAACCCTGATGCCATGAGGGGATGGCATTACTTCTGCCAGCTGGGCTTTCTTCACCTTTGCTTTCCCTCCTTTCACCTTCAAAGGTTTGCCAACAATCCCTGCACTCTCATCCTGTGCTTGCTTGGCCTCCACTACCTGCAGAGCATAAAATAACACATAAAAACAATACAAAAGTCAATAAAGGGCTGGTGGATAAGACGAGGGAGCTGATTGTCTGCACTGAGCATTGACATACATCGAGTTCTTCAATGAAGGCAGCAAGGTCTTCCTTCCACAGGTCAGAGGGACTCTTGCACTTAAGGTTTTCCAGCTCCTTTTCCTAAAGGGAATCACAGATCATAATCATTAGTCACACATCTCAATCCACCAGCCAAAAATAAACTGTATAACACGTAATATATTATAAATATAATGCTTTTATAAGGAAAGGAAGGCATGTACTTTGTTATCCCTCTGCTTGCAGAGCTCATCTTTCTTCTCCTTGGTCAGATACCACAGGGGCATGTTCAGCAGGTAGTTGAAGTCTGGGCCAGAGGCTGCAGCTGATTCTTTGTTACTCTCTTCCTCCTCCTCCTCCTCTTCATCCTAAATGTGGATTTGAAACAAACATAGTCAACAAAAACCCTGACACACAAGGGTAGGGCTGCTGATCAAACACGGAAGCTCTTGAATCCTGCCAGTTGAAAAGCAACTTGGGCCTCTCTAAGGATTACGAAGCCTCAGAGCTCGGGGCCAGTTTGGGCATATTCAGAGGATGACTGAGGCATTACCTTGTTTTGAGCCTCCTTCCAAGCCTTCACTGGATCAGACTCGTACCCTCTCTGGATAAGAACTTGAATCAGCTCTTTCTTGGGTTTGTTTTCTGCAAACAGACATTTCAGGATTGTCACTCAGTGCCCACTACCAGTCGCTGTTAGGAGCGACAGATGAGCGTTACAGTTTGGATCCTGTGCTTGTAGCTGCTCAGCAGCCTAGAGAGCTCCAAACCAGCCTTTCCACATCACAGCTGGGACATGTGGAAAAGCCTGAACAAACACCTGAAAAACTCCTATTTAGCAGGTGATTTGTCAGGGAAGCATTTCTCCTGTACCAGCCAAAAAAACCGTTAGTGTTTTTGTTTCCATACATGCATTTCCCCTGTTTTAAGTAGTTTTTGAACTTGGGGAAAAAGGTATGATGGTATGAAACAGGTTTTATCATGACAGGCAGGTGGAGAAAGAAACCCTTGATAGCTTGGTATAGCTTGCACCTCATTAGACATCACTCGGGAAATTTATGCTCTAAGTGTTCAACCACTGGAAATGCTTCAGCTGGAATTTGCTCCTTTTTAAGGTATCAGAAGCCATCAACCATGAGACACAAATACAAATGAAACCAGCTCTGGCAGCCTTGGAACTACTTATTACAAAAACCCAAGAAAATGCATTTCAGGGGAATTATTTCTCTTCCTGAGTTCAGTCAGACAGACTCGGGCTGCTGGGATTACTGGGCTGCCTTCAGACACAAACCACAAAGCATCTTATGACACGTTGTCTGGCCGCATCCTCCATGAAGGCAGCGGAACACAGCCCGGCTTTTACACCGAGGGGGAAAAGTTGATTGAAAAATGTCTATGTTGGGAACAAAGATCTGCTTCTTTTTCTAGCTCATGATTCTCAGATGCTGCTGCTTGAATATCATCTAAGTTTGAACCCCCAGTGCACTGAGAATGTGATTTGGAGTATTTTTGCAGAGAGAGATACAGATTCTTAAGAATGCATTTAACAGCAAACACTGTCCTTTCTAAACCCACAAATAATTAACTCTTACTCCTACCAAGTCAGAAATAAATGGGAATTATTGTTAAACTATTAAAAAATTCTCTCAAAAATTCTCACACACAGAGCAGGAAAGCTGCATAAGTATCCCATTGTCATTACTATGTGTATAATACACAGACCAAGGATACTCTGTGAAGCATTTTCCCCTCAGATGTCACCAGAACAGAGATAAGCCCTGGCGTGGTTTGTAAAAGCCAGCCTGGGGCTGAGGGGGTGCTGACAGAGCTCAAGAGATCACCCAGTTCTCCCAGCTACAATCCCAGTCACCAAGAACGACATACCAATCACAATTATGCCATCTATTTTCTCCAGGATGAAACGAGCCTGGTTGCTCAGCTTTGCAGACTCAGCACCCAGCATCCCAATGAGCCATTCCTTCCTCAAACTGTAATATCGGAGCCGGAGTTCAAAGAACTCCTTAAGAATATCCTGGGGAGAGTTGTATTTCTTGAGAAAGCCGACATGGTCAAAAAGTACCTGGAGGAAAATGAAAGAACACGGGTGTTATGATGATAAAAATGATTCCAAACCCACTGAAAGTTACCTGTAACACAGGTGTGATGGTACCACCAAATTATTAACCAACAAATTATCAAATCTCAATGTTGTTCTAGAAACTACTTCAGTTTGTGAGCAGAGCAGCAGAGACAGTTTTAGAATTTCAGTGTTCTTGAATATGCACAGTAGAGTTAAGGTTACTTGAATCTTAGAGCTCTGTGCAGGACAAATATCTCGCATCAAAGCTTCACACATTGTCAGGAACCAGACGTTCAGTGCCCCTGCTGCTGGCTCAAAGAGCTCTGCAAACTCTGATTTCAGATCATTTTGCCTCCTTCAGGCAAACCATCCTCTCTGGGTCCACTCCTAAGCCAGGCTCTTGACCTTTGAAAGCTGATTTAAAACCAGTAACAGCAGAAAAATCAAAGTGAATAGGTTACTGCCAAAGAGGATTTTTGTTTCACGCAACGACTGCAGCTGTCCACAGAGTCTGAGTTAAACCAAGAAATTCCTTCAGCAAAATCTGTCACGTACCATAGAGTTGCATGTTAGACTTGTTTGGAGTTTGAAGACCTTATGCAGCCCCACAGCTTCGGCTTCTGCTAGTTTATCTTCAGTCATCTTCACCACGAACCTCACCGTGGTGTCTGTGTGATATTCTTTGTAGTCTGTGATTAGAGGGGGAGTCTTCTCAGTCCCATTCAACATCGGCTCCAGAACCTGCTCTTTATATGTCTGAGGAAAGAAACAAAGTGAGACCCAAAACCCACTACTCACTTTTTGCTTTAAAGAGCAAACTATACATTCCCAGAGTAGATTCCGTGTTTATTACCTGTGTCCATGTTCTGACAGGCAGCTCAGTGATCTCGATGGTTGTAGAATCAAGGATGGACACTTCACCACTTATCACGTACTGATTAGGCCCCAGCTCATCTACGGTGCCTTTGAAATTCTTGTAACTGGGAAGCTGAGGAGAAAAAACACTGGATTCAGCTTTGTGTGGATGCCTCTTTTTTTAAGCATGCCCATGAAATGCTCAATATGAGCTCAATAACCACCAAGACATTTGTTTTTTAATTATATGATTTACCATTGGCAGTGGCTCTTCTCCATCCATCAGCCGACGGATATTGTTCACAACTTCCCTGATATCAAAGTTGGGGATCTTACAGGCCCAGCCAGTACCAATCCCTTCAGCCCCATTGACCAGCACCATTGGGATGATGGGCATGTACCACTCTGGCTCCACACGCTGGTTGTCATCATAGAGGAACCTCAGGACATTGTCATCCATTGGTGGGAACACCAAACGTGCCAGGGGACTGGAATGGAGAAGGGAATTTAAGCCCAACTTCTTGTTACAGAACATGAACATTATGCAAAAATAAACCTCCCTAATTTTTATTATCCCACCCAAATTTCTCCCTTTGGTTCTGCTTCCATTTCCATAAACTCTTCACTGATAGCCACGTTTCCATAATGGAATCTAAGTACCTGAATATCACTTCAATTGTTGCTACTCTGAGCAAGTATAACCCAAAGTTTTAAAGTGAAAAATCCAATTTGTTTTTCATTCTAATTGCTGTAATATTAAGTCCTTTAAGACAGTAAGAACTCTGGAATGCTGACCTGAGCATGGTGAAGATGTATCGAGGGCTGGCAGAGTCCTTCCCTCCGTGCAGCCTTGTGCCAAACTGACCGATGGGCTGCAGCAAGTTCAGGTTGTTGCTGCCCACAAAGTTCTGAGCCAAGTTAATGATGGTCATCATCAGTGCAGCCTGCAAAAAAGGAAGTGCAAAGCTGAACATGCAAAATGGTTCAGGGGATGGACAAAGTAAGCTGACATTCACACCAAGAAATTCACTGATACACAGGATAAACTCAGTTGATGAAATACTGGAGGAAACTCAAGGAAAATGTGTCCCAAGACCATCTGAAATGTTATAATGACCCATGTCTCTATTGCTGACCTATGTCTCTACCTATTGCTGCCTACCTGCTCTGAAACCTCCAGTGGAAGATTCTGTCAGTCTCCACAGAGAACCTTGTGGTAGTGCTTAACTTGTCCTGACCCAGGCAGAAAGGTTATTAACATCTGCCTAAGTGCATCACAAATTAAGTAGAGTTTTTTCTCGTTCCACTTTTTGAATGAACTATGCTCCTGTGAAGTCCAGACAGGACAGGCAGAGTGAGCAATGTCACATTAAATTAACACTAAAAGAATTAATTGTGGAAACAGCTAAACAGCCACTTCCCTTTGGTGTACACACTCAGACATCTAATTCAGCTTTAAAGGCATCGTAACTCACACAAAGAAAAGGGTTTTTGCCTTTCCTTTAAGGTATTTTGCACACCCAGGCAGGTTCTTACCTCACCGTGATGGTATGAGGACATCTCAGCCACAGAACCAGCCAGCTGAGCAACCTTCACCTCCCGCTTATCGTTCCGTTTGAAACAGGTGAACAAAACTTTCCTCTGACCTGGCTTCAAACCTGGATGAAAAAAGAAAATATCTCGTGGTTAGAACATGTGATGTGATGCACTTGACTTCTGATCTCCAGAGATACAAGAACTACTTATACACCTAAAGATTGTGTACCAGCTGAGTAAGGTACTGGCAATAATATACTACAAAATGGACAATGCATTTAATCCAAAGATGAAAAAACCTTAGCAGAAAACAGACCTCAGGATATTGACCCTGAAACCTCAGCAGGTTCCCTGACTCTGATGTGTCATCAAACACCCATTTCCTCACTTCTGGGGATACACCAAGCAGAATCACGACTTAGAAATCACTTACCATCAACCAGTGATGGGATTGATCTCTCATTATCTGAGTTTGAGAACAGCACTAACTCCTTGTTGATGAAGTCATTATATGTCAGATAATCAGTGTTTTTCCCATACAGGTATTCCTAAGAAAAACAGAGAGAAGATTGCCTTAATTTTAACAAGGCTTAATCAGTTTCTTGGCTAGTTTCACTGAAATGGGAATTCCTTGTAAGACCAGATAAATACAGCTCAAGTGCTGACACCCTTGGCATGGCAAAGGGAAACACTTCCCAGGATGCATTTTTTCCCCCATTTTGGGGGAAATAAAGACTTCATTTGCCTCTGCTTGAGTTATCATTTTCCTATTGATACAGTAACTTGAAAGATGAGAGTTAAAAATGAAATTGACAGTCGGATAATTGACAATGAGGCTACACTGATAAGATGAGAGAAGAAGCCGCTCTGCAAAATCCTGACACATTTTCAACGTCCTATAATCCGGACCTGACTCACTGACTGAGCTGTGTGCAGCTCTGGCGTGCTGGGATGAAGCTGAGAACAGCCCCAGGCAGAGACTGGAAACCAGTTTCCTTATAAACATAAACCTTTTACCTCTGGCAGACCGTGCAGCTTCCGTTGTCTTCTATCCTCCATGAAATTAGTCAGCCACTCCTTTCGCTCTTCTACTTTCTTCTTGCTAAAGGCCTGGATGTTACAAAATGAAAAGTAACTCAATTCCAGAACATTCTGTGGTTGTGCACTATTGGATCACTTGAGAAAAGGGAAGAGCTTACCCAGGAGAACAACATGCTAAAAAGGCTGATTTAAGAGCCCAAGAAATGCAATAAAAGGTTTCTGTAGCTAAACATATTAAGAGCATAATTTCTACCACTCTGTAGAAGACAGAGTAGTTAGGTTTAAATTTATAGATTTTTGATATAATAACAGAAGACTAAAGCAGATTTGAGGGGAAATTAATATTTTGGGGAAAAAGTTAATTTTTTGGCATGACCAGCTAAGGTGAAGTTCACAGAAATGAAATAATCCACTGTTTCGCACTGGGGGAGGAAGGGAAGATCTGACTTGGAGAAAACTGCAGCAGAATGCTCAGAAAAATGTTCAAGGAATATTTCCTATTGTGTCTCAAAATGTCAATTGGTTTGTAGTGATTAGTTTGTTCTGAGCTATATTTAAAACCCATCATTAAAAGGGTACTCTTGCCCTGAGGTTGAGGGGCAGATTCGCTGCTCCTGGTTCAGCTAAAGCTGTAGCCTTGGTAACACACAGATTGTCTCCAACCCAAAGGCCTCCAAGAGCATTTTAAGAAGAAATACAGAGCACTCTACAAGGTGAAATACCAAAGGTAGTAAGTCAGCAATTAAATCAAGTGTTAGTTACCAGGGTGATCGCAGCATCATCTTCAGGCCCAGAATATTTGAAGCCAATTCGGTGTTTTGCCATATCTGCAAAGTATTCTTTGGCCTCCTTTGATGTGCTGGTACCCAAACCTGCAGGGACAGGAGAGTTAATCCTAATGACTTTTTGCCTAAATTAAGTTCCAATTCAAAGAAATATTTTGCTATGCCCAGTTTTTGTGATGCATCACACGAACATACAGTGTGAAGATGACTTCCTGAGAACTTAAATTACTTCAAAACAAGATGTATGACAAAATTCATAAGAATTACAATTAAGTGAGCAGTGGCCTGTAGTAGTTTTGGGTTTTGTCCGTAATTCCTGTAGATATCTTAAATCTAATTCGAATATCACAGGAGGGAAGAGACTTGGAGTACATCCAGTCCAAATCCTTTCTTCAAAGCAGGAGTGACTGCATCGAATCATCAGTGCTCTGACTTGGATCAGTTTCACCATATTAAGTTTTTACAAACCTTTGTAGTACTTGATTTTCCATGAGTTGTAGTTCTGTGTACTGGATTTCCATTCTTCAAACTCAGGAATGCTGTAGAATGCAATTTCGTCTTTGTTTTTAGTGGCCTACAATGGACAAACATTTAAACTATGAAATGAAAGGCATTTTTGGATAATGGATCCTCAGTCATTCACCTCATCCTCCCCCAGCCCTCACCTTTATGATGGGAGTAATGAATTCCTCCAAAAAATTGTGTCTTAGAAGAGATGGCCAATTGTGATGGATGAAGTTAATCAGCAAACCTTTGATGTGTGATCCATCCTGATCCTGAATTATGAAAGAAAAGAAACAAACCATATTTTATCATGGAATGATGGAAATGACAGTTGTTGGCTTAATAGTAAATGACTCTGTAATTCCAGCTAACTGACCCTATTAACTTTCACCTCTAAAAAGGTGTCCATGTGTTAATTGCTGAAAATTAAGAGAAACAGAAAAGGCAGATTTTTGGTGAAAAAAGGTGTGAAGGACTGGTCAAGGACTTTGAATCAGCAGACTGGAAAGACAATGTTTAGCTGTTTGATGTAACTCACCATTTTACTTTTTTTGTGGCTGAAAAGACATTATGACCCACAAAAATGTAAAATGGGAAAAAGAAATACAGAGAACTGGGTAAAACAATAGCAGCAGTTAGAGAAATATTTTCTTCCTATCTCTTTATTTAAGTGCTAATTGTTATCCTCTCCCAGCTTTCAATTTTAATGAACCTAACCTGATCTGTCATGATCATAATCTTTCCATAGCGAAGACTTTTTAAAGATTCTTGATCTTCATAGTTCTTTTTATATTGCAAACCCACAATCTTGATGATGTTGTTGATTTCAGCATTTTCCATAATCTGAAACAGATCACACAGAATAAAAACTTGTCTTTCAGACTCAAAACGTAGCTCAAGAAAACATAAAGTTATCCTTAAGTGAATAATTGGCTGAGCTGTGTCCTGCTGGTGTTTTTTGCTGTTTAGAAACTTGTAATTTCTAATGGTTAAATTACTCTAGATAATTCCAAACATTTTCCAATCCACAACAGGAACATTATCCCCTCAGGCAAATCACTGAACAGGACTTCATCAATATTCCTACTTAACCAGTGAGGCAGGCTCAGGATGAGGGAAGGTTCAGGTGTTTAAGACATTGCTCCTTGGAGTTCCAGTGCTCCAGGTGCAGCTGCACTGACTCATTGCACAAATCACACCACACCTTCCAACACGTAACTGTAACCATTTTCCAACCAACCTGCTTATGAGAAGCTTCCCTGACATTGAGGATTTTCCCACGAAGAGGAAATACTCCATATTTGTCTCTACCAACCACTCCCAGACCAGAGACAGCCAGAGTTTTGGCTGAGTCTCCCTCAGTCAGGATCAGTGTACAATCTAGAGAATTCTTGCTGCCTAAAAAAGAAGAAAATCGAGTCGGTTTTCTACTTAAGAAATGAAATCCAAGGCTGCACATTCACGACTGAACAAGTAGAAATAATCTTTTAAAGCAGTTTTTTGGCAATGTACACAGTAAATGGGGATAATCATAGTAAATGGGACTGCAAAATGGGAGTAAAACTATAATGACAGGTTTTCTCTTCTCGCTTTTCCTTAGGAGACAAATCTTTTGTTTAAAAAACAAGTTTTAACTGTTTTTGAATTAACTGGTTACAAAGGACGTCAAACACTTACCAGCATCGTTGGCATCATCCAGTTTAGGAACACCCTTAATCTTGGAATGTTTCACAGCTGAACACTTCTTATTCAGCTGGTTCTGAGCTTTAAATTTTACCCAATTTAGGATACTTTCAACAATGCCACAGCTAACTGCCTGCAATGCAAAACCCAATCAAAAGTTGTGGGAAAAGTCTCAACAATGACAAAAACTTTGTTAGGTATTTTTTACAGACATCTTGACTGTCTGTGTACATCAGGACTTACACCCTTAATGAATTTTTCACTCAGTTTACAGGTAGAGCCAAAGTTCTTTGACTGCAGGGTCATGTTCTCCTTCGTCTGAGAGTCAAAGGTTGGGTTTTCAATTAAGGCATTCACAAAAATCCACATGTGGTTCTTCACCTGCAGTTAAATACAACAAGGATCACAAACTGTACAGGCTCAGCTCATTAGTCAATCACACAGTGAGGGAACACTCAGCACTGTAGGGTTTGGAATTTTTGTAAATATTTTGTTAATTTTGAACAGTTAATGAACACTCATGAACAGTGTAAGATGATTTGGGATGTCAAGGAATTGGCATTTCTCCACCTCAATAGGTGTTATCTAGCAGATACTGAGGTTCAGTGCATCTACACTGACTTATAGTGACTACAAAACACATTGCTCAAGCAAAGGGAAGTTAATTGGCTTAAACTGGACAACATGAGACTTCTGTAATTAGCAATCTTACTTATATATAGTGTCTGTACGATGGAAATATGTTATTAATTAATGCAGTTAGGCATTAAGCTGAAGTTACAATTTGCAGTAATGCTCAAGTTGTGTTTCCCACCTGTAAAATTTTAACATTTTACCTGGAAAGGCTTCACTCCAACTCCATTTTTGTTCTTCTTTTTCACAACATCAATGATTTTGGTCACGAGCTGGTCAGCCACATAATCAACGTGTCTGCCACCCTGAGGAGAATGGGACAAAGACCTGGGACTGAGGCCATGAAAACCCACAAAACTGTAAATATCGATTTAAAACTTTAAGCACATTATTTTTCACTAACATATGTACACTTACAAATAGCCAATATTAATTTTGAAGAATATGGCACTAGCTTGGCTAAAGGAGTTACCTTTGTGGTGGCAATGCTGTTAACAAAGCTGACTTGCTGGAATCCTTTTTCACTCAAAGTCAAGCACACTTCCCATCGGGAATTGACTTCCTCATGGATAACTTTAAGTGCATTCCCAGTTTCATCGACCTTATCCTTCAGATAGAGGTCCACATAGCTGCGGAATCCTTTCACCTGCACACAGAGGAGAGCAGACAACTGGTTGATAACAGCTCCTATCAATACTTAATTCACATTTCCCTGCAAAGCGAGTGCAGAAATCCCTCCTGCACAGGTTCATTTGCTCTGTGTGATGGCCTCAACAGAGCTTCACTGGTTAAATTACACAGAAAAATGCAGATGTTTGTGTTTCTTTTCAATGCTCACTTACAGGAAGCCTCTGTCCATTCAGGAAAACTTTGACATCCTTTGTGGATCCAGCAATATCGTATGCTCTTCGAGACATCAGTGCTACAATGTCCTTATCCAGAATGGTCATTTTGAATTTGGACAAATCAGGTTGGAAAGTAACACAGGTGTAATCATCTCCATCAAAGTGTTTCAGCTTCATTTCTCCAGCCTTTCCCATATTGTCTGTCCAGGTCTGAGGAAAGGAGCCTTGGTAAGTTGCAAGTCAAACACCCAGAAATAACTACTTTAGTTTTTAAAAGCAGTAAGATGGTTTATGTGTTTTAGATACCTTTAAATTAAACAAAAGCTCTGGTTAAAAAGCAGATTCTGATGCTGTCTGCTAATTTCATTATCCCCTTGAATTATACATTGTGGGTCAAATTTACTCTAATCATAGTGAACTGACTACAAGGTGTGCCTAGAGTTTTGAAACAAAAACTGAGGGTCTCACCTGAAAATCTCAGGTATAAATTCCCTGGAAAGAAAAGTGCTCCTACCTGCTTGAATAACTTCTTGTATTCACGACATCCAGTTTCCACAGTAAATTTTGTGCTGAATATGTTGCACAGTTTGGCTCCATAACCATTTCTCCCCCCTGGAATTAAAATGAACACAGACTTGTGTTATTATCCCTGTCCAACACCATCTAAAAGAATCCAAGACTAACTGGAGTTTGTCAACATCAGCCAAAGACAATGGTCAACAAGCAACAATATTCTACAAGCTCAGTACACAACTACAGACTTGGATTTAATTGGTGTTTAAGAGATTATTCAAAGACAATTTGCCCTGTTCCCATGTTTGCATTGTTCTTATGATTAAACAGAGCACAGAGACTTCTCTGATAGATTCAGAATGTAATTTTCATAGAATCACAGAATGGTTTAGGTTGAAAGGGACCTTAAAGCCCATCCAGTCCCATTATTTGCTGTAGGCAGGGCACTTTCCACTAGCCCAGCTTGCCTCAAGCGCTGTCCAACCTGGCTTTGGACACCTCCAGGGATGGGGCAGCCACAACTTCTCTGGGCAACCTGTGCCAGGGCCTCACCACCCTCAAAGAGAGGGATTTCTTCTGTATAGCTCACCTAAATTTCCCCTCTTTCAGTTTTCATGCTGCACCAAGGACCTCTTCCCACCCTTTCTAGTTTAAGTCACCCACTTAGAGCTGCACAGAGATATTAATGCACATTTGAGCCTTCCCCACCTGTGACTTTCTTCTCATTGTCATCGTAGTTGCTGGATGTCAGCAGCTGTCCAAAGATCAGAGCAGGCACATAGACCTTCTCCACTTTGTGTTCAACAACTGGGATCCCTTTCCCGTTGTTCCACACACTGATTGTGTTATTCTCTCTGGGGAGGGAAAGAAAAGTCTGCTTTTAAGGCTGCAAATGGCTGAGCTGTGAAAGAAGTCACCGAAAGGCTCTGGGGAAAGGCACCATTTCACCAGGAACAAATGTGTGCTCAGCAAGTGCAGCAGCTGCCAGCAGAGGGGGGACAGGGAACGCAGAAATGCCCAGATCTGCTGCACATGTCGGCTCTGAAATGGACCCACACACAAAACCCTCTGCCTGTGCTCAGCCAGGATGGAAAGGGAGAAAACAGCAGCAACGAAAGAGCAGCTGTTTCCCCAGTCAGCCTTCTGTAAGAGACCAGGGGACTAAGAGAAAGGCTTTCACAAGTGGGGAATTAAATTTGGGCTGTCTGGGATCAGCCCCACGGCAGAGCCCTGCAGTGCCACCTCAGCTCTGCAGAACAGCTGAAGGCAACAAACAACAAGGAAACCAAACTTACACATCAATTGTGACTTTAATGCACGACATGTTTTTGTCCCTCTGCTTGTTGTCTGCAGCATTGACTAGAAAGGAAAGAGAATATTGGTTTTTTATTACATTCTCAATCAAGGGAAAGCTTGAACTATGAAGTGTTCCAGTAGAATGAACACAAAAACTCACTACAGTGTTACTAATAATCATCTCAGCATTAAAATATTTTGCAAATTACCAAGAGGAGTGCAACAAGTTATCATGGAATTATGAAGGTTGGAAATGACCTCTGAATTCCTCCAGTGCAACCACTAACATAAAAGGGAGAATTTTGGGCAGAATGAAATCAAGTTTGTAATTGGATTTTTGTAATTTTTCTTTTCGTTTGTTTCCCATGAATGGCTTGCTATTAAGTAGTGCTAATAAGTTCTTGATAATTTATGTTTAGTTCCAATTTCCTCCATTCAACCCCCGTTAACAACCTCTTACTCACTGACTCAACAGATCAGTCAGCTTACCCAGAATCTCATCGAAGATTTTGTACAAGCCAGGCACAAAGGTCACATCTCTGCAGTTGAGGCCAATGCCTTCATCATAAACCCACATTTGCTGGGAGAAAAAAAAGAAATTTGTAAGTGCCCAGGTACAGCCCCTCTTCTGTGCCATACGTTTGTAAAGCAGGTGTTTTGTGACTGATAAGCAGATGTTTTGTGCTTTGTAAACAGCTGCTGATGACTCCCTGCCTACCCCGAGGTGCTCGGGGGGCTCAGCCCCGCTCCCCCCTGCTCCTACCTGGGTGACGAGCTCCACGGAGCCGATGTAGGTGTCTGGCCGGAGCAGGATGTGCTCCAGCTGCGTCTTCTTTTGGTAGATGTGCTCCACCGTGAGCTTCTTGGGGCCATCAGCCTTGTTCACACGGATGTTCTCGTTCGCCGGCTGTTGGGGGAGAGGCAGAGGCGGTGAGGGGGATGAACAAAGGGAACATGAGGGGATCAGACCGGGGAGTGGAAGAGGATCGGGGCTGCGGGGGGATGAAGAGAACCGGAATCGCAGAGAAGCGGGGAATCTGAGAGGGAGGGTTGGGGAAAGGGCCGAGAGAGGGGCCCGAGGAGACCCTGAGGGGGCTCGGGGAGAACTTGCGGGTGCCCGGCGGAGGCTGAGGGGGGCCCGAGAGCCTGAGGGGACGGTGTGGCGGGGGATGACGAAGCCCCGCAGGGTCGGGGGTAGGGGTCGCAGGACGTACCCGGAGGGGCGACGAGGGCTGCGAGACCTCCATGGCGATGGCGGTGGCGATAGCGGCTGAGGCGGCGATAGCGGCTGAGGCGGCGATGGCGGCGCCAACGTCTCCTTCAAACCTCCGCTCGTCCCGCCGAAACACACAGCCAATCCCCGCTCGCGGCCCCCGAGCTCCGCCAATCGCAGTGCGGAGGCGGGCACACGAACTACTCTCTGCCCGCCCTCTGACCAATCAGAGACCGCAGGGGCGTTCAAACAGGCCAGTCGGGAGGGAGAGCGGAGAGATGGGCAGCAGGATTGACCAATAGAGGAGCGAGAGGGAGGGCGCCGAGGCTGCCCGTTTGCTGTTGGTGGTGGGGTGTACTGGGATGTACTGGGATATACTGGGACATACAGGGACATACGGGGATACACTGGGATACACAGGGGAAACCCCGAGCACACACGGGAATACACTGGACAGACCCAGTGGACCCACTGGGGTACTGCTACATGCTGGGACCCACTGGAGTGGAACGCTGGACAGGCCCGGGACATGCACTGGGATATACTGGGAATCACTGGGATACTCTGGAAGACCTTGGACACCCACTGGGATACACTGGGAAGGCCTCGGGAACCCACAGGAATACACTGAGCAAGACCTGGCAACCTGCTGGGACATACTGAAACACATTGTGTGCTGAGACCAAAACACAGACCTCACTGACATGGAGACCTGTGCCAGGGTGTCCCCTCCCAGTTACTGCCAATCCCAAGAGGACTGGAACCCGTTCCCAGTCCCTCCAGTTGCTATTCCCATTCCCAAATGAGCCCCTTGCTGCAGCTGGCTATGTCCCCCCAGAACAAAGCACAGTGTCATAGAAAACAACATTTTTTTATCTTTATTTCTGGGTGGTGACCGTGTTGGCTCTTGTGGGGGCAGGAGGCTGCAGGCACAGCCTAGCATTGCCCCATGGCACAGGGATGGCACAGCTGGGGCTGGGCATGGCACAGCCTGTCTGTGGATCCAATCCCCCCTCAGTGCTCCAGCACAGCTCCAGTACCACCCATGGTGCTTCCAGGGACATTCCCCAGCCACACAGGACTGGGGGAATGCCTGGAGCTCATGGTTGGGTGTCACCGTTGTCACCACATGTGGCGGTAAGGAAAAGCCACCTCGACGCAGAGCACGGCCAGCGGTGTGGAGCAGTTGTGCCGGTGCCCAGCCAGCAGCCGGCCCTGTCCCAGGGCAGTGGCCATGCCCTCGGCTGTGCCAGAGCTGCGCCAGCCCTGGCAGTCCCACCGGCGGGCATGGCCACCCCGAGGTGTGGAGCCGTGCCACGCCAGCCGCTGGGGCCTGTGGGTGGGGACGGGGTGAGAGGGGCTGGGGGCACCCTGGGGCACCCCAGCTCTTTGCTCCTGCACTTCTGCAGTGAGGGACTCAGCACAGACCCCCCACTCCAGCTCCCACACAGGATCCTGTGTCCAGACTCACCAGAGGGGATCTGTCAGGATGTTGCGCCCGTTGAAGGAGTAGATGGGACCCCGCAGGGCAGCACCAGACTGACCCCCAAAAAGGGAGCTCCAGGACTTGGCCAGCAGCTGCCCCTGGGGGGACAAGCCACGGTGCTGAGCCAGGGGCCAGGGGAATGCCCTTGTCCCCACCATGTGTGGGCAACAACATCCTCTTGATTCTGTCAGCTCCCCAAAAACCCTGAGCATGGCCCCAGAGCAGGACTGGGTGGGGGTCCCTGCAGCTCAAGGGGGCCGTGAGGCTTTTGCTACCCACAGCCCCCTGGGGACGGGGTACCTGCCTTCAGGTTGACGATGGGGAGGGCCCTGTCTGTCCGCTTGACGATGGACACCAGGTGCTGGGTGGGGGCTGACAGGAAGGCCCGGAAGGTGCCGTAGAGCCCGGCCTCCTGTGACTGCCGGTAGCACTGCAGGTCGGCGCCCCGGATCCCGCTCATATCACCAGAGAGGGGCACGTTGAGGGCAGCCAGGCGGAGCTGGGGGTGGCAGGGAGGAATTCAGGTCTCTGCTCCCCTCTTCCCAGAGGGTGTGAGCCCCTGGCAGTGCTGGACAGGACTGGGGGTCCCCTGGGCATGTCTCCCCTGTCTCCCATAACTGGCCGCTCATCCCCACCCTGGGGCCAGGCATTCCTTACAGATGGGATCCGTGGGGCAATGGTAGTTGGCAGAATCTGGGGCAGGCCTTGTTCCTCCTCCTTCTGGATCTGCAAAAACACAGCTCAGGTCAGTCTGAGAACACCCGTCCATGTGCCGTGAGTGGGAGACACCCTCCCCAGACCAACACGACCCTGTGTGTGTGCTCATGCTGAGCTGGCAGTGCCCTGCTAACATCCAGCTCATTCCTATGGTCCATCCCTCCCAGCATGGCCAGACCCTCAGCAGGGCTCACCAGTGAGTCTGTTGGAGACTGCATGGGTGACAACGTGCTGGAACCTCTTGGATGGACCCTCTTTGCCTCCTGGATGGAGAGGTGGAAGAAGAGGGAGAGAACAGTCCTGTGAGGTCTTACCCCTCCATCATGCAGAGGAGAGCTCTGTCCCCTTACAGGGACATGAGTGGACCCTGCAGCTCCTGCACCTCTCACCTGGTACTGTGGGGTGGAGGCAGAAGGATCATCACCAACCAAGAATGAGTTTGGATCCTCCAGCTGCTCAACGACACGAGCAGAGGGACAGTTTAGGGGGAATCCTCTCCTTCCTGGGGATCTGCTGCCCTAGTGCCAAATCCAGCCCTGCATCCTGCCCTCCCCGCCCTGTGAGGGATCCCACACAATACCAGGAGGCGGCTCCAGCCAGTGGGGGTCCGGAGGAAGGCATTGCTCCCTTCTTGCACATAGACCAGGCTCCCCTCGGGCACAGCACTGCTCGCCTTCACCATCTGCTCCTTGGACTTGAAAACCCACGTCTGGCGCTGGGGGAATGCAGAGGGTGAGGGTCCTGCTGTGTGGCACGGGGCAGCTGGGGGGGTTTGCCTGGGGCCACAGCCTGGACGCACCCGGAGATCAGCACGGGAGTCTGATGGCTCTGCCTGGGGGACACCAGCATCTGGAGAGCCCAGAGATGGTGAGGGGTCACAAGGTGTCCCAGCATAGGGCCTGGATGCTCCCATGGCAACTGGCCCCACAGGGATGCGGTGGGAGTGGGTGGGAGAGCCAGCAGGGGTGCCAGGAACCCGTGCTGTCACAGTCCCAGCACCCAAGGAAGGGAGGCGTGACTTGAGGAAAGGTGTCTCCAAGGTGGCTGGAGCCCCCAAAACACCTGGGAAACACCCTCACCTGATGGCCAGCTGCGGTCTGCAGATGCCTGTGAGGGCAAACAGAGCCTGTGTCTGCTGCTGGGCACAGGAAGGGAGACACCTTTCCTGGTGAACAGGGAGGGGATGGGGACACTCTTGGGGACAGTGAGGTTGTGGCTTACCGGCTGCTTGCAGGGTGGCTGGGCATGCATGGGATGCATCCTCTGCAAGCAAAGACAGGCAGGTTTGGGGGGGCCCTGGTGCTGTGCATGCACACACGTGTGTGTGCTCTGGCACAGGGGTGTGCACACCAGTGCTGGGCCTTACGTTGAGGTAGAGGAGACCTGGTGGGCCAGGGGGGCCGGGGGGCCCAGGGGGGCCGGGGTTCCCAGGGGGACCTCGAAGACCCTGCAGTAGAGCAATGTGGAGATTGGACTGAGCTATTTTGGTGCTGCCTTTTAGGTGGGCAGCTATGAGACCCAGTTGATGTCCCCCATGCTTCCCACTCCTGTCCCCTCCCAGGGCTGAATGTCCCTGGCTGGGGAAGCACAGACACCCGGCCAGGCAGGGACTCTCACATGGGGGATGATTGCTCCATAAATCTCTGGTTCCTCTTTGCCATCCTGCAAAGGAAGAGGGAGAAGACAGACTGATCTCAGTCCTCCATACCTCCATCCTCCCTCTCCATATTTTCCATTCTCCCCCTCTCCTTCCTCCCCCCCCATCTGGGGCTATGGGTCCCAGTGGGGTTGCTGGTGGGGTGAACCATGTTCCCAAGGCTGGGCTGGGGTCCCCTTGCCCTGGCCACTCACCGTCTGGTACCTGCTGATGGACCCCCAGGAGCTGGGCTGGCTGCCAGTGCTGGGGAAGGGGAGGTGGCCTGGTTTGCACCCGTGTTCTCCGTAGCAGCACCCCTGGGTGAGCCACAGAGAGAGGCAGGATTAGAGCCTGTGCTGTGGTGGTGGGGATGGGGAGTGCTGAGGATGTTCATGGGTGGCACAGGCGTGCACACATGTGCCTCTGCATGTGCCACAGTGTCCCTCATCCCCCAGGGTGAGGTGAAGGGTGTTGGGGGAGCAAAGGCAGCATGGGGGGCTCAGGGGTGCACACTCAGGTGTGGGGATGGCACCCCCCCAGCCAGCTTCTCCCACACTGCTGCTCGTGGCTACAAACCGGCTCTCCAGGGTCGCCCTTTTCTCCCTGGAAGGGAAACAAGAGATCCTGTCAGTGCCCAGCTCTGGGGGTCCCCAGGCCTCCCAAGCCCCCCAGGCAGTGCTGTGCCTCACAACCAGGGTATCACCCTGCCATGGAGCCGTTTGGTCAGGGTGCCATGGCCAGTGCTGTGCCCATGACCCCTGCCCATGGTGCCAGTGCCCAGCTCACCTTGGGGCCTGGCAGCCCGGCCAATCCATGGTGTCCAGTGTGGCGTGAGTCACACTGCAAAGAAAGAGTGTGTGGGGTGACACTGGGGTGCCCCCTCCCTATGACCAACACCCCGGGACCCCCTACTCACCCTGTAGTCTCCTGGTGGTCCTGGTGGCCCCATGGGACCAGGCATGCCCGGGGAGCCTGGCTCTCCTGTCCGGCCAGGGCTCCCTGGCATGCCTGGCAGCCCATATTCACCCTTCTCACCCTGAGGGCAGATGGCACAGGGTGGTCAGTGTGGAGTTGAGCCCCTGTGTTCCCCTGGGCCCCGCAGTGGCAGGATTGGGGCAGTCCCAGGGCAGCCCTGAAGCCCTCTGAGGGTTTGGTAATGGGGCTGCTCCCCCAGGGCAGGGCAAGGGGCTGGTGAGCCCAGATACCCCATCCCAGGGCCATGGACAGACTGGGCTGGGACTCCCTTACCTTTGGTCCTGCGAATCCTGGCTCCCCTCGGAGCCCTGGTTTGCCAGGGGGTGATGCAGATCCTGGGGGACCAGGGGGTCCTTCGTGCCCAGGCACCCCGGGGGGACCCTGAGGCCCTGGGAGTCCAGGTGCCCCTGGGGGTCCATCTGGCCCAGCTAAGCCTGGGGACCCTGGAAGTCCTTCAGCCCCAGGGAAACCAGGTGGCCCCACAGGTCCTGGAGGGCCTGGGGGTCCTGGCTTTCCTTCCCGCCCAGGGGTCCCCTGGGGGCCATCGTGGCCGGGGTAGCCGGGGGGTCCAGGCATGCCGGGCAGCCCGGGGGGACCCGGGGGTCCTGGGTTTCCTGCAGGGCTGGACACTCCCAACTGCATGTCAGGTTGGTGGGAGAGAAGAGAGAGAGCAGAGTCAATGAGCTGCTGTGTCCCATCCCCTGGTCCCCCTGCCCACCCACACAGCCACACGTCTCAATCGTCCCCATCCCCGCCAGTCCCGCCAGGAATAGACCCTGTGGCCAGCAGGGTCACCTGCCCTTTTCCCTGCTCCGGTGCTCACCTCGTTCTCAAATCTATCAGAGAGTGCAGCAGGCGCGGGTGGCATCCGGGCTCCCCCGGCGCCCGGGGGTCCCGGTGGCCCCGGTGGTCCCGGAGGACAGGGGGGGCCC
>JBBMKD010000101.1:2159545-2306022 GCA_037834095.1 Argya squamiceps
CTGCCCCGCGGCACCGCCTGCGGCGTCTACACCGCTCGCTGCGGTGCGGGGCTGCGCTGCTACCCACCCCGCGGCGAGCCCCGGCCCCTCCGCACCCTCATGCACGGCCAGGGCATCTGCACAGACCTGGCCGACGTCGAGGCCATCCAGGAGAGCCTCCAGCCCCCAGGTGAGGCGGCAGAGGGGCGGCAGAGGGTGGTTGCCCAGGGTGGGTACCCTGGGGGTCCTTGTCCCTCACAGGGGCAGTGGCATAACCCTTGTTGGCACCAACCGACTCCCTGCTCACTCGGCAAGAGCTGTGACCACAGGATTGGACTCGTCGGGGACCTTCCCAGACTTAGAAGGAGCTGATAAAAATGATGAAGAGTGACTTTTATATGGATAGACTGTGACAGGGCAAGGGGAAGGATTTTAAACTAAAAAGGGAAGATTTAGATTAGTTGTTAGGAGGAAATTCGTCCCTGTGAGGGTGGTGAGGCTCTGGCACAGGTTGCCCAGAATATTTCTGGATGCCCCATCCCTGGAAGTGTTCAAGGCCAGGTGAAATGAGGTTTGGAGCAACCTCGTCTGGTGGAAGGTGTCCCTGCCCATGGCAGGAGGGTGGAACTGGGTGGTCTTTAAGGTCTCTTCCAGCCCAAACAATTCCATGACTCTGAGACAGGATGGGATGGGACAGCACAGGATGGGAATGCAGGGAGCATGTTCCAGGCAGGGAGCAGTGGTAGGCTGCAGGAGACCTGGTACAAGTGGCTCACATTTGTGCCACCCTTACCCACCGTGGGCACAGCAGTGTCACAACCACTGGCACCACGTGTGTTGGAGAGGTGAACCTTCACCTGCTGTGCCCTGGCTGCAACATGGCCCTGGACCGTGGGACAGCCCCGTGTCCTGAGAGCACCTGCAGCCCTTGGGGACACATCCCAGCTGCCAGGGAAGCTCCCGTTGCACAGTGACCCCTGTGCTGCCACTTCCCTGGGATGCTGCCGGCAGATCTGGCTGCACCACGAGAGGAAACAGGAAAGAGGCCACGGGGCACCTGCTTTCCTCCAGGCAGGTCCAGCTGGGAGCTGTGTGGGAGCTCTGTCTGTGCCAGATGGGGCAGCGGGGTGCAGGCAGGGCCAGGCTGGAGGAGCTGCTGCCGGTGTGCTCTGTCTGCCTTGCAGGTGGTGATTGTGGCCCCCTGCCACGCCCCTGGTGCTCAGGGAGGATCTGGGGTGTGAGAGGGGAGCCGGCAGTGGGAACCCACCCCAGAGCTGTGCAAGTCACACCATGGGAATGAAGCTGCTCCCAGGGAACAAGTGTGGGGACCTGGTCCATCGGTGGTCCCCCTTTCCCATCCTGCAGACTGTGACCAGGACCATGTCCCCTGAAGCTGGGCAGTATCATCCCAGAACGATTTACAGGCTGATCTGGCTGGACTCTGGGTACCCAGATGGGGTTACTTGGAGCTTCCTGAGGGGCAGAAGGGACTGGAGCAATGTTTGTCCTTGCCCATCCGGGGGCCTGGATCCCAGTTCCAACCCCTCCTTGCATGTCTGATCCATGGCTGCTCCTCTGGTGTCCCCACTGTGATGAGTGCTGTTCGTGGATAGGCCCCTCTAGCCACCCCCCTGCAGGGACAGGAGCTGGCTGGGAGTGCCTGGAGCCCCCCTGTCCTGCCTGTCTGTCCTCATCCCACATCCTGCAGGAGCTGTCTGGGCTCCCTGGCCCGGGGCTGCGCCGAGCTGCCAAGCCCTGTTGGTTTTGGCCGTGCCCGGTGTAATGCAACATTTTTTCCCAGAGCCTTTAGGAAACAGACTTGCATTTTTTCCCTTCCTTCCCGCGGTGTTTTGGCTTGGCTGGGGATGGGTGGGTGGCGATGGGAGCTGGGTCGCCCGCTGGGCACTGTGCTGGCCAGCAGCATCACCGGCAGCAGGATGGGCGAGTAGGAGCCCCTGTGTCCCGAGCAGCCAGGATATGGGCAGGACACCCACAGCAAATTGCTCGGTGCAATCCCAGTGATACATCCCCCCGCGAGTCCCTGCCCTGTTCTGCAGCCCGGGGACAGTGGGAAAGTGGGGCTGGGGGCTGGAGACTCCCTCGCTCCCACATAGCCCTGCCTGGCACAGCGAGGGCACCCTGGCATGGCCGGTGTCTCTGATGAGTCCCCTCGGGATCAGGAGAAGGGAATTAAATGCCTGTTCAGGAGCAGGGGCGTACGGAGCAGGTGCCCCCGGCTGTGCCCGCGGCACCGGGGCAGAGCGGGTGCCGGCGGCTGGGAAGTAAAACAGTTAACGCGCGGCTCGTACAGTAAACACTTTGTCTGGGGGCTCTGTCCGGGGGGCTCCGCATTCCAGGGAAGAGGCTGGGATCGGGGGGCTGGGCTGAGGCTGGGCTTTCTGAGCTGTTGGACACGGCTCCCAGCTCCATTGCCAGGAAGAGCTTCTCTGCTCACCTGGGACCTGTGGCACTCACAGGACGTGACTCTTAGGAAGTGAGGGAGCAGTGGCTGCTCACCTGACTTGAGATCGTTTTCCATGGCAGCAGATCTGAGCACCTTGTGCTGGACCCTGTCCCTGCCACCCCTCCCAGCCCTGCCAGCTCAGGGCTGGCTGTGGGATCCCACTCCTCAGCCAGAGCCCTGTGTGGGGGCTGACTCCAGAAGGTCCCAGCCGTGACTTTCCGTCACAGCCAGCGGGTGGTGGTGGCTGAGCCCGTGTGTGGCAGCCAGGAGGAGGTGAGGACATATTCCCCAGCATACATGATGAGTGATTTAGTGTTGGGTAAATGATTATGTCTGGGAAAACCTGGCCCATGGGAGCTGCGTTCATCCCGTGTGGTCTCTGTAAGCTGGGACAGATCCTGTTTCCTTTCTGTGTGCAGTGACTGGGAGGAATGGCAGTGGCTGAGCCATGGCTGGCCAGTGCACAGGCAGGGAGGATAGGCTGGGTTCTTCCAGGCAAAGCTCAGCTGTGTCCCATCTGTCCCCTGGGGTGGGGGCTCATCCATGCTTGGGTTCCTCCAGGTTAGGTGCTGCTCCTGGCAAGGCTCTGGTCCCTCTGGGGAAATCATCTGCATCCCTCACTCCCTCTCCTGCATCCTGACCTCCCCTCCCTCGGTCCCACATTGGGCACTGAGGTGGGAGGTGCTCAGCCGTGTTTGAGCATGCCAGTGTGTCATGGGATGGGGACGGGCCAAGCTCCCAGCTGCCATCCCAGGCCAAGGGGCAGTAGGTGCCTGGTGCCACCACCCCTGCCACCCCCATCCCTGGCTCCCCACGTTCTGCCAGAGCCAGCCCTTGGCAGAAAGAGCACTGCCCTCCCAGTGCTGGCACCTGCCAAGTCAGGAGCCCAGGAAGCCAAGAGCCAGCACTGCCACGGTCCTGCCAGGACCACCCACAGGTGACACTGGGGGTGTTGGACAGGGACATGGAGGGTGCTGGGGCTCACTCCTCACTCTGGCTCATGCCATGTTGGCCACAGACATGTGGATGTCCCTTCTGGCCTTTGAGGCATATGAGGTCCTTCATGCTGGGGCTGGTGGCACAGAGGGGAGCGGGGCTGGAGCTGTGGGGGTCAATGACACTTGTCTGTCCCCATGGACACACACACGAGGTCCCAGGGCTTTGCTGGCTGCCCCAGGCTCTGCTCCCACGGGATCTGCGCGGTGGAGCCGCAGCCCTTCACGATCCCTCGGGCTCAGCGCTGTGAATCACAAGTTCGGCACGTGACCAACCTCATTTGCAGCTCCCGTTAATTGAAGGCGATGCTGAATGACTAATTTGTGTCCCCTGTCCACAGGCCGGGCAGGAATCCTCCTCCTCCCGGGACAGGCAACTGTTTTATGTGTCCGGCGAGGGCAGCACCCCCCTCTCATCCCCTTGGCAACCACTTCCATTCCAAAGTGAGCAGAGAGTGTTTCCTCGGCCAAATCGGGACCCCCTCACCCTCCATCCCTCCAGCGTGGTGGTGCCTGTGCATAGGTGGCAGATTGGGTGGCATCAGCGCAGTGTGGGGCGTGGCAGCTCGGGGCTCCACACACGCTGCTTTCCCCAAGTCTTTGTGCTGAGAGTGAGTTTTCTGATCCAGATGGATTTCCAGGGAGGAGAGAGGTTTCCTCAGCTGCTGCGTGTCACTTAGCAGGGGGACAGCAACCCCAAGGACAGCAGCGATCCGCAGGGAGGGAGGGAGGGATGCTGGAGCTGCCGTGAGAGCCGGGGACCGCGGGTCCCGAGTGCTGTCAGGAGCTGCCTCGCCGCCCGGAGGCACCGGCGTTTCATGTGACCTTATGAAAATGTTATTGGCATCTGGTTTTATTTAAGCTGGGAGATTTGATGCTCTGGAGGCGGCTGGCGGGGGGAGGAGGGGGGTTTGGCTGTGCCGGCGATCGGTGAGGGCTTCCCCTGCGGGGGCAGTGCGGGCAGCGCCAGTGCCTCCCGGTCCTGCCTTTCCACGGCGTGGGTGCAGCTCCTGGAGGTGCATGGTGGTCCCCACCGGTGCCAAATCTGCCCAGCTCTTCCTGTGTGTCTCCCCACAAGGATACAGGGGAGGGAAGGAGAATCCAAGCGACAAGCGACAGCCCCCCGAGCCCCCGGCGGGGCTCGGCCACCAGCGTCCCCATTGCGCCACAGCCTCGTGGTTGGTGCCGCCGGGGCTGGCGCTGGCACCGCTCCGTGCAGGGTCCTGGAGACTTTGGGTTTGTGTTTCAAATTTCAAGGGCATGAGGTATTTCCTGGAAAAAATGGACAGATTAAGCAAAAAGCAAATAACACCCACGAGGGAGGGGGCTTTGATTGGAGCTTCGCTCTGGACTTTAACCGGGCCCCCAGGAGCTGGGCCAGCAGCCCTGCACTGCAAGGGACCATGTGGCAGGAGGTGCCGATGGCAGATCAGGACCGGGATGCCGTGGGGATACAATGGGCAGGAAGCTGCAGCTCTGACCCCTCTGCCTGCCTGTGGCAAGGGTCAGTGCCAGGCATCACTCAGCAGCCCCTGTCCTGGCACTGTGAGCCCCTGGGTGTGACCCTCGACAGTGACCCCCCCCCTGCCTGGTTTGGAAAGGTTTTCCCTGCTGCCAGCTGCAATATTGATTCGTTTAAGCCCAACCCCACGATAACCTCAGCCACTTCCCTGCACAGCCCAGGTGGACTGGGGGGCACAACACTGCCTGGTCTGTGCCTGACGCAGCTCTGAGCACAGGAGGACCTCTGGCTGCTGGGGTGTCCCCCCTCCACAGAGTCTTCACGGGCCCCAAACCAGAGGAACCGGCAGCTTTTTAAAAAACTAAAGTCACGCCGAGCTCTCATCTCATGACGCTCTGTCCAGCTGCCAACATCTGGGCCGGCAGCTTGGCCGCGCTCCTGGTGCAGGCGGGGATGCCAAGCGCTGCCTTTTGGGATCGGCCCCGCGGGAGATTAACTTTCTTATTCCAGGAATTTCTTCTTTCATGTCTTGGCGGGGGCCGTGCCCCGCAGCAGAGCACGGCTCCACTCCCGGCTGTGGCGCCCGGTGCTGCCCCGGGCTTGGCGGGGGCTCAGCACCGCCCCGGTGCCCCCACTGCCACTGCAGCTCCTCAGAGGCAGATTTTGGGGGGCACAAGGGGTGTCCTGGGGCTCGTTGTCTCTGTGTCCCAGGGTCAGCTTCCAGGCCTGCAGCTCCAGTGGGGAGCTGGTGCCTGGTGACACGTGGCTGGCAAGGGCACAACCAGACCCAGCACACTGGAGCCACTGCCCAGCACTCGCAGCATGCATTTGTGACCCTACAATAACACACACATGGCAACAAGTTGTTAGTCGTGGCTAATGGGTAGGAAAAACTCCCAGGAGTTTTTTCCCAGTGCTGCAGGGAGCTCAGCCCAGTGCAGTGGCAGGGGCAGGATGGATCCAGGGCTGTGAATGATGCCTGTGGGGACCAGAGATGGTGATGTGGGGCCTGCCAGAAATCACTGCATGTTATTCCTTGGGGTGCAAGTGGCACTGTGGAGACTGGGGCACTGTAGCACTGAGCTCCTTTGGTCTGTGTCTCTGCAGAGAAGGAGGAGATTGACCACCCCAACAACAGCTTCAGCCCCTGCAGCATCCATGACCGCAAGTGCCTGCAGAAGCAGCAGGCAAAGAGGGTCAACAACGGCAACAAGATGCGCAACAGCGGGAGCCCTCACCACCGCGAGGACACGCGGGTCATGGTGAGCACCAGGAGGGCTGGGGAGGGCAGGGTGGGTGCTCCAGGCTCGGGGTCCTGGGGCTCTGGGCCAGGAGCATGTGCCAGTCCTGTCATCAGCTCAAACCCTCCTTTCCCCAGGCACAGGGCTCATGCCAGAGCGAGCTGCACCGGGCGCTGGAGAGGCTGGCGGCCTCGCAGACCCGGACACACGAGGACCTGTACGTCATCCCCATCCCCAACTGCGACCGCAACGGCAACTTCCACCCCAAGCAGGTAGGATGGGCTCTGACCTATCACAGGGGATTGAGGCGGGGCATTTTGTAGAGCCAGGGTGGGGCTGGGATGGGGGACATGGATGGAGGGGACAGTGATAAGGCACAGCAGAGCCTGCCCGGCTCCTGGCTTTGGTGGGAATTACCCTTTGGATGCTGGGGGCCCTTTACAAAAGCCTCAGGTGGGATGGGGGTGGTAAAGCCCCTGTGAGAGCTCCTGGTTGCCATGGGGTTGGCCATGGGGTCCAGGCTGGGTGTTCTTGACCGAACCCATCCCCACAGTGTCACCCGGCGCTGGATGGGCAGCGGGGCAAGTGCTGGTGTGTGGACCGCAAGACGGGGGTGAAGCTGCCGGGCTTCCTGGAGCTGAAGGGGGACTTGGACTGTCACCAGCTGGCGGACAGCATGTGAGCGTCACCGCGGCGGCCCCGCGCCGTGCGGGGCCAGGACCCCCGCCGGGGCTGCATAGGAGAGAAGGAGAGGGGACGTGACTGCTGAGCAGTGCCCTGGTGCCGGGGGACCACCGGGATGCCCATCGGATCGCACCGCGCTTCGCGCCGCGGGCCGCCCACGGCACCGCCCCCTGCGCCATGACCACTATCAGCCACTGCCGGGGGTCCCGGCACCTCCATCCCACACGGACACAGCTTGGATGATGCTGCCCTGGGACTGGGCTCGGGCTGCCTGGGTGGAGTGGGTGGGGGGCATCCCTGATACTGCTGCTGCTGCCCCGTGGTACCCCCGGTTTTCAGCCTGGCCCTGCAGGCACCCTCGGACGCCTGGTGCCTCGGGGGGTGCGGGGGCAGCATCGCGTTTGCAGCTCAGTGCCCTCCATGCCAGACCTCTGCAGGGGCAGCAGCAGAAGTGCCTCATCCTGCCCTCCCTGGTGGTGAGAGGCTGCCCAGGCAAGGACTGGGGGACCTGGAGAGACCCCCCTGTCTGCATCCCACCCCGAGCATGTGTGTGTGAAGGGCAGTGTGGCTGCACAGAGCAACGAGAGACCTTCCCCCTCCCTGCTGCTGCCCCTCAGCCCCCCAGCCCGGGACCTCCTCCCCACGGCCCAGCCCCATCCCACTCCCTGTGCAGGGACAAAGCCTCCCATCCATCCTGCCTCCCCCTCCTCCATCCTGGGGTGAGGGGGTCAGGATCCCCAGGCAAGCAACATTGAGGGGAGGGTGGAGGGGTAAGGGATGCCCAAGAAACACATCCCAGGGGGAAGAGCTGCTTTTGGTTTGAGTTTTTTTGTTTCTTCCCCAATTTTTTTTAGTATTTAAAAAATGTTGCTGGTGGGATCTAATAAGTGACTGTGTGGCCCCGAGGCTGGAATTCTCCATCCCCAGGGGCTGGGGCACTGTGGTGATGGCTCCTGTGTTCTCTTCTCGGCCAATGTGACAAAACTGGGATGGATTCTGGAATGTCTCCGTGATGGGATCTGCAGATTTCACCAGCACAAAGTTTTCAGCTGAGAAATTGTCACTGGTTTTGTACCTTGTTTTTCTTCAAGCTGGGATAGAAATTTTTCACATAAAAATGCCATGGAAAATGTGCCAAAGACAGAGAGGATTTCCCCAATCCTCTCCTGACCCACCCTCTGGCTCCACGGCCTCAGTGGTAGGTTTTGGTTTTCCATGTGGATTTGTCCTATCCAAGGCCCCCGATGGGAATGAAGTGTTTCAGTTTTAGTGAAACACCCTCTGCCCTCCTGATCCCCTGCCTGCCCTGTGCCCTGCCAGATCCCTCCCTGCCCTGGCTGCCTGTGGCCCTGCTCACACACAACTTCTAAACTGAGTCAATCTGCCAGGACAGCCCTCAGTGGGGAGGGGGTCCCTGTCCCTGCCACCCGTCAGCCCCTCAGTGTCACCACACCAAGGAAGGGATTCCCAGGGCCATTCCCAGTGCCAGTCCCCTGCAGCAGCACCACAGCAGGACACAGTGCAGTGGCAGGGCCAGCCCGGTGGCCTCGGTCACTTGGCCACTCCCCGTGCACGCCAGGGCGGGTCCAGCAGGGCCTTTCCTGGGTTGGGGGTTCCTGCAATGCTGATGCACCAGGGCACATTCTGTGTCCCGCTCCGAGGGCTCCAGCGTTTCCTAGCGTCTCTCCTGTAGTTTAGGGCTGTATTTACACACGACCATGTACCAGTGTCCCCCACCCTCAGCGTGTCCCCTGGCACCCAAGGGGTCCCTGTCCGTCCCTCCCGGGCCAAGCCCGTCCCATCAGATTCCCGTGTAGCACCGACCTTTTACAGTACACTTGAACCTTTGTATCCTCAAGAAAGGTAATTACTGTATTTAATTTCCCATTATTTGATGTGTTTCTGTCGAGTGTGTTTTATCTTTTATGACTTTAAGTTATGGGAGAGGAGGGAGGCAGAGCAGGAGGGAGGGGGCTGTGGGATCCCACTGCTGTGGGGACAGGCTCTGGTCACTACCTCTGCCCAAGGACTTGGTCTCCTGGTCCTGCCTTGGGTTTGGGGTTCAGCAGCCCTGGAAACCCAGGAGCCCGCAAACCTCTGGAAGAACTTCACTGAGCAGGGATGGGGTGGGAAAAAACCAATTTCTTGCTTCCTCGTGACTCCCAGCTCAGCGTCTCCACCGGTGCCACCGGGAGGATCGGCACCGTCGGCCCTGCACAGCGCCACGGAGCAGCGGCGGGGCCGGAGACGGCGCCAGGCTGGGGAGGGGACCCTGGACCGGCTTCAAAGTTCAGGGGCAGACAGGGACAGGCACCGGCTGCTCCAGGGACGTGGGCTCGTGGCCAGGCAGTGCCGACGGCCTTGAGGAGCCGCAGCCCATGTACAGGTGCCTGCTGGTGCCAGGGAGCACCGAGCATCTCCAGCCCCGCTCGGTGTTTTGGGAGGGTGTCAGGATGCAGGCGGGAGATGCCCAGGCACAGGAATTGCGACATCCGCACACTTCCCGGTCACGGCTTGGCTCTCTCCCAGTGTCTGCCCGAGGTCACGGCCCAGGAGTTTGCCGAGCCCCTGTTTGGTGGCTCCCGGGGCCGGCAGTGCCATCCGGGGCTGGCGCCAGCCCGGTGCTCTGGTTACCGGAGCCGGGCGGTGCTGGCCTTGTGCAAACAGCGCCGGGACGGGGCCGGAGGCAGCCGCAGCCAATTCAGACAGCCCAGAAATCTGCTGGCACGGCAGACTGGCCACTAGACCAGGGCCAGCACCACTGCTCCTGGAGCCCAGCCCCATCCTCTGGCCCTGTGGTGACAGCTACCAGGGCTGGCCAGGCTCGGGGGGCAGCACGACTCCCCAAAACACCGTGTGGAGCCAAAGCCTTTGCCTGTCCCCATTCCCAGTTGCTGATCCTGACCAACAACATGATAACCACAACAGAGTCCAGCTCTGGGTGGGGGTCCTGGGCCTGCCCCAGGGTTTCAGGGCTGAGGTCCCACAGCCTGAGCTGCCTGTGACCTTGGAGAGCTGCAGCCCCCTGGTCCCTGCAGCACGATGGGGACAGCACAGGCACCTGGAGCCCCCGGGCACCAGCTCCTGGGCCCACTCTGCAGCGCTGGGGTGTGGCTGAGCAGAGCTCAGGGCACAGGGACCAGGGGGACAAAGCTGCTTCTCTCTCCTCTGGGAGCCCCGTGTGCTCCCCCCACAGTGACCCCAATATCTGTTTTGGTCACTGCCAAGAGCAGCCTCAGCTGGACCCGCTGCACAGCCTGGCTGGAGGAGAGGGACTCTGCCATGGGTGCATCTGTTCAGCTGCTTTGGAGCAGACCAAGTGTCTCTGTTACTGCCATCCCTGTGGTGCCTGTGGCAGGATGAATGTTCTACTACTTTATTGAAAATACCCCTGAGAAGGTTTGTCAACATGGAGGCCAAAATTAGAGCCAATGCAGAGGCACCAAACGAGAACAAAGGTAGAGAAGAGCATGGTGGCCTCAGAGCCTCTTTCTGCTCCGAGCTCCAGCATGAGCTGACCCTTCAGCTGCTGCAGATCACGGCAGCACTGTCTTCCTCAAGGCCCTGCCAACTTACGTCAGCTGAGAATCCGGCCCAAATTCAGGCAAGTCATTTCCAAAAACCTAATGTTTCACTGTCATGAAAATGTCACCATTTATTTCCCAGATCTCTGCAATGCTGGGAGGCCGAGCCTGCCCGCAACCCCGTGCTGTGTAAAAGGGCAGGAGAATTTCCCAGCACCAGGAAAAATGCGCTGCTCTGTCATTCCTGCTTGTGGATGCTGCTTGCTCCCTGAGGGAAGCAGGTTTCCAGCAGGACTTAGTCATTTTATACACTTTGATTTGCAAAGCTGCCTCTTTGTGCTGCTCAGGGGGTGATTCTTCCCCCAGACTTTCCCTCCTGCAGCACTGGGGCGTCAGGGCTCAGTCCCCAATGGTGGGAGCTCATGACCTACCTCAGCCCAGACACCCCAAGAACAGGGCACCTCATGGCTGGTAGGAACCCCAGAGCAGTGTGGTCCTTCAGAGCAGATGGTCCAGCTGAGGGACAGTGGTTCCATAGAGAGCACAGTGCCCGTCCCTCCTGGGCAGCTCTCGTCCCTTCCCCAGGCCAGCCAGTGCCCCACGGAGAGGGTCAGAGGAGAATCTCATCCCACCAGAGCTGAAAGTCTTCAGCTGAGACTCCTGATATGACGACGCATAACAAAAAAGTCTAAATACATGCTGTTGCCAAAATGCAACCCGGAAGCAGGAGAAGGGGAGCAGGAGAAGCTCAGCAGTGTGTGGGCAGCTGCTGGCCCTGAGTGTCCCAGGTTCTGTCCCTATGGGCTGGGCAGGAGCTGGCGGAGCAGGTCGATGACAAGGGACACTGGCTGCACGGTGTCGTACTCTGCAAACAGGTGACAGATGTTCCCCGAGTCTGCCTGGCTTTTGGCCACGAACCCAAAGATTCTTTGAGAAAGAAAAGAGGCTTATTCAGTTTGCATCCAGGAATCTGAAGGAATGGGCTGAAACCAGCCCAGCCACAAAGCCAAATCCCAGTTCCAGCAATTCCACCTTGGCCCGCTCCCCAATCACGTTTCCTTGGAAGCCAAGCAGCCGGGAGGAGCATTTTTGGCAAGGCTTCCCCAGCTGTGAAAAGATTCTTGAGCACAAGGTAGAGCCAGATATAAACTCACTTCCTGAGCCCAGCACAAGTCCCTGGGAAGGCTGTGGGATTTGGATGGGGGGTTCTGCACCAGGGGATGTGGAGAACTGGGCTCAGCCAAACCTCTCATCCAAACCTACAGAGTAACCCCCCCCCAAAACTTCACCCATCAGTCCCACGCCTCATCCTGCCACCATGGTAACTTCTATCACATCCCCCCTCATTCTTTGCTGCTCTGCAATGCAGCCACTTCCCAAAGCAGCATCATTCCCCTGGATTCCAGCCCCCCACTCCATGCGGGAGGTCCCTGCTCTTACCTGGAGGACTTGCAGTACTTCTGCCACCTGGGGGAAGAACAGAATTGGAGTTGCTCAAAGGCTGATGTTTAACTCATTCCATCAGCTGCAAAGCCAAGGGTTATGTTTAGATCCACCCCAGCACGGTGTGCCCAGGGCAGTTTTATGGGATTTGGGATTGGAAGTGGTGCAGGGGCACTGGGAACCACAGGGAAAGGAGCACAGTGGGTGGCTCTGACAGGCACTGCTGCCCAAAACTCACTTTCTGTTCTCAGGGTCCATCCCACAGAACCTGATGGCAGCCAAGGGGTAGTGTCGCCTGAAAAACACCCTGGAAGAGGAGAGGGAATTGTCAGGAAAGGAAAGAGCCTGGGCAAAGACACGAATTTGCAAATCCAAGCCCTGTTGTGCTTATGGGAAACTGAGGGTCTCAAGGCATCCCAAAATCCCAACCCTGGGTGCAGCTGCATCCCACCCCTCCTGTGTCACCCAACACAGCACCCCTCGTCAAGGAGTCAAATCCATCCCTGGATCGTGACATGGATTTGTCCAACCAGGGCAGGTTTTCCTGAGGCTGGGAGGCGAGGAGAGAGCTGCCTCTCCATGAAACCCCCCTTGGCCCATCCTGGGCTCTTACTTCCTCTGGACGTCGGTCAGTGTGACTCCCTGCTCCGTCACCCTGAAGTGCACCAGGGTGGGTGTGGGCAGCGTTTCCAGCTCCAAGGTGCAGGAGATGCCTTTCAGGATGGCTGGGGCTCCTGTCAGTGTCTCCACGCTCACCGAGTTGAGGTACAGGACGTTGCACACTGCAAGGACAGCACAGGGCCCAGCTCAGAGCGGATGTGACACGGGCCAGATCCAGGGCTGGGTCCCAGGGGCCATCCTGCAGATCCCTCACATGGACCCGGGTCAGGTTTGTTTTGACGAAAATTAAAAGGTTTGGTGACTCAGAAATTCTTCACTAATTTAGTTTGGTTTACTTTAATTCTTTGTGCTAATTGTTGTAAAAGTCAAAGTATTTAATTTCCCGTTTCTAAATGTCACATTTGCTGGGGTTTTTTTTCTGTTTATTACATATTTCCTTTAATGAAAAGCAGAAAAACCCCAAGCCAATGAAGGGCTGAAGGCCAACCTAAAACATGACATTTCAGGCTGATTGAGCTGTTTAAAGGGCTGTTCTGGGTCAAACTAAACTTTCCAGCTTGCCAACTGATTTTTCAGAATTTCCAGCAAAACAAAGCAGTCCCCAGCTCCCCAGCCTGCGTTGTGACCTGTCCATGTGGTCTCCTGCCCTTCATTCTTTGCCCTCACCTGGAGCCCACCCAGGCTGAAGTTCACAGACCCTTCCCTGTCCTGCTCTGTCATTCCCACATGTGCCCCATAAGGTCCCTCAGCAATTTCACCAGCCCCTGACTGCCCATCCCTCTCCTAAAGCTCCAGCTGTTCCACCCCCATTGAAGCCCATCAGGAGAGAGGCTTAAAGATCAGGAACTCTTTAAAACTGTGGAAAATGGGGGTCTTTTATCAGCCTCAAGACCTCAAGAACTGTGTTTTTAAGCATCTTGAGGACCCAAAGTCTGTTTTCCTTAAAAATATCAGGTTCCCTTTCAGCCTAGGGAAAAATCAGCAGAAATCCTGCAGGTATCTCCAGCCCCATGGGGAGACTGGAGGGGGATATCACACCAGTGCCCACCACTGTACAGGGGTGATCTGCTGCTGTCACAGTGTGCCCAAGGCTCCACTCTTGCCAGCTGGGCTGTCCCCAGGGCCAGCCTGTCCTCACCTGCAGTTTTCCTGGCCAGGGACAGTGCAGATTCGGGGGCGCAGTCAGGGCTGTCCTCTCCATCAGCGAGATCTGCACAAAGGACAAGCAGGAGCAGTGATGCCACAGGCTGGGCTGAACTGGTCACCTCTTTGGCCGTTCCTTATCTCAAAAGAAGCTCAAAGGCCCAGGACCACTCTAATTGCAGGGGTTTAGAGCAGTAATTAACTTAATTGTCCTTCATTTCCCTCTCCGGGCTCTGTTCACCTCTGATCTCCCACTCCTACTTCCCTTGCCCTCTCCCCATCCCCAGCGGAAGGGAGTCACCGCCGGCCCGTCTCCAGGTCAGCTCTGCAGGTCCCTGCTCCACCTGCAGCCAGGGGAGCAGCCCCTCGCAGGGCCCTGGGGGGGCTCAGACCCCTCCCCACAGCAGGACCGCACCCACCTCCCCGGAGCGGCGGGAGGGGCTCCTCCCTCCTGTCCCGTCACGTACCTCGGGTGGGGATGCTGAGCTTGCAGGGCAGTGCCAGCTGGGTGATGGAGTGCTGGTAGACAAAGGCAGAGAGGCTCCCTGCAACCAGAACTGTGAGTTAGAGAGGGGCTGCTGCCTGGAATTCCCTACCCACACACCTCCACCCTGCTACAGTGTCCCAGGGAGCTCATGTTCCTGCTTTGGAGCCACTACCACGGTCTCACTGTCAGGGAAGTGCAGGCAGGAGCTGGGGCTGGGGGTTTCCTGTGCTGGCAGGTGTGCAACACATTCACCTGCTCCTAGCTGGGGCTTCCAGGGGCATTGGAAACAGCTCCTGGGGCTGCCAGGGCTGCTGTGGGCAACAGCACCGTCCTTACCAAAATACAGCTCCTCGCTGGCTCCTTTCAGGTGAACCCCTTTGGTGGAGGACTCGATGAGGAAGTGCCGGACCAGGTCACTGCTGTCCTCACCTGCAAGAGGGACCATGATCAGCATCAGCACCGGCCCCAGTGCCACTGTGTCCCCCCTGCCCACCCCAGGGCATCACTGGGGCTGCTTTGTGCCACAATCGTGATGCCAGCCCCTGTGAGAAGTGGATGAACACCCACAGACTCATTTCCAGCACCTCCCACACACCAGAGTCCTGTGGCTGCTCATCTGGCTTTAGTTTGAGTAGTTTCAGTTAAACCCTTGAAGGAAACCCCCGTTTTCACCCCCATACCTGTCTGAGAGCCAGGAACCTTCATGGCCAGTCCGAAGGAGCCCCGGAATGAGGTGCTGTCCCGCACCAGGAACGTGCCCGGCTCCTTGTCCCTCAGCAGCTGGATTGCTGTCAGAGCACAGGCAGGGCTCAGCCAAACACAGCAGGTGAGATCTCCCCACACTGTGCCCTGGTGCTCTGCAGGGAGTCACTCCTTGGCAGCAGCAGGAAAAGCTCTGGAGCTTGTGCCAAGCACATGCACATCCCTTGTGTGGCACCAACTGCAGCGTCCCTGCAGGGCCCTGGCTTGGTCCCACGGGTCCCTGCAGTCCCCAGGACACTCAACCCCTGCCCAGGCCCCTGTGACAGGCAGGAGAAGCTTTGCTGGACTTGGAGGACACAGAGGGGCTGTGGCATAGCCCTTGTTTCTGAGCCACTCCCCTCAAGGTCCCTCCACACCCATCAGCCCTCGTAGACTTTGATTTGCCCCCACTGAGTCCCCACAGGGACACCGGAGAACTCTGGGGACAGGCCAGAGCCTGAGGTGGTGTCACACCTGTAGAGCCTTTCCTGCCTCACCTCGGTCCCTGCTGATGCTTGGTTTGAACCAGTATTTTGATGTGTCCATCACAAACTTCATGGTGGGCTGTCCAGCCTTCAGGGGACCTGCAAGAGACCACTGGATGTCAGGGCCAGCAGGAACCTGAAGGACCTCCACAGATGGCAGAGCCCAGCAAAGACATTTCTGTCTCAGCCTAGCCAGGGCTGAAGGTTTTTTAATCCTTTTGAATCCTTTCCTCCCCACTCCTCAGAATAGCTCATTCTCCATGTAATTATCTCTCTTGGCAGGCTGTGATGTAGTGCAGAGAGGGTCACATGGAATCCCCTGGCAGTGCCAGCCTGCCCAGCCCTGCACAATCCACTGGACCATGGGATTTACACCAGGATGTGACCCACACACCCTCTTGCTCTTCCCATAAGGATCCCAATTAAAACCCTCTGCCCTGAGAGCTGCCTCTGCTCATCTCCTCCAGAGAACAATAGCCCCAGTGTTTGCCCTTGAATGAGGGACCTTGTGAACCCTGGTACCTTTTGGTGTCCTCAGAGCAAATGGGAGCCCCAACCCCTCCTCCCAACCCAGCCTGGGTCTGCAAACAGGCAGGACAGGACAGAATGATGTTTCTCATCCTCAGGTACTATAAATAGGTGCATCTGCACCTCCTGGAGGGAGCAGAGCATTCCTGGCTGCTGAGCCCATGCCCCAGGACACTGGTGGGCAGAAGGCTGTGGCTAATCCAGGGCCACCAGCCTCAAGCTGGAGACCACCTGGACCATGGGGAGACACAACACGGACCTCTCATCCTTTGTGTCTATAACCCACAGCTAAAGCGGAGAGAAAATGGGGTTTGCTCCCCCTTTCCCAGCATCTTTTGGGGTCTGCAGCTCCTCCCCGCCCTGCCCCGTGACTCACTGTCCGAGAGGTAGCTGAGTGCCGGCGCTGACAGCGCGTTGTTCATCCCACCGAGCCTGGGGGCTGCGCTGCAGCCGGGCACGGGGGGCTGCGGGGCAGAGCCGGGGGGGGCTTTGGCCAGCCGGGGGGATCCATCTCCTTGTTCCAGGCAGCCGTTCACCAGCAGCACCGGGATGTCGGCCGCGGAGGTGAGGATGGAGGGGGGGCAGCTGCTGGCCTGGCCCTTCTGGGCCAGGGAGGTGCCGGCGCCGGGGGAGCTGCCTGCCCGGGGCTGTGTGGGGCTCTGGCCAAAAGCTGGCCTGGAGTGAGACACGATGCCGGAGGAAGGGGAGCAGGGGCTGCCCAGGGAGCTGCTGGGGGATGGGGAGGCAGCGGCTGAAGCATCCGAGTCCTCGTTTTGGAGCGAGTGGGTGCTGCTGCAGGAGGGAGACAGAGCAGAGATCGGGGGTTGTTCACACACAGAGATCAAAACAGCGACTGCACCAACCCTGCGGGGCAGCATCTCCCAGCCCAAGGAATGAGGGACTCGGGGTACTGCCCTGTGCCCCTTCCACCAGGCACAGGTGGCATTTACCTGCCCAGGATGTAGCTGGTGTCGGAGCCAGGGCTGGTGGAGAGCTGGGACACCCAACTTCCCCTCTGCCGGGCCCTCAACACCTGCACGGGCTTCAGCAGGTTGTCAACACCTGGGGAGGTGCTGAGGGCCCCGGGGCTGCAGGAGGCTGTGTCCGTGTGTCCTGCCAGGCACTGCCAGGGTGCGCTGCTGCTCTCGGATGCTTTGCCACAGCTCAGGGCGGCCGACTGGGGGCTGGAGGGTCCGGGTGGGCTCGAGAAAACCACGCTGTCACTGGTGCTGTATTTGCCTCCGAGTGCCCCTTTCTGGGGCAGGAAGCTGGTGGCCTGGGGGGATCTGGAGAAGGGGGTGCCCGAAGGGCTGGGGGAGCCCTGTGGCAGGTCAGGCCCCGTGGCTCTGCCCGGTGTCAGCTCTATGTACTTGATATCTGCAGAGAGAAAGAGGAGGTCACGAAGGATCTGCTGTGCAAGCTGGGCTCCTTAGCAAAGCTCTGTGAGGAATACATGTCTGTTCTTCCTGCTGTGAATTTTGGCTTCCCCTCTGCAGGGCTGGGGGTCCAGAACTACCCTTTGTTGAGACCCTGTGAGGGCTGATTCCTCACAGATCCCAAGGTGGAGTGACTCCCCCTGGTGCTGGCAGGCTCCCAGGGAAGGGGGTTACCTGCGGTCATGTCTGGCTGCTCAGACCCCCCTCGCCAGCATTACCCAGCCAGGACCTGCCGAGACCTGCAGCCAGAGGTGGGTGCTCCCTCCAGCAGCTGCTCTGTTTGTACCTGACTCAAGAGAAAAACACCTGGCTGCTCCCCCCGGGGTGACGTCAGGTTCGGAGGGTGGCCCTGCACACCCTGGGCAGAGCAGCAGGGGGATGTCACCTGGCCCCAGGTACAGCTGGACTTCCATCCACACTGTGGCAGTGAGGCAGAGGAAATGCACGTGGGACAGGGGCAGTTACAACACTCTTGGTGTCCCCTACAGGACCAGCCATGCCAGCAGCAAGCACAGATCCAGGCAGGGGCTGGCTGCTCCCTCCTCCTTTCTCCCACCCTGCACAAATCTCTCTAGAGAAGTCACTTCCAAGGCAGTCTCTGTGCCTGTGTCCTGCTGTGGGATTTTTTCTTCTCTTCCATTTATGCTCAGAGCCAGCCCTTCCTCTTGCCATTAGTGACATGGGAACAACACCTGACAGAGCATCTCCTGTCCAAGACCCCCAGTGGAACCTCACAGCCAGCACCAGGGGTGCCTGATGCATGTCAGGTCCTGGCTTCCTTGGACAAAGTCGGCATTTCTGCCTGAGCTGGAAAAGGCCTTTTAGCAAGAGACACTCAGACTTGATTTGAGCCCTTGCAGTGATGGCAGAATCATCACATCCCAGGGAAGCTGCTCTGGTGGTTAATCACTCCAGTGCCAGAGGTGTGCACCTCCCTTCCAGTCTGGACGTGCCCAGCTTTGCTTTCAGTGCCTGGTTCTTGCCCTGCCATGGAGTTCAGGAAGGCTCCCCTTCTCAAAGGTGTTTTTCAGAAAGGGAAAATCCTTCTTGCAGCAGCAAAGACAAACTCTCTGACAGCCCTGAGCTCCCTGCCCAGGGTGTGACAGGTCCTGATGGACTTGCTGTGCCAGAGCTGCTGGCCCTGGCCACTGCAAGCAACAACCTTGTTGAGCTCTGGGGCACGGAGCTGGATGAGCAGGAAAAGCACAGGGCTGCTTTTCCTAACAAAAAGTTACTCCCTGAGCCCCTTCTCTCTGCCAACCCCAGCACGAGATTGGGTAAACACAACCAGCCATGAGCACCAAGGAGGGGCTGGGTGAGCCAGGAGGGCTGGTCCCAGTGGGAACACAGCTGGATCATGACAGGACAGAGCCAGAACCAGAGCCTTGCCCTTCCACAGCCACAGCCCTGCTGCCAGCAGCAGCTCCTGCAGTGCCCAGCTTGGGGCAGCTCTGTGGCCACGTGTCCCAGTATCAGTGCACAAACCCTTGCAGGAGCTGGCCGGATGCTTTTTGTCAATGTCTCCCCAAAAGGAGAAAGAAATGGGGATTTTAATTGTCCTTTAAAGAACTGACAAGTATTTGTGCACCAAGCTCACGAGGCCTTTTACCTCCTCTTCCTTTGCTCTTCTTATCACCTGTGGTTAAACCTCAAATATTTGCTCAAGACCTTGGCAAGTTTTCCCGCATCAAGGAGTGGCAAAAGTGCCACAAACACGGAGCCTAGATGTCACGCAAGCCAAGATCCAAGATCTCTTTTCTCCTCTAGGAACTAGCAGGATCCACAGGGAATGAACATGCCTCCTATTGCTGCAGCATTTCACAGAGTCATAGACTTTGCTGAGTTGGAAGGGACCTATCAGGATTGAGTCCATGTTTAAAGCTTCCTCATAGTCCCCACTAGACAAGACAAGAACAGGCCCCTCTTGGGCACCATCAGTCCCTGCCACCCTCACACCAGGGCACAGGTTGCAGGGCTGGAGGAGGAAGAGGTGAGTGAACAGGGACATTGCACTGTGGGAGGAAGTTAGTGTAAAAAACCAAGAGCTGTTAAAAGAAAACGAAAGCTGTAGTGAGGCTTTTCCCACTGAATTCGTGGCCAGCTTTGCAGGTGTTCAGTTCCACACTTGGAGCCAGACTCTGCAGACCACTAGCACGTTACCTGCAGAGCTGCCTGGGGCTCCAGCCCCTGAGCAGGGCATGGAGAGGGGCAGTGGAATGGGTCAGGCACAGAGCAGACAGAGCTGAATCTGCACTTTGTCACAGTATTTTATCTGCAAGGCCACCCTGTCCGTCCCAGCAGGAAGCAGGAACACTGTCTGCTCTGAATTGCCTGGTTCCTGCAGTGCTGCTGCCCTGCTGCAGCACCACGACCCTCACACCCACCTCATCTTTCTCCAGCCCTGCCATCCTCATGTTTACATGAGGGCTCAGGGAGAACTGCATTTTTTTCTTGTCTTTAACATCCTCACATTTCACCTTGCTGTGGAAAGAAGCCTGGGGACTGATTGTCAAGGTGTTTTTGTGTGTAAGCACAGGGATGGGCAATAAAGCTTTTGGGAAGCAGGGAGACTTGAGGCACCTGAACCACCCTAGACCTGTCCTGTCAGCAGTGTCAGCTCCCCACGTGCTGGAGCTGCCTTGTGCACAGGGTGTTGAACACCTAAAATGAGCAGCAGAGTCCAGGCAGGAATACTTGGATCAGGAACAGCTCAGAAATCAGAGCTTGGGTTGCAGGGATGCCAGGGAAGAGCTGCACAAGGGTTCACATAAGGCACTCGTGAGCAGAGGCAGGGCTGGTATGTGCTGCTGGTGCCTTGCCTATGCCAGGTATGCTGCCTGGGGAGTGCACAAGCCCTGGAAAAAGAATTTCCCTGGCAAAAGAATCAGGAACACTTAAATGGGATGGTTGTGCAACACTTGATACCTTAGCCCAGGGCTCTGGAAATCTGGCTGCAAATCCATGTGCTCCCACAGGTCAAGTGCGACCCTGGGAAAGGTTCTGCTGCCCTTGAGGGGAGCAGGGTCCTCATTGGGCACCCAGAGCCCAGGGCCAGTCACTGGTGGTGACAACTGGGATTAGAAGTTTTCCAAGAGTTGCAATTCCCATTTGTAATGAGAATTGTTTTCTCCAAACACAGGGAAATGAACATCAGGTAGAGCTAAAGGCTGTTTTTTCCCTGTTCCTTTCTGGACCCCTTCAAGCTGTCTGGACACGAGACACATCAACAGCGATCAGACCAAGGCTGTGGAGGCACCAGAGAGGCAGAGCTTGGATATGCAGCCTGTCCTGCTCCTTAATATGGAACCCTGATGTCAGGAAACAGTCCCCAGTGCTGGGGGACAGTGGGGAGTGTCCCTGATGCCCATTTCCAGCCTCCCCCAGGAGCCCAGGACCTTGTGTGGGTCCAGGGGACAGGTGAGTGCCCAACCCCTCCTCCCCAGGCTCTGGGCAGAGGCTTTTCACCCCTGGCAGAGGGTTTTCACCAGATCAGAGCTTTGCTGGCTCCACAGCCCGAGCGCTGCCTTTGCCTCACCTATTGCCTCTGGGTCCTGCTTCTTGGTGGCTGCAGGGTCACCCTGAGGAGCAGCAGGCTGGGCTGCAGCCTTCACCGGCCTGCAGGGCAGGGGCTGGAAGGTCGGATCGATTTCCAGGATCATCTTGTTGAGAGTCTCTATGGTTATGTCCAAGGAGGGAGACACTGGCTGAGCCTCAGGGTCCGTGCTGGTGTTCTCCTCCTCCTCTGGCTGGCACGGGGCAGGGGGTCTCTCCAAGGAGGAATTCTGCTGGCCTTTCCCCTGCGTGTGAGCAGCCACGTGCTCCGACACGGGCTGGGCTCCAAATCCTCTCCCAGTGGGGACCAGGCGAGCCTTGGGGTGCACCATGGAGGGGGGGTCAGTCCAGGCCTCTGTGGAGTAGTAGATGTACTTGCCCTGCAGTGAGGAGCAGCCCGGGTACCCTGCTGGGTGCAGGCTCTTGCTTTCCTCCGGGGAGGAAATACACACAGTCTGTCCAACACGCAGCACGTGGGATTCTATGACCTGGGACATGGTTTGGTTTTCCGGTTTCACAGCTTAGAGGCCAAGGGAAACCTCCTCCTCCTCCTCCTCGCCTCCTTCCTCCACCAGGGACCTCAGAGCCCGTCCTCAGTGCAGTCTCCAGCGGGATAAGAATCTGAGGAATGCAGAGAGGAGCGGTTACACAGGCATGCCCCGGGCAGCAGCAGACTTCAGCGGAAAAGTCTATAAAAACGGGGATTTGGAGTGAAAGCTGGAATTCAGCTCATATGAAAACAAGTCACCCTGTCCTGCTTTTCCACCCCCTCCAGCCTCTGCTCCTGGTGCCACAGTGCAACTGGGCAAGCACATGAAAGACTCATTGGCAACAGCTTTTCCGGATTCGAAGGCCTAAAGTGGAATCCTGCTTTTATTTGCTAATTTTCTGGATTAAGAATGAAATGAAGGTTCTAACAGCCTTCCCATGGGACCCTGAGCCCCGGGAGCCATCCAAGGGCAGTCAGCAAGCCTGGAGCCCTGTGGGGCAGAGAGCTGGAGCTGCCTGCCAGGGCAGTGACCTGCAAGTGGGTGTACAGCTAATCCAGGATTTTATTTTCCTGGTACAACGCAAGTCTGGAAGCCTGTGGACGTGGCTGCTGCCTCAGTCATGGTGCTGCTCGAGGAATCTGACTGCAGATACATTTTGAATGCTCCCTGGCAGAAAGTATTTTTTTACTCCCCATTATAAACCCCTGTGGAATGAGGTTGGCTTCCCTCAGGGGTCTGGGAGAAAGGGTCTTGGGATGCTGTTTGGAGGTGGGGAAGCTGTCCTGCCACATCAGCAATCTAACAGGGTCCCCCCAGCTGCTGCTCCTGTCCTGCTTGGCAAGAGCTGTGCCTCAGCAACATGCTGCCATCAAACACACAGGGACACTCACTCCTTTGGCTTGGGATGAGGACAATAACCCCATCCCCCTCTGTACCCATTGTGGCAGCCAAGCCTGGTGTCTCTACATTGGGGACATCCAGGCCCAGCACACTCCCTGTGTCAGCAGCACACCATCCTCTCTGCTCCCTGGGGAGGGCAGTGCTGCTGGGGACCACAGGAGATCCAGAGCCAAAGGTTTGCTGGCAGGAGTTAATGCACAGCTCAGGGCTCCCTCTCCACATCCTGTGCAGATTTGGTGTGCGACACTCACAAACAGAGGGGTACACTTCATAAAATATTTGTCCTGTCCTGCACCAGTCTCCAATGCCGGACTTATTTACTCCCTTATCCTGGGCTGATTAACCATGGAGTCACAGGATTAGGAACGAGACACTTTGCTCCAAGGCAGCCGGTCTTTCAGCCCCGTGGGCGCGGGCAGGAGCTGGGCTGGTGCTCTGCGTCACTGCCTGTAATCGGTGACTAATTGCCCTGCCAGGTGTTGAGAGCAGGTACGGAGGGTGGCTCAAAACAGGGCAGCTGTGTCCTGGGTGAGTTATATAACCCCGGAGAAGCCTCATATCTTGCTAGAGAGACACCCGGAATACCCCGGGCTTAGAAAGTGTAGGGAATTAGAAGCAAAACATCGCTGCTGTCTGCTGCTGCTGTCAGCACCCGGCCCCGGGCGAGTCACGGCAGGTAAATCCCTCTCCAGGGCTTCCGAGAGCATGGAGAGCTGCAGGAGTGAATAAATACCTCAACCCCATTTACCTTCCTGTCAGCCCGGCCCCCGCCGTGTCTCCTGAGCGTCTGAGATGTTTTAGTTACAGGAGTGGCATAGGAATGGCTTGGGAGCAGGGCTGTGCTCCAGGAAGGGAAGCACCTCTGGAGCCTGAATTAGACAGGTCCAAGGCACCTCTGAATTGTTGCTAATTATTCCTAAAGGTGGGAACCTCTGGGAATTTGGGGCTGTGCTGTTGGAGCCAAGCTTGCCCCAGTTCCCAGAGGAGATGGGCTGAGTCTGGAGCTGGTTATCCCTATGGAGAGCCAACTGTGAAGGGATCTGCCAGAAATTGGGGGGCAGGTGGGTGAGGGGCTGCAGGTAGTGGGGTCCCACCTCTGACTGCAGCAGTGCCACAGCCCACGGTGCCCTCCCCACTGGTTGTGCCATGGCCAGCACCAGCACGTGGCTCTTCCTTGGCATTTCCAGACCCCAGGGCACAGTGGATACAGGAGCAGACTGGGACCCAGCCCCCTTCCCCACTGGGTTGGCCATGCCAGGGCTCTGCCCACAAAGTTTGTATCACCTCTGGTCTAGTGACAGCACAGGGGGTGGTCAGAGCCCAGGTAAGCAGATGCCCACCTCGGGAAACCACCCAAGGTCTCCTGCCTTGGGGCACAACGCTGCCAGCTCTGCGTGAGAAGTGCAGTGTGGTGCAGGGCTCGGAGGGAGCGTTTGTTAAATATAAAATGAAGAGTCATTCCAGGTCAAAAACACAAGTGAGATGGAGTGAAAATTGGATTCTCCCCTGGGGAGAAGAACTGCCTGGCTCCAGTCAGCATCCGCAAGACAAGGCTGGTTTTAATTTAAGTAGGTACAGAAATAACGTGCAGGATGCATGAACCAGGGCTGTTGGGGCTTCCAGGAGCATGCACGCAACAGCTTCCCTCCTTTCTTGTACTCCTGCCCTGAGTTTTTGATCTTTCTCATGTGTGATGCTGCCAGAATTAGCCTCCAAACCTCATTTCTCCTCCCTTCCCTTCTCTGGGTTGAAGTGAGAGGTCTCCCAGGCTCCTCACAGGAATTCTGAGCCTCAGCTGCAAGCTCTTGTGCTTGGAGGAGCAAAGGAGAAGGGCTGAGGTGAAGGAGGTGAATCACAGGGTGGCTGCTGGCCATCAGTGTGCCACAGCCATGGGATGGGCAAACACTGGCCACAGACATCAAGACCTCTCCTGAGCCCCTGGGAATGGCAGTGTCCCCATGCACAGGCCCAGCGAGGGCTGGGCAGGGTCTGGCTGTGCCCCCCAGGCAGGGAAGAGAGGCCAGGCATGGGCACAGGTATCACATCATGCCATGAGCCATGCTGGGCTCTGTGGCAGCAGCAGAATGAGCTCTAGGACAGAATCAGGGCAGCCCTGGCAGAGGGAAGCCCAGCACTGCAGCCGTGCCTGGGCAGGCTGGTTCAGCCAGGCCTGGGAGATCGACTGGCTGTATGGAAATGCCGGGGAAGGAGCTCTGTTGTCTCAGCTAAGCCAAGGCTAGCACAGAAAGAGATGGAAATAAGCTGGCACAAAACCATCCAAACTGGAAATTGCAGAGTTTCTGCTACTGGAAGCAAACT
This sequence comes from Argya squamiceps, assembly GCA_037834095.1. Classification (NCBI taxonomy): domain Eukaryota; kingdom Metazoa; phylum Chordata; class Aves; order Passeriformes; family Leiothrichidae; genus Argya; species Argya squamiceps. Next base: position 2,184,041 of record JBBMKD010000101.1, read on the forward strand.
GGAGAACACAACTCTCTCTAAGCTGGAGGGGACAAGTCACAGATTTCACAGGCAGGTGGACACTCTTACAAATGTCCTCAGTGAGGGACTTGCCTGCTGCACCAGGAGACCCCAGGCTGTGGGGCTGGAGCTGCAGCTCAGCCCGGTAACCCCAGCTCTGCTCCAGCTCACCACGGCAGGAGAAGGAGCTGGGCTCAGGACTGGGACTGGAGCACCCACGCGGGGCAGGAGGTGGGGTGCCGGCTTTGGAGGGCTGCAGGGCGCTCCTGGGCGCGGCTGGGAGAAGCCGGGTGCCCTGGAGCCAGGGCTGTGCCGGCACACCCCGGCTGCTCGATAACCGCCCGCCCTTCCCACACCCGCCGGGCACGGCTCAGCCCCGCGACGCCACACATGGGCCGAGCCCGGGGATCCACGCAGAGCAAAGTCCCTCCTCGCTTCGTCTGCGGGAGCTCAGGGAACCCGCTGGGACCCCCCAGCCCCCGCGCTGGGCTCTGCCCTGGCAGGGTAAGGGCAGAGCTGGCAGTTCTGCCCCGCAGCACCGCCGGCAGCTGCACACTGGGTGTCCCAGCGCGGTTATTTGGAGCTCAGACATACGAGCCGGGACACAGCCTCGCTCCCTGTCTGCGCAGACCCCAAAACAGCTCAGCCAGCTGCCAAGTCTGGTTGTTTTTCCTTGCAACGTGAGCCCTGGGAGCCTCCCGATGACAAGCCTGTTACACATCCCCTCGCCAGGAAGGGCAGAGGGAACTGCTGGGACACCCAGGATTTCCAGAGCTCATTATACACACAGTTTAATCACTGCGAGGGCTGCGGGCGACTTGCCTGGATTAGAGGGGCGTGCTGAGGGGGTTGAGGGAAAAAAGTTCCCATGGTTATGCTGTGTTTTCCCTGCAGAGCAGGGAGAGCCGCGGTATCACATGGCAGATATTAATATACCCCAGCTCCGGGGGGTTCCAGCACCTGGTGCCCGAGGAGGGGCTGCCCTCCCACGCCGAGGGAGAAGGGGAGTCTGTCAGAGCCTCTTCCCTCGCTCACACATGAGCGATTTGGAATCTCAGCAGCAAGAAAAAGAAGCGTTTATGAAATCCCAGACTGCATCTTGGTATCTGACCAGCCCCCGGAGCTGCACGATGGGGCAGAACTCGCACAAGCAGTGCCAGAGCAGGATGTTTTGGTGGGGCAGTGAGAAACCCGCCAGTGCAACCTGAGAGCATCCACAGCAGGAGCCACCCACCCCCAGCGACCCCCTCTGCGGACCCCCACCCCTCCCTCCTCCCAAAGTGCTCCTTGTTTAGCAACGTCTCAGACTTCTGGAAGGGTCTCCAGGCTTTTGGAGGAGGCGGGTTATTAGGAATGTTGAAATCGCTGCTCCAACAGCTCCCCCTCCCACTGCCTTACAGCCTTTTCCTCTCCCGGGACAGCTCTTTCTCCTCTGGCAGGAGCTTTTCTGGGTACAAGATCAGCACAGAGCCTGGTCCCCGTTTCCAAGAGAGGTCCCAGCGCAGCAGGAGCAGTTTCCCCTCCCCTCTCTGTGGGTGAGCCGTTGACATGGGAGGCTCAGGGACAACAGTGTCTTTAGAACAGGGTGTCTGCCTAAAAATAGGCTAAATTAGCAAATCCTAAGAATGTTTGAGATGAGTTACAGGAAGAGACACTAACGAGCTCCTTGGAGCACCAGCCAGGATGTTTCTTCTCTGAGACCATGGGAACATCTCCCTCCAGCCCTTGTGGGACTCTCTAGGCAGCATCAGACAGAGGAATCTGCAGCATAAGAGGCTGTTTCCCTGCATTTCAGGGGTGCCAAGGGGAGGGAGAGGATGGCAATAGCTGCACGGGAGGCTCTGCACACTGCAGATGTTTCAGAAGGGCCCTGAACATCCGTGCTGGCCTGGGCACATCCCCTGCAGTGCACAGCACTGCATCCAGGCCTGGAAACCTCTTGAAGCACCAGAACACGCTTCAGGCTCTCCCCTTGAGTCCAAGCAGTAGAGGTGGGACTGGATCCTTTTCCTCCCCTCCTCAGACTCCATTTTCTTCCCAATACATCTACCTACACCAGCAGCAGATCTGAGCACTCCCACCTGGAGCCCTGGCTGCTCAGCTTCTCTGCCATCCTCCTGATAATCCCTCTCCTCTGACACAAGGGTGGAGGCCCAGAACCTGCTTTTGGTTTCACAGCATGTTTGTTACTGACCCCATTCCCTGTGCTTTGACCTTCCTGCCTGTCTGTGGCTTTAGAAGGTTCAGTGGTACCACAACACCCTGAGTAACTTGGAGCCCACACAAACCTCTGCCTCAGCCACTGACACTTCTGCTCCCACATGGCACTTTTATTGCCTTGAGCTCTCCACAATTCCCACACCACAGCCTCCCACAGGGAGGAAAGAGGCACTGGATCATGCACTGAAACACACAATCCCAGCCACTTCACCTCAGCTGAGCTCACTTGAGGCAGTGGAGGAAACATGCGCTTGGACACATGCACAGACAACAAACACCACTGGAAATCTTAAATAGGCTTCAAAAGGGTAAGAAAGGTAATTGCTCATGTCATAAACCCCACGGACTACTGAGAAAACCTCAGAACATCAGCTAGAGCAATATGCATAATTCCACACCACTGCTCCCAGCATTACCCAGCAGCCTTCCCCACCCTGGATCACCACGGCTCAGTTTCTGCCCACCGGCAACACTGCTGGGGCAGGGACAACCACGGCTTGGCTTATTTGAGATCCCTGCAGCAGATTCCTCCCAAGGCACAAGAGTAACCCCCAGGTAATGCAAAGCAGCAGCAAGAGGAGCGATGGAAGGGAAGAACTGATACGAACTGCGCACAACATTAGCATGAGAACTGAAAGAAGAAAAGGCTTGGAAGAGGCAGGGCAAAGGCAGAGATGGCCCTGGGAATCAGCACTCGGAAGTACCTGGGCTGCAGCGGCTCGTCCCCACTCCCGCGCGGCTCCGCTGCAGCACCTCCTGCACCTGGAGCTCATAAACCACAAGGGTGGGTCTGTGTGCAAGGAACCGGGTTCTCTGGGAGCTCGGATTTAACGGGAGCACGGTCCCTCCCACCTGGGCCGAGCTTCGCCGCCCCTCCGTGCCCTCAGGTGTGGTGCGAGAGGGAAGACCCAGACGCGGGTTTGGGGTAAGAGCCCGGGGGTAGCGCAGGGCTGGCGAGGGGCCAGGCTGCTCCCGGAGCACAGAGCTGCCAGCCAGGGACGCCTTTCAGCTGGAGCAGAGCAAGGTAACCCGCTTGGGACAGGTGAGGGGTCGATGCTACAGCTGCCAAGGACTGTGCCTGCCCCTGCATCTCCCGGGCAGCAGCAGCAGCCCCAGCCCTCAGCCATGGCACCGTCGGTGGGGCAGGACTGGTGGGGACTGTGCTTCAGCCTGTCCGAATCTCGGCTATCAGCTGTGACAATAAATGAAGAGGGAACAACAAGCACAGGCTCCTCTCCAGCTGGAGCATCGGAGTTGAGATCCTCCTGCTTCTTTCCAGGGGTGCCAGCTGCTCCTGAGTGCTGCAGGCACCACAGACACATTTCTGGGAGGAGCAGTAGACGAGGGGACAGCCTGTCCTGTGTCACTGCCTCGTGGCAAAGGTGCTGCCTTAAGCAGGGAGGTTGGTTCAAAGGGAAAGACATTATCACCAGTCTGGTTAAAGGGCGTCTGTCGCCATCCAAGGGTCTGCGACGCCGTCATCACCCCACTGTTTTCCCTGGTGTATTACAGGGAAAAGATTTGAAAAACATACAGAAAGGTAACCATGTCTCAAACATGTGTTTGCAGTGTCCAGCCCAGAGCAGACAGGCCTGACTGCTGCACTCAGCATTCCCCCATCGGGAGCAGGGGATAATAAATAACCCCCAAGCATCCTTCTGGATTGCTGTACACTTTGGCTCAAGGGTTTCTTCCAGTGTCAGTGGGCACAGAGCCATGGAGCAACCTTTAAAACCATGTCTCTGAAATATCCTTTTTCAAGGAAACTGCCTATTCTGCTGCCCATAAATGCCTTGGGCTCACTGCAGTGTTGCCACACTGTGAAGGGACACTTTGAAACGTCTGATTTTATCAGGAAATAGGCCATATAAACTCCCTGCCTTAAATTCCTTCATCTCACTTTGCAATCTTTCCAACGTTTCATTTATTACCAGGCATTGTTTTTTCCTGTCCTTACATCCCTGGGCAAACAGTTTGACATGGCCAGCACAGCCCCTTTCCATCTGTGATGGCTGTGGAATTGCAGTGGGAGTGATTTCCAGGCAACTTTCCTTTTCCTGGCTGGTAAAATTCACCTGGATGAGGTCCTTGACAGATGGAATTTCTAACCTGGAGGACGTTCAGTATCACACACACATCAGCCTGGACTCCAGCTAGAGGGAGCCAAAGGGGGATAACATTGGGTTGGGTCCCTCAAGCTGAGCATCTTCTCTGGCCTGGGGTGCTTGTGTGGTTATAAAGGACAGGGAAGCACCAAGCCTGGGGGAAGAGAAAGATTTTGGCAGTAGAAGAAGGTGTCTCCATGCTCTGGTCCCATTGTTTGCAGCCAGCTCTGAGCACACACAGGCTTTGACTCTGTTCACAGCCCTGGGAAGCTCAGCAGGAAAAAATGTGTTCAGGGCTAAGCACCTCCTTTGGAAAAATCACCCCAAAGTGACCCTGTGCTGTGCCACCCCATCCCAGTGCCCAGCTCCAGCCAGCACCTGGCTCACGGAGGTGGGGATTGGATGGGACTCACCTGTGGAGCCAGAGTGGCCTCCCCAAAGGAAGGTGCTGACACCTTTACTGTCACCTTCCACTGTCACCTTCCACTGTCACCTTCGGCTGCCACCTTCTACTATCACCTTCTGGTGACATCAACATGCTCAGCAACCCAGAAATCAGAGCAAAGCTGTTTGCTGTGTGCTCACATCCAGTGTTGGCCCCAGGCTGAAGAGGCCTCTGTGTCCTGCAGTGATGCAATTCTCAAGGCAGTGGGATGTTACTGCTATTGGCACTTAGGAAGCCAAATTACAATTCTTGTGTTGCTCCAACATTGCTTTTCTGTCTTTTCTCTCTCTGCTTTTCTGTCTGTGTTGTGCAAGGCATGAGGAGATGGCCTGGGGGAGCTTCTGCTATAGAAAATGGTTTGTTTCTAGCGGGGCTGTCAAACTCCTCCCCAGTGCTGAAACAAATGCTGAGATATCACAAGACCCCTCAGAAAAAAACTTCATTTACCTCTGGCTTTGACGTTGCTGGTTCTGCAGTGAGGCCAAGGAGTTCAGTGGCTCTTTGGCTGAGCTGTTACATTTTCTTTGTGCTCTCTGTATCCACTGAAGATCAGCAGGGAAAAATTAATGGGGTGCAGGGAGGGTTGTCCATGAAGCAGGGTGTTCTGCCCTGCCCCTGAATCTGTGTCACACAGGTAGAAAAATCTTACATCAGAGCTCTGTTATCCCAATCAGAACTCAGATTACACTGAATTTACTGCAGAGGCTTTGGACTGAAGCAGCAATGCCTGTGAGAACCACATGCCAGTCAGTTCACCTGTGCAGCGAAAATCCCACCAGGAACAAGCCTCTGCCTTGTCCTGGATTTTCCCATCCTGAAGGCCCTGAACATTATTAACAAACAACACATCCCTAAACTTTGTAAATGGTGATATAGGTGTGCAGGACCCCGGTAGCATGGATGGGATGGGGTGGTCAGCAGCAAGTTAATGCCACTTTTCTGTTCCCAAGAGAAAGCAAAGGGAAATGAGTGAGAGACTGACCAGGGGAGAGCACTCTGCTCACAGCTGGAGATGGCCAAGGAAAACTGGAGTGGCCACAGGACAGGCTGGAGGAAGAACAAGAGAGGCAGAGAGCCACAGAGTCCCTCCTGCAGGGCTGCAAATGTGTGGCTCCTTGTTTCTGGGATTTGAACAAAATAAACGCCCAGACACCGACGAGGGACCCAACATAAAAGAACATTTTCAGAGGAACAAATATTGGTTATGAATAAGACTTGGGAGTGCTTCCCTGGAATGCACCTGTGCAAACGAGGAGAAAAGGATGAAACATCCCTCTCTTTGTCACCTCTGCTTGGAACTGAGGGTTGGGTTCCTGTGTGATGGGAGGTGATCCATGGAACTCCAGGGGCTGCAGGATGGGGGTGGGCAAGGTGGGAGGCCTTGGACCTGAAATATTGGGGCCAAGCAGAAGGGCTGGAACAAGGGATTGTCCTCCAGGTCCTTCTTCACTGCAGGAACCCCTCTTGGCAGTGGTTGTGGCAGAATTCTGTGACCCCTCTGAAGGAACCTCCTCTGCCTGTTCTTCCCTTGGCTAAAGCCGACCTGTCTGTGCAGAGCAGATTTCTCCAGGCATGGCCCTACCCAGGATGTGCTCATAAAGGACAAAGTATTAACCTGACAGCTAAAAAAAGAACAAATAAACGCGTGAGTTGGCCCAAGCAGCTGCTCTGCCCCGTGTCCTGAGTTGCCACTGACACCAACTCTCTCCTGCTACAGGCTCTGAAAAAACCTTCCAGAAGTCTGATATGGGTGAAGCGAAGTGACACCACATCCAGCACTTCAGAAATGTCATGGGAAGTTGACCGAGCAGTAAATCTGTGCAGAAAGCAGACTGCTTCTATCTTCCTCCTCCTCTCCTCACTCCTCCAGCATTTCTCCTTCCTCTGGAGTTTTCAAAAATGAAGAAAACATGTTAAGTGCTGCAATACCTGGCTGAAAAAGCCACAAAGGGCTGTGGCATTCTGGGGATTGATGGCACAGCTGGTACAAGCAGAGCAGGTCTGGGCAGCACCCAAGGAACCCTCTGAGGGGTTCCTGACCTGCCTTGTACCCGACCAGTGGCACAGGGCAGGAGAGAAGATCCCAAACACCCCCAAGGGTCTTGGAGGGGGTAACTGGGTCTTGTTGCCATGTTCAAACACCCCCAGAAATTCCCCCAGCCAAACCAGCCCCTTCCTCTGGTGTGGGAGCTGTTGGGCACCGTGTCCAGCACTGCTTGGCTGTGCTGAGCCCTAAGCATTCAGCATTGGGGGGGTTGAGCTCCTGGGCATTTGGGGACCCGAGGAGAGGCTGTTTCTGGGGCAGGGACAGCCCCTCACACCTCCCCTGGACCCTGGTACCGCGGGGCTCCTGTAACAGCCACGTGCGGCTGCACCCTTCCTCGCCAGGTGAGTCAGCCTTTTCATGGAATAACAAAACATATTTACTCAGAAGGGTGACGAGGCCCTTTGGTTCCCCTGAGGGGGTGTTAATCAGCCTCCTCTCAGTGAGAAAGGACCTTTTGTTTTCTAGACCTCACAGTTACGGTTTTCACCACGGTCTGAAAGTGCGAGGCTCCGGGGAAGTCACATCATGCTTGGAAGCATCGGTGACCGTCAGAGCCGGTGAGGATCCAGGGAAAGGACAGGGAAAAAGCTCCGTGTGTCCTTGCCCTGCGGTGGGGCTGGCGGCTGTGTCTGTGCAGGAGGGAATGGAGGAGCAGCGGGGCTGGCCCGGAACGTGCCAGAGGCGTGGGCAGGGCTGAGCACGGCTCCAGGTCCGTGCCCGCACACGCCGGGCGCTGCCAGGGGAAAACCACTGACGTCAAGGACACGGGATGGGGCCCCGCTGCTGCCCCTGCACGGGCAGGGCCGAGGGGGCAGCACCAGGTGGCTCCTGCTGCCTCCCACGAGGAATTCCCTGGCTCTGGAGGTGGGGCACGGAGAAAAGCCCTTTCTTGGCCAGTGCTGTGTGACCCTGGTAGTTGACCACGTGCCAAAGAGCTACAGATGAGCCCGAAAGAAAACTGGCACCTCGAGGCTCCCTGCCCCAAGGATGTTGATGCTCAGCACATAACTGTGCTGAGGAATCAATCCCCAGGATGAACACCTTGGATTTCTCTGGGGTGTTTCCCAGAGGTTGAAAGCAAGCAAAGGAGCACAGGACAACTCTCCACAGCCTGCACCTGCAGGTGCATTTTGCTCTCAGAACCTCAAAGAATTAGAGACTGAGCTCTTCTTTCCTTAACAGCAAGCCCTTTTCCTGCAGCAGCTTTTGATGGATCATTCCCAGTGAGGAAACCTCACTGGAATGGGGAGTACCTGGATCATTCCCAGTGAGGAAACCTCACTGGAATGGGGAGTACCTGCCTCCCTGTTGCTGTGAGGAGGCAGGAAAAGGCAGCACATGTTGTCCCACATGACATCATCCATCGTCAGAAGCTGGGATGTCATTGTCCAAAACTTTCCTTAGAAAGATGCTTCCAGGACCCACCCCAGACCCAGCCATGAGCCATTCCACACTGATGTCAGGCAGTGGATGAATCACAAAACCTCCTGCCTCCCCACCACAGACAAATTTCAGCTGTGCCAAGTGACACCATCCCCTTGCAGAGAGTCACCACAGCCCCCCTGGAGCCACCTCTGCCAGCAGAGCCTTGGGGACCCTCAGCTGGGTTGTTTGAGGGGGCTCTGCAAACTGGGGTTCTCAGGAACCAGAGGATCTTCCCAGTGCCTGTTCCAGGCCCCTCAGCAGCTCCTCAAGGTGTGAAGGCAAAGGCCCTGGGACCATCCAGGTGGGAAGTGTGATGCTATGTTTCCAGGGGAGCAGTGGCACTCCTGCTGCTGTGGCTGAGCCTCTGGGAGCTGTTTCTCTTTCCTCTGGTCTCCAGGCATTGCCTCAGGCTCTGCTCCCAGTCAGCCAGAGCCAGAACACCGCAGACACCTCCAAAGAACACGTTAGCCATGGATCAGTGGGAACTGCCACACTCCTGTACGTGATCAGTGACACAGGGCTGTGCTGCCTGAAAAAACACCACACTTGGAGCCATTCTAGTAACTATCAGCACTAAATCCTGGGGATTTTCAGAGGGGACTGTCCAGGCTGAGCTGCTGGGCAGCAGGACTCGCCCTCCCCAGTAAGCCAGCAGCAGTTTCATCATTAAATCCATAAGCTGGTTCAAACTCGCTGGTCCCAGGGGAGCTGTGTGCTGGGAGAAGCCTCCAGAGCTCCTCAGCAAGGGGGGGCCCTCTTGGTGGAGAAATCCAGGAGGAGAAATCCTGGAGGAGGAATCCAGGAGGTGTTTGTGTTTGTGTGTACCCACAGATACAGAGGCTTCTCCTCTGCAGAGTGACATCCTCAGGGGTTTGTTTCCCATCAGTGCAAGGCTGGGCTGTTCCTGCTGTAAAGAAACCTGGCAGGATTCAGGCCCTTAATCCTGCTGGCAGCTGGGCCCAGGGCGCAGGTGCACAGGTGGGGATGGGGCGAGATGGAGGCATCACACCTGTCCTTGTTTGTGCTCCAGTGACCTCTCAGCAGGAGCATTTCTGCACACACTGACAGCACGGCGATGGGAGAGACATTAACCTCTGAACTTTAGCTGCTGACAGCTTCTAAACAAATAATCCTGGTAAAGTTCATTTCTCCGGGGTAGGAGAGTTGCTGGAGGTTTCACCGTGGTGGAAGAAGAAAAGGAAATGAAGCCCAGCTCTTCTCACGCTGCCTGGATTCTCCTGCCCACCTCTGAACTGTGTTCTTAACTTAATACCACCAGTTTTTCCTTTTTCAGGAGTGAGACTCCTGCAACCCCAGGGCATGGAACCGTGAAACAGCTTTTGTCTTGGAGCTGGCGTCTCTGTTATCAAGGTGAACTCAAGGAGAACAATTGCTTTCCACACTCACTTTTCCCCTCCACAATCAGCTCTGTTTGCTCGAGCTGGGTGCCCCACGCCAGCACTGATAGGGATTGGCAATTCAGGGGAATTGCTCCCATATTTGTTCAACGGAAAAACCGTAAACCCTGCGAGGAGGGAAGGGAGAGGATTCTGGGCACAGGCAGAATGTTAATTACGGCTCTTACTGCTAATAGCAGGCGTGAGGAGGAATGAGCAGGGACGGCAGGAAGGGGAAAGGTAGAGCCAAGGTGTACCGAGGGCCTCCGGATGGGTGCAGCAACAAAGGGCTGGAGAAGAATAGGCTGATTATTCTGGGTTTACTGGGATAAAGTGGGCAAGGATGGTGAGGATCATTCGGTGCTGGAAGGCTGCCAAGGGGCTGTGAGTGGGACAGGGAAGTGCTGAGGGGTGCAGCTCCCTCTCTGCAGCTCTGCAGGGACAGGCACACGCATGTTTCCATCTTACAATGGCTCAGCCCCACTGAAATCTGTAGCAGCCTTTGAGGGACTGGGGATCAAGTACTCTCCCAGCAGCTGTTCCCAGATTTTTCCTGAGAGAAGAACTTGGGACGAACTCTCAGGATCTGTTTTCCACACTGAATCCCACACTGGCTGTCCACAAAGCACTCTAGTGCTTCTTGGGTAGTGGCATTTTCCCTCGGATCCCTGTAGCCTGGGCATCACCACATCGGGAACCACAAGGTGCTGCTTCACCCGTGTCTGCAGCCCAGGGGAGCAGCGGGACTGCCGGTGTGGGCTCGCATTCCAGAGGACCCCAGACAATGGGAGCATGGTTGGTGACTGCAGGCAGTGCCAAGGGCTGACTCACAGCTGCTGACACTTGTCACGCTGAAAGCATTTTGGTATTTATGGAGGCTGTTCCCAGCCGCAGTGCGGGCACAGCGGGGCCAAAGGCTCCCGCCTTCCCCGCCCTCAGCCCAGCCCGCAGCGCCCTGGCCCGGCTGCTGCCAGGGCTGCAGGATGGGAAGGGCACCTGGATCTCTCCCCAGCCTCCAGGCCAGGCCACTTCCCAGGGAAGAGGCAGCTTTGTCCTGGCTAAAACTCTCCCGTACGAATCCATCCATTCCTGTCCCATATGGTTGGGAATTCTTCCTTTCCAGCCTTTGTTCTTTGCTCAGGGATGCAAAGGGCTCTCCAGCTGGGATGGTAAGGCATGGGAAAATCTGGGAACAGCTGCTAGGACAGCAGCTTGATCCTCAGCCCCTCAAAAGCTGTTACAGATTTCAGTGGGGCTGAGCCATTGTGAGATAGAAACGTGCGTGTGCCTGTTCCTGCAGAGAGGGAGCTGCACCCCTCAGCACTTCCCTGTCCCACTCACAGCCCCTTGGCAGGCCTCCAGCACTGGGTGATCCTCACCTATCTCACCATCCTTGCCCGCTTTATCCGTACTAATAACCCCATATAACCTGATAGCAGTGACAGCTCACAACCAGCGCCCTGAAACCCTTCCATGGGACAAAAAAAGAGGTGCCTCTTTATTAAAACTCTTTATTACAACTTTGTTTTGGGGAACCCACTGCTTCATCTCTTTCCAGCCCTTGCCCTGCTATTGTCCGAGCCTGCAGGAAAAGGAAGGAGCAGAGGCCCCCGTGGTTCCTTCCTGCCCGGAGCCGGGGCAGGTCCGGGGCTGCTGGGCTGCGCTGGCCCCGCTCCGTGAGCTCCAGCCCCCGGGACCACCAGCACGACAACCTTCACAGGACCACACTCGCTGCCAGGCAAAGGAGAGGAAGCTGCTAATGGACGCTAATGGAGCTGTGAGGATCCTCCCGGGAGGCAGCCGAGCTGTCCTGTAGCGAGAAAAGCGGCGGGCAGCTCACCCGCACTTCCACGGCTGCTCTGGCTGTCGCTCTCAGACATCCCTCGGGGTTACGGCTTCAACAGATTAGGGCAGAGGAGGATTTGCAGCTCCAGGCAAACCACGGAGGCAGGTGGGTTGGGAAATGTGAGGCCAGTGACACTACTGCAGGGGATTTTGGGGATTTCATGCTCTGCCTCAGCAGCATCCCATTTCCACCAGGTGATACCGGCATCCTCCTCTGAGGAGCTCTCAGGTGAAAGAAACAACACTGGGGCTGGATCCTGAACACAGGGATGAGCCTGACCCAGTGCCAGGAGTGACACTTTCATTTTTATTTTGCCATTAGGTATTTTCAGGACTTGTCTCATGACAAAGAATGTGCCGTGGGAGAACAGAACAAACCAAAAAGAACTTACAAGAACGAGACGGTTTGCCCCTGGTTTTGTTGTTTTCCTGCATGTCTGAGTTAGCACTTGTGCTCCCTCTGCCCCTCCTGGGGGATCACCCACGGTGTCAGGGCTCGGCACGATCAGCTCCCAGACTTTCTCCAGGAACCGACGGCTGCAGTGCCCTTCCCGTGCTCCGCAGGCGGGTCATGCTCTATTTATCGGCTCATTTCCACACCCGAGTGCTGCAGTGCTGCTTCCTCTAGCCCTGCGAATTCCTGTGCCACGGGCTGTGCCAGCAAAACGGGGCCGGGAACGAGCTCATGACATTGGAAAGAGCTGCCCGGCTCCGGGCTCTGCTCACAGCCTGAGCATCACCTTGGGCTCGTTTCTCTCCCTCTGTGAGATTTGTTCCCATCACCAAAGGGCCCTGAGACCCTCAGGTGGTACCAGAGCGATGAAAAGTGTGGTTTACCTGCCTGGTTTCCAGCTGAGCTTTGCCACTGTGTTGTTCAATGTTTGGAGGAATGTGAATTATGCTCGGTGGCCACTGACAGGGGCACTGGGATTTAATTGGTGTGAGGCTGTGCTGGAAGCAGAAGCTGCCAACTGCAGCCAGAAATATTTTTTGTGGATTTTTTTGTGGATTTCCTGGGCAACACCTGCTCCCTGCAGCAGTGGTGAGAAGGGAAGTGGGAACAGTGTCTGCTAGGGAGGCACAAGCACATCTGAGCACCAAACTGAGCTTTTAGACCCTTAATGAAAATACTGAAGAGCACAAACTGCTCCCCTTGCCCCGGAGTGACACGGCATACAGCCCTGAGACAGATTCAGAAACTTTCCTGGGAGATGATACAGGGAAACAAAAACATACAAGGTTAATCGAGGCTTGATCCTGGTGGCATCTGCAGCTCCTGCCTCCTGCTGCAGTTCCACTCCTGGCAGTACCACCCCACAGTGACAACTGTGTTCATAAAATCATACACTCATGGGATAATTTGGGTTGCAAGGAACCTTAACAGTCACCCAGTCCCACCCCCTGCCATGGGCAGGGACACCTTCCACTATCCCAGGGTGCTCCAAGGCCTGTCCAACTTGGCCTGGGACACTGCCAGGGATCCAGGGGCAGCCACAGCTGCTCTGGGCACCTGTGCCAGGGATGGTTCTGCTGGTGGATGTGGTGGCTCAGGGGGTCTCTGGTGGGTCCAGTTCTCCTGGTGGGTGCAGTGGCTGTGGTGGCCTGGGGGGTCTCCCGTGGGTCCGGTTCTCCCGGTGGGTCGGGTGGTCTCTGATAGGTTCGGTGGCTGTGGTGGCTCGGAGGGTCTCTGGTGGCTCCGGTTCTCCAGTAGTTGAGGTGGCTGTAGTGGTTCGGGGGGTCTCCAGTGGGTCTGGTTCTCTCGGTGGCTGTGGTGGCCTGGGGGGTCTCCCGTGCCTCCAGTTCTCCCGGTGGGTGCGGTGGCTGTGGTGGCTCTGGGGGTCTCCGGTGGCTCCTGTTTTCCCAGTGGCTGTGGTGGCTCGGGGGGTCCCCCGTGGCTCCTGTTCTCCCGGTGGGTGCGGTGGCTGTTGGTAGCTCGGGGGGTCTCCGGTGGGTACAGATCTCCCGGTGAGTGCGGTGGCTGTGGTGGCTCAGGGGGTCTCCGGTGGCCCCAGTTCTCCCGGTGGGTGCGGTGGCTGTGCTGGCTCGGGGGGTCTCCCGTGGCTCCGGTTCTCCCGGTGGATCCGGCGGTCTCCGGTTCCCCCCAGCGGCAGCGGGAGCCGCGCTGTGTTCGCGGCCACCAGGGGGCGCTGCAGGTGCAGGTGGGGGGGCGGAGCGGGGGCGCGCGCGGGGACACGTGGGGGGACACGTGACTGCGCGTGCACAGGTGAGGGCGGGGACAGGTGGGGACAGTTGGGGACAGGAGAGAGCGGTGGGGACAGAAGAGAGACAAGGGGCCAGGTGGGGACAGGTGAGCACGGGGGGAGCAGGTGGGGACAGGTAGGGACAGGCGAGGTCACGTGGGAACGGTTGGGGACAGTTGGGGACAGGAGAGAGTAGTGGGGACAAGTGAGCACGGGGGGAGCAGATAGGGGCAGGAGGGGACAGGAGAGAACAGTGGGGACAGACGGGGACGGGTGAGGGCAGGTGGGGACAAGAGAGAACAGTGGGGACAGGTGGGGACAGGTGAGCACGGAGGGAGCAGGTGGGGACAGGTAGGGACAGGCCGAGGTCACGTGGGAACAGTTGGGAACGGTTGGGGACAGGAGAGAACAGTGGGGACAGGTGAGCCCGGGGGAACAGGTGGGGGCAGGAGGGGACAGGAGAGAGTGGGGAGGACAAGTGGGGCAGATGGGGACAAGACAGAACAGTGGGGACAGGTGAGCCCGGGGGAACAGGTAGGGGCAGGAGGGGACAGGTGAACACAGCGAGGAGGCAGGTGAGGGTTCCCTACCTGGTGCCCGTGCTGTGCCGTGCAGGGGAGACACGTGACAGCATTTCGGGGGAAAAATAGTGAAGTGTTTTGTAAGGGGGTGTGGGAACCTTTCCCTGGAAACAGATTTGCTGCCACTGAGTGTTTATTTCCATCAGGGGGTGGGCTCTGGGCTGTGGCCCCCGCAGATAAAAGCCGGTGGCATAGGTGGGGCAAGCGGGGTTGTTTTTGTTCGTCTGTCTTCTGCAGAAGCCACAATAAAGGACTCTTTTTTTCTGTTATGCAAACAAGGGGGAAAAGGCAAAACCCGAGTGGATAGATGTGTGTGGAGCCGGGGAGGTTTCAGTTTGCAGGGAGCAGGTTCTGGGGAGGAAACGGGGGGCGTTTAGTTGTTCCTCACACCCACGGGAGGAGCACAGCGGTGCTGGGAGAGCGTCTGAGGGGTTTGGGCACCCCCTGGAAAATGAGCCTGAAGTCGGAGTGTGTCTGCACTAAAAGCTGTGAAATTTCATGTGCATCTTTGCAATGTCAAACGTGTGCATGTTTGACAAACACAGAATCAGGGAATGTCCTGAGTAGGAAGGGACCCACGAGGATCATCTCCCATCCCTGCACGGGACAATCTCAGCAGTCTGAGCATGTGCTGAGAGCATTGTCCAAACCCTCGTGGAGCTCTGTGAGCCTTGGGGCTGTGCCCATTCCCTGGGGAGTGTGTTCAGTGCCTGAGCACCCTCTGGGATAAGAACCTGTCCCTGATACCCAACCTAACCATGCCAGGCACAGCTCCAGCTGCTCCCTCGGGTCCTGTCCCTGGTCACCAGAGCAGAGATCTGGGCTGCCCACCAGGAGGATGTTGAAGAGCCCAGTGCCCTCAGCTGCTCCTCTGTACCTTTCCCCTCCAGGACCTTCACCATCCTCACAGCCCCATTCAGATGCTCTCAAATAGCTTTAGATTTTTATCTTTTACACAGGAATGACTCCAGAACAATTTGTTTACACGGTTGGGTTTTAGGGTGACAGAACCTCCCAGCAGAGGGATGATTTACTGTCAGAGTTTCTGTGCCAGCCTCTACCAGCTGTAGCTTCACCTCGGTGCAAAATTCACACCTCTGCAACGTGCATTGTCACCTGCATAACGGTGAGAAGCCTTTGAGTCATTGATTGCAGTGTTTTCCTCAGTTCTTCTACAGATTCAGAAGCTGAAGCCACCTGTTCTTGTGTGGTGAGATTGAATAGCACAGTGAGGCCTCGTGGAGAAGAGGGTGTGTTTGTAAAACTTGCTTGAAAAAAGCATCTTCTGCTGCCTGACAAATCCCATTTTCCAGGCTGGGATTTTTCCAGAGCAGCTGCACTGAAGTTTCCCCACAGGGTCCCACGTGGTAGGAGGTGGCTGGAAAAGGCCATTTATGTTTTTCAGAGTTGTCTAGGAAATGTGGGTACAAAGCCAGTGGAAGGTAATCTGTGGGAGATGTCATTTTTGTGGGAAGATGTAAGAAACAGGATGGAGTTTAGCACTTAAAATTGGATTATTGAAGTGACGTGGAAGAGGCATGGGCTGATCCAGAGGGAAAAGTCAAGTGAATCAAAGCCATTTAAAATCCCTTCCAACAGATTTGAATGAAACCAAAGTGGATTAACTCCACTTTTTAGCCAGATTGCTGACAGAGGGGTTGCAAATGATATCACTGGTACCATCTGAACCCACACCTTTACTTCAGGGTAAGTTTTCCCGAGTTTTTCCGGGAGTCCTGGCTGGGAAGGGAAGGAGGGGTGTGTGGGTCACTTCCTTGCCGTTCCCACATGGTGTCAGCAGCTCTCAAGGAGAGCTCTGTGGGGAGTTCAGGGATTTGGCTGGGAGCCCTGTGCCGGGAGAACTCAAGGCAAGAGGAGAGGAGAGTGGCTCTGAGGGAAGGGCATGGAGGAGACCATGTCCCTGCTCTCCCCTGCCCCAGCTTTCTGTCTCTGCTGGTTCCCAGGGCCGGGATGGCAGCAGCCAAAGGGGGATGGTGACCACAGACTGGTGCTGGATGTGCTGTGGGTCACTCAGAGCCTCTCTGGGCTGTCCTGTCATTCCTGAGGTTGTCACTCAGGCCCTGGGGAGGTCACCAGTGCTGTGGGAGGTTCTTTCTGTTCTGGGCTTTTCCTATCATCTCTATTTTTTTTTTGTTTCAGATGTCAGGGAAGAGAAGGAAATATTTCTATCTTGGTCACTGGAGCTCAGTCTCATGGTGTGTTTCAGGCCTTGTGCCATGACCTCATCCATGGCTGCATGAGAAAATGCCCTGTGAGGGAAGGATCTTTCTGCACTGGTGATTATAAAGAGGGCTCATTTTCCTGCTGGAGCTCAGGAGCACGTCCTTGGTGGGGAAGTCCCCTGGGAGGAGCAGCTTTTCTGCAGAGCTGATACCTCACTGGAGCATCACCTCCGTGCCCTGAGGCAGCAGGGACAGGATCTGTGGCACAACTGTGGGGCTGCTCCCCCATCCTGAGCTCCCTCCAGCCCAAACCACTGCACGATTCCACGATGCCCTTCTCGGGTGCAGGTCCAAGAGCCACAGCCTGGGCAGTGCCTGGAACAGGCTGCCCAGTGGAGGCAGGAGGCTCTGGCAGCTTTTCAGGGCACGTTTGAGGTGTTGGGGAGCCCTTTTCTGCTGGCTGCTCTCTGCAGCTCCAGAGCAGCCTCATGTCTTGGGGTGTTTGGGCTGTTTGGGCTGTGCTGGCACGTGAGGGTGGCTCGTGTGGGGAGGGCTCTGCCAGGAGCTGCTGGCAGCACAGCTGGATGAGTCTTGTATGGATCTGGTGCCTTTCCAGTCCTGCTGCAACCCTCCAAAGCCACGTCTGTGGGGGCCCTGCCCTGCTCCCCCTCTGTACACAGGTGTGGGGTGATGTTTGAGCAGGAGCCTTGTCCCCACCCGTGACCCCCTGGCCAGGCAGAAGCAGGACCCACCTGCAAAAGTGTGAAACTCTTCAAAGGGCCTCATGCAGCACAGCCCAGGAGCTGAGCCTGGGTTAGTCTTCCATAAAGGGCTTTGTTTTTTTCCTCTCCCACTCCCCGCCCTGGCACAGGGGTTGAAGCTCTTTCTCACTGCTTGGTGTGGCCAAAACTTAGAAGAAACACGTTATCTCCCAGGGAATCAGTCAGCTCTGCCCTGAGAACGTGACTTTCTCTCTGTGCAGCCCCAACAGCTGGGTTTGCTCCAGTGGGGTTGGATTCTGCTGTGATTGCCCCAGAGTGAAACCAGGGCTGCTGGGACACGTGTGTGTGCTCACTGAGGTGGGACCTCACCTGCGTGGAGGTGGGACCTTCCCTGGTGAGAAGACAAAGCCGTGGGTAAAACCTGCAGGATCCAGGAACTGGAACTGGTGAGGGGAGTTCTGATTTTGGTATAGAGCAGCATGCACACACTCCAAATCCTGGAAGGCCTTTTTGTTTGTTTCACTGGAAATTACTTGGCCTTTTCCTCTCCTGCAGGATGATTCTGGACATTAGTGTTGTCCTTCAGTCACAGAAATTTCCCAGTAAATCCCCTGATCACTTCAGAATAATTTCGCTGCCAGCACTCAGCAGCAAAGAAAGGAAAGTAGCTCTCTGCTTGTTTTTTTTTTTTTTTTTAGACAATTGAATTGAAAACAAAGCAACAAGGGGAAGTTTCAGTTCCTGCACACGGAGCTGCAGGGCTTCAGTGGTGACAAATGCCTGGGCTGGCTCTGCAGCTGCCTTGCACGTGGAGCCAGAAGGCTTCCTATCTGTTCAGACCTGAAAAAGGTTTGTACAACAAGCTGGGGCAGTGACAGGTTGTGGTTGAATATCAATACTAGACTCTCTGCTGATTTAATATCAATACTCACCTCTGCAGAACTGGGGTCGTAGTGAAAGTGAAGAGCTTTCATTTTGGGCAGGTCGGCGTCTGCCGCAGCTGGGCTTGAAATCTGGCTAAATCTGAAGGTGTGAAATTGTGTTCACTTCAGCCAGAGGCTGTGAGGGCTCCCACACGTGGGATGGGCACAGAACCAGGGATATTCTACCTGGTTTTAGTGCCTGGGGAAGGAGCAGGACAGGCTGGGCTCTGTGAGGAGGAGGGCTGGGGACAGGACTCCCATTCCAGGGCTCTGAGGTGGTCCAGCAGTGGATTGTGCTGCAGTCATTGAATGCAGCAGGATGCTGCTTATCTGGTTATTTTTCCTTATATCTCTACTGCATGTTCTTACCCCCTGCTTGGTGCCAGCAGTTGGCTCTGAGCTGATCTTGCCACTTTCTAGTCCATAAAAAGTCCTGGTCAGACTCTTTGATTCACTTGCTTTGAGGTGATGACACAGAGGGCAGGGTGACGTCTCAGCTGTCTCAGTTTCACCAGGTCCCTCTTACAGTGGCCCAGGGATGGACAGAGCCCCACTGTCACCCCTGGGGGAGGTGGCCCCAGGCAAGGCAGCTCTGCCAACGAGGACAGTTGGCAGTGTAAGAAGCTCTCCCCTGAGATGTGACACCTCCACCCCCTGAACAGGAATTTGGGTTTTTTTTCCTTACAAAAGAAGCCGTGAGGAGGAAGCCATGGGCTGCTCTCAGTTATTCTGACTGATGCAATGTGCCCCCACCCTTCCCCATCACCCACGGGCATTATTTTTAGGGTTTGTTTACCTCACTCCGTTCCAGCTCATTCTTTTTTCGGGTGACAAGGACTTCCCTCACGCAGATGCCCAGGTGGCATACGAGAAACCACAGCCCTGCCAGGAGAATTTTCCCCTTCCCATCAAGTGATTTACAGCAAGTGATGGGGGACAGCACAGAGAGGGAGGTGACACATCAGTGCCATGCTCTGAGATAGCTGGGAGCAGCTGCCAACTCCCCCAGTGCCACTTTACTTGCTCCTCATTCCAGTTTGGCTCCCACCCAGCCCAGATCCATTTGGCACTAAGGGCTTTCAAACCATGACTTAAAAATACACATGCACAGAGATAAAGGACTGTCAGGGAAGGAGAAATGATCAGCAGTGATACTTGTCCAGAGTGATAAAGAGTCCTGAGTGATGCAGGATTCCCCACAATAACCTGGAACAGGGATTGCAGAAACCACCCAGACTCCACACAGCTGGGACTGGGCAGTCACTGCCCTACCTTTATGTAGTGTAAGGCAAACCTGTGTCCCCTTTCTCTGATGAGGGCCAGGATTTTTATTGGCTTTTTAAAGAAGATTTGGAACTGTGAAAGGAAATAGGCAGCTCTGGCTGGTGAAAGGTACTAAAAGGGGTTAAAACCATCTGAGAAATACATTTTTTCTTTTTTTTTTTTTTTTTTTTTTTTTTTTTTTGGTAACAAGTTCTGTGTGACTTGGCTACAATATTTATGTCCCAAGTTGTGATTTTGTGTGGTTGCTTGGTGGGTAAGTTTTACTCGTTTAAGTTAGGGCTTTTAGGTGGAGTCTGTTTTCTTAATCGAGAAAGTTCCTGAATATTAAGAGTTTGGCTCACCTCAGAGGAGCTGGGGGAATGGTTAAACGTGCTGTGGCTCTCTGCAGATCCCCAGTTCTTGCTCCAAGCCCTGCTCAACCAGCTGCACCTTGTGCACAAATGAGCTCTTGGGGCAGTTGAGGACCTGGCCATGGTGAGACCCAGTGTTTATTTAAGGATCCCTGGGGATGGGGTTCTGCATCCTGAGTTATGTTATGCTGTAGTCTGGAGATGCTTCTTGAGTCTCTGGGCCAGATGCTGAAACTCACCTTGTCCTTTCTTTTCCGGGAGAAAACGTGAGACTTTCATGGCTCAGTGAAAACAGAAATGGGCCTTAGCTCTGTCACTCGGGTGTCAGGCTTCTGTCTCCTCACGTTCTTTGAGTTTCTTCCTCTTTGATTCTGTGATTAAAATTACAAGGCACTTTTGGTGGAGGATATGGGCCCCCCCCTCGCTCCCCTCCTCTCTGTGTGTTTTGAGGCACAGATTAACTGGGAAGGTTGGGCAGGGGCATTGTGTTCATTTTTTAGTTGCAGTTCCTACTCTCACCCTGAATGTGGGTGGGGGTTATAGCACCCAGAGCTGCTGCCTCTCTCTGTGAGACATTCCCTCAGTAACGTGGTGGTTTATTACTGAATTTTAATTAAACATGAACAATAAAATGGTACAGCTCAAAGAATTTACACTTAAAGGTTGATGAGTAGCCATTAGGTACATCCAGCTGTGGAGCAGCATCAAGACAGGTGGGTTAATAGTTAAAATAAAAATTCCTTAACTTGCTGCTGACTTGTTTCTTTTATAATCCATCAGCAGATGAAGTAGACCAACTTTTTACTGTTCAGTTTATTTTCCAGGCTCTCCTTCCTGCAGGGCATCACTGGTATGAAGCTGAGCTGATCAAACATCCCCTGACAGGACAGAAGGATTGACAAGGACTGTACAAGGACGGAGAAAGTGCAATGGAAAACCAGAAGTAATTTGTTTAAATCGTTATAATTTATTTTTCTGTATTTTGTAGCAAAATATAGTCAGTTTTCAAGACATTAGTGGGGAACCTCAGGTTGGGATCTTAGGCCAACGTTAACATGACTCATCTAAATTAGATGCAAATTTGTTCTGTCCGTTAAATTTAACCAGGGAAAGCCAAACACTCTGACATCACCACTGCCTCACTGAGGCAGCTGCAGCTGTCCCTGAGGGTGCCTCTGCATCTCATTTATGGAAGCAGCTGGGTGTTATCCTGTTTGGAATTCATCTGGTCTGTAAGGACCTGAGGACCTCTTCATTTGCAGGAGGGGAATGGCTTTTATCTACAGGATACCAGTACAGCTCCATGTGCTAGTGCAGCATTTTCCTGGCTGGAATAAGGTGAATGGATTCTGCATAAAAAGGTCCCATGGAAGCAGAGTGTTCTTGGGGTACATTCATGAACAGGTTGAACTTTGTGTAAAGCAGCTTTACATATTGAATATACATTAGCAAGGTATTGTTACTGATGAGGAAAACTGCAAATATCCCGTGCTGAGGATGTTCCTGGCTCTGGCCAAAATATGATAGCTGTGTCTTGCCCAAATAAGGATGAGGAGGAAACCAATGGCAAATAGCTCTTCAGTGTCAGTTGTCACCCTGTGTTTCATGTGACAGAGAAGCAGCACTTCTGTACAGTTACCTGGGCATTGTAAACGAAAATGAGTTCAACAGTTGAGCACAGATAGGTAACACGGAGCAGAATGTCCTCTCTTCCCAAATCCCAGCCCTTGACAAAAATCCCATACACCAGAGGTGAATGGTTTATGGAGAATTTATTTAGATTTGGTGGCAGCCTGGTAAATAACTGGCAATGCTGTCTCAGACCAAGGCAGTGAATTCTTTCTTGGAAGGCTGATTTTAATCCTCAATTCTCTAAAATACTGCTCTCCAATCCAAATGAACCAGAGAGTTCTCTGTGCCAATCTTGATGGATCCATGTGTTGAAAAAAAGGATAAATGTCTGTTTAGTGAGCTTTTTGCTGCTCATGGCTCTGTGTGTTCAGGAGAACATGAACATGTCTCTCCTGTCAGCCCTGGGAGCAGCTCCAGGTTGAGACCTCTCTCCAGTGGTGATGTCTGTGGGAGAGCTGGGTGCTGTGGCATCTGAGCACACAGGACAAGGACAGGGATGTGAGCACAGGGCATGCAGCAGCTCCTCCCAGCTGATGTTCAGCTGTCCCACGACAGCGGTTCCCAGAGCGTTCATCTGTCATCAGGAATCTTTGCTCTTCCCGTAAAAACGCCAGCTGGAATTACAGTCTGGGCTCCTCCAAGGTCTGACTTTCCATGACAATAATGTGCTGTTCAGCTGCCGTGGCCCTGGCAGAGGTGGGGCTGTGTTCAGAGCAAACCTCAGAGAGCGGTGTCTTTGTTGGTGCCGACAGCACCGCTGCTAAACACGCCCCAGTAGCTTATGAGCAAAATACAGATCTGACTTCAAAGGCAGCTGAAATTCTGGTAGAAGGACTGGGAAGGGAGGAGAAAACCCACATTCATATTTATCTCAAGGTCAGCAGGTGATAGCCCAGAAACAGGATACAGGC
Organism: Argya squamiceps; assembly: GCA_037834095.1. Taxonomy (NCBI): domain Eukaryota; kingdom Metazoa; phylum Chordata; class Aves; order Passeriformes; family Leiothrichidae; genus Argya; species Argya squamiceps. Next base: position 2,206,312 of record JBBMKD010000101.1, read on the forward strand.
AGAAATAAAGTGGAATTTGTACTTTACCTGACAGAGCTACGAGTGGCTACAATATTAGACAAAGTAATTGAAATCATGGCTAGAGTTTGTATGGATTTCTCATTAGCTGTGGTCATCTCTCACTTTTCATGGGGGAAGGCAGAGCAGTTGTGTGCTCAGATACTCCACAGCCAGGGTTGTGTGTTGGATCAGCCCGAGGCTGCGGGTGCGGGTTGGCCTTGGACTGACTCAGTGCAAGGGCATTTCTGTGGGATCGCAGAGCTGTTGTCTCGTTAAAAGCAACATCAAAGCAAGGGTGATGCTCTCGGCAGCTCAGCTCCAAACGACAGCTCTGCTGCTCTGTTTTCTCTCGGTACTTGTCGCTTTTAGGGTAAATGTTCTATTTTGAGCATTTCTTATTTTGACAAGGAACAACTAAGTTGAAGGTGAAATGACAGGAGAAATTGTAGATTCACCACCTCTCCCTTGCTTTGCTATTAGTGACAACTCTGTTGTAAGGTCTCTCCACCCATGGGATATTGGCCAGCAGTCCTTGCTGCTTGAATTAGGGGGAAGCTTCTGGATTTTCCCCTTGACTTCTCTGCAGCATGGCAGGTCATGCTCTGCCAGGAGTTCAGACTAGAGAAAATGTCCAAAGCCATTCCAGCTCGACCAAAGCATGCCTGGAGCTGGGCTCATGGGGAGAATGTGGTGGTTGTCTCTGTCTCCATGGCAAAGGAGGACCTCTTGTTGTCACGGCAGGACGTGAGCTGCCTGAGGTGCTCCTGGCTCAGGCAGCCCAGCTCCTTCAGCAGCTTGAAGAGGTCGGTGCGGAATTTGACGCCGATGAAGGCGTAGAGGAACGGGTTGAGGCAGCATCGGAAGCAGGCCAGGGTGTAGGTCACGTCATCTGCCACGTCCAGCTTCTTGCTCTCCTCACAGGAGCTGGTCTGGTTGAAGGCTGAGATGGTTTTGGCCAGCATGACGCTGTTGTAGGGCAGCTGGAAGACGACGAAGACGATGACCACGGCGATGATGACCTTGATGGCTTTGTTCTTCTCAAAGTTGCGGGCCTGGAGTAACGTTTTGATGATGATGAGGTAGCAGAAAGACATGACCAGGAGGGGAATTAAGAAGCCAAACACCATTTGGGACACTTTGATGCCGGTGTTGAAGGTCTGCAAGTCATTAGCAATGATGGAACAACGGGGATTGCCCTCCGAGGTGTTCACACCACTGTGAACCAGCTCAGGGATCGAGAGGATGAAGGCCAGGAGCCAGATGAGGATGCACGTCACCTTGCTGATGAAAATCATCCGAGGTCGCAGGCGATGGGCTGAGGCAGCCTGGACAATGGCAAAATACCTGTCGATGCTGATGGACAGGAGGAGCAGCATCCCACTGAAGAAACTCATTTTGCAGACGCAGTAGACGGCTTTGCAGGCAACGCTCCCAAAACGCCAGTACGTGGCCGCGCTCGTGGCCCAGAAGGGAAGGGTCAGCAGGAAGAGGATGTCTGCCAGAGCCAGGTTCAGCAAGTAGATGTCTGTCATGGTCTTCAGCCTCTTGAAGTAGATGTAGGTGAGCATCACCAGCCCGTTGCCCAGCAGCCCCATGAAGCAGATGAGGCTGTACATGGCCGGGAGGAAGGCAGCACGGAAGTTACGGACCTCCTCCTTCTCACACACCGACTCGAACATGCTGTAGTCGATGGTGCTGTTGGAGTCGTAGTAATCAGTGACATTGTCCCCGGCACAGAACTAGAACAGAAAAGAGAAGTGGTGTGTGTTGAGACAAAGGCTGTGTTGCCTTTGTGGCCGTGCCAGGAAAAGAGCCTGGAGAGAAGTCCCAGGGAGTTCCTAAGTGCTATCTCATGCCAACATCACAAACAGAGCTCACACAACCTCGTGGCTGAAAGTGTTTCCCATAAATATCTGAGGTTTGGGGCTTTTTGGGGGGCTCCAAGCGGGAATTCCACCAGAAATGTTTTGTGCTCAGCCAAAGTAACACCTGTAAGCCCTCAGATGTGTGGCAGCTTTCCAGAGTGTTCCAGGACCTGCCTCCAGCTGTGTGTGCACAGCCAGCTGTCAGATAAAACATGGGAAATAAAACACCCTTCAGCTAAATTAAAAATCAACGAAGGTGCCGGTGAGACCGTGAGGAAGCACAGTGAGTGCAGCAGGAAACTGTTTCCGTGTCGGCACGGACATGGGGCTGGCATCTGATTCAGGCCCCTGATTTCAGTTCTGATTACTCTTGTTTCATCTTCCTACACTGCCGTAACCTGCGGGGAGACAGAGCCTGCGGTATCTGTGCCCTGCTTTTTGTGACTTATTAGTCTCCAGAACCTTCTCCCCATCGTAGAGACATGAAAGGTTTCCCCTGGATACCCCCACCCTTTATCAGAGAGCATCTCGGTGCTCTCCATCTCAGCAGGTTTGGCTTTCACCACATCCTGCCAGGCCGGCAGCAGTGAAAGGGAAAAGCAGGGGCTTGTGCTTTTCACTGAGTCCCAGGGAGCCCCATGGGCTGGGGGTGGCCACTGCTGCCAAGGGACTGTGGGCACAGAGACCAGGCCCCGGGTTTGGGAGCATGTCGTGGCACAGCTCCGTGCTTGGGGTCCTCCTCGCTGCGCCGGGGGACTCTGAGCAAGAGCAGGCAGGGGAAGATGCTGAACTCTTCCTCCTCAGGCACATCTCTCTCCAGCTCTGTGCTTGGTCAGAGCCCAGCACCTTGACCAGGAATTTGAAGGGAGCAGGAACCAGCTGCTCCCTGAAATCAACGTGGTGCACTCCTGTCTGTCCTGGAAATGCTCATTTTGGGGCTAAAAGGGGACTCACACAGCCCAGGCCATCTGAAAATCACTGCGCTTGCCACCATTTTTCTCTCCTTTGTTTTGTTTCTCTTATTTGTTTGTCTCTAGCTGGTCTCTGCTCTCACCTCCCACCTCCCACACTAGATCCTGGCGTGAGCAGCTGTGTCCCCACACATTTCTGGGACTGTGGGTGGCTCCTCTGAGTTTTTGAGATGTCCTTTTACCCACAACACAAAGCAGCTGGATATCAACAATATTGTTGAAAACATCTTACCTGAAATATAAGCGGCAGGCTGAAAACAAGGGTGACCTTTAGCTGCTTGCCTAGGGAAGAAGGAGATGCTGTTAGTGGCTGTGTGGGGGTTTCCACATGGTTCTCACTTTGAAAAAGCAGTGGGTCATGTTGCCCATGGCATTGTGAACCCTGCTGAGCCGTCACCACTGAGGAAACCCAAAGCTGGGGAAGATGCCAGCACGATAACCCAGGGTCATGTGTGTTACTGTCAGAGCTCTGGTGGAGTCTCAGCAGTCTGGCCCCTCTGGCTTCATGGAATCACTGAACAGTTTGGGTTGGAAGGGGCCTCTAAAGGCCATTCAGTCCAACCCCCTGCAGTGAGCAGGGATGTCTTCCACTAGACCAGGTTGCCCCAGGACCCTGTGCAGTGAAGGCTGAGAGCTGGGAACTCTTAACTCAGGCACAATGCACCCATTTTGATTTTATCCATTACTTTTCCCTGCAGGCAGCCAGCAGCCTGTTCCCTTGTGTCTGAGCAGTGAGAGTGCAGCTTCATCCATGTGAAAATATCCAGCTGTGAGGGCCATAAATCCAGCCCAGCTGTGCCCATGTGGTGCCTGGGCTGTGGAGAGGAGAGCTTAGCTCCCCATGGGACAGATAGAACTGGAACTAGCTGAAATTTATTGCTTGTCTCTAAATGTCAGGAGTTGGCTTCTGCTGCCTTGGGATGTGAAAATACAGAATACTGACAGCTGGGAGGAAAAACTGAATTCAGAGCCAGGTGTGATGGTGCTGAGAGCAATCTCAGCCAAGCAGCTCTTCCTGCTGTGGTTAGCAGGGCAGGGGCCAGGGAAAGTTTTCTCCTTGCTGGTTTTACTGATCATACCAGCATCTACCTCAGGCAGTTGCCACTGAAAGCTGGGAAGTGGCAGTGGGAAAGCCCCAGGCTCCACTCTGGTGTGAGGAGGAGATGTGTCCCTCCCTGAGGGGTGCCTTGGCCCAGGATGTCCCTCCAGGCACTGGCCAGTCCCTGCAGCCCCCCATTCCCTGTGGATTTTATTCTCTGTGGGTGCTGAGCAAGGAGATACCTTTGGCTTTTAGCTGCCTGTTCCTTCTAGAACTCTGCCTGGCTCCTCATGGCCTGGTTGTTCATGAATGTGACTGATTCCTGTGCTTAGGACTCAGCTCTGCTTGGTTTCGTTTTGGAGCCAGCTCTGCCAGGCTCCTGCTGTTGTTGCATTGGACCAGGATGATGAACTTCCACTACAGGTAGCTGCACCCACTGCACCAAGTCCCTGTGTTAAGTCACATGCAACAACTTCACAAGTAACAGTTACCTGTGAGAGGGGATGTTTTTAATACTTGAGGGTGATGTGTGGGTGAGAGATCCTCAGCCACGTGTGAAAACTCGTACTGCTCATCCCCAAGCCTGTGTGAGCACCTCCCCTGAGGTCTCCTAGAAGCTCTAACTCACCTTCCCCCCTTATTTCCATCTTTTATGCTCATGCAGCTGTGTGCTCAGTTGTGTTCATCCTCCCCTCACCTTCTCCAAACCCTCCTGGGGGTATCTGAGGGGTTCCCATGGGAACCCTTAGTGCAGGTGGCTCAGGAGTGGAGGAGTGCAAGGCAGGGACTGAGGATGAAGTGAAGTTTCTGGCTGTTCTGTCCAGCCTCAGACTGCAGGAAGAGTTTTGGTGTCTGCTGTGGTTTTCTCCCCTTCAACTGCTGCCCAGGCTTTTGCATATGACACAGGAAATACACCAAAAGCCCCAAGGACTGAGACCCACTAGGTGGGTTTAAGCAAGCACAGACTTGTGCCCTTCCTGCCTGGGATACAGGCACAGGGTCCCTGACTCTGCAAGCACCACAGCAGCCTTTAGTCTTCTGTTGTACCTTCTAAATAACCTGGTTTCCCTGGGACTCCTGGAGCTGGTGCTCCTGGCTGCCTGTGGATGGGTGATGAGTACCTGTGCTGGTAGCTCAGCCCCACCAGGAAATTACCCCTGTGGCAGCTGGATAAGAGGCAGAGAAGAGCCACCTTCATTCCATGGAAGAAAAGCACCCACCTAAACCACACTCCACCAGCTCTCCGTGGCTTGGTTTGCAAACTCCAGGTCCAGCCCTGGCTTAACCTGACCAGTCCCACCCCCAGCCCTCTGAGGGCTCCTTTGCTCTTCTCTGTTTTCTTATCTCCCTGTGAAGGTCTAGAAAAACAGGACTGAGAACGTGACTCAACCAACTCCTGAAACAGTTGAGCCGATATCATTCCTTTGAAGATCATCAGAGGTTTCTTTTTTCTCCCCCTTCTCAGTTGCTGTTTCAATGTCTTAAATGTCAAATGACTTTTCAATATGAAGAATGCCTGTGCTGTTTCTGCCCCTCTTCTGTGCCCCCACCTCAGATTACACATTTGCAAAAGCACAACCAGAGAGGCCCTGCTGCCTCCTGCTCCCTCTGCCCCAGTTTGAACACATTTGTGTCACTGGTTTCAGTCAGACTGGACAGGACTCCAACCTCTCCTGTGGTCTGGGGCAGTGGGCAGAAACAATTATCAGGACACGAGTCTTGCTTTGCAGTTTATCAGGCAGTTTAGGTAGATTTCTTTACTTTTTCTTTCTATTTTACATCTCCTGGCAGTTGGCTGCTGTGGGTATTTTCTTAAAGTTTTTAAAGTTTTGTTCCTCAAAATACTAAGGAAAGAAAAAAACCCTCTCAAAAGTCCCTGCAGCCAGTTGCACTGGAAACCTCATTTATAAAAATACACCAAAACTCCACCACAACAGATGAGTCAGCCTGGCCCTAAAGCCCCTTGTCAGCCCCCACATTCTCTCAGCCTGGGAGGTGCTGGTTTGAGGCCATCCTTGTCCTGAAGGAAACAGGTAGAAAGGGGAATTGAAGGGGAGTGAAGGAAGGAAGGAAGGGGTTTGCTCATGGCAGGGGATGGGAACCCCTCAGTTTTACAATCTTCCTCCACAGATTAAGCCCAAGGAGGGGTAAATCATCCCTGACAGCTGTTGAGCTGTTCAGGCTCCCTCAAAAGCAAAGGGAAACAGGTGTTTTTAACCCCCAGTTCAGGTGCCCTGGGGTGGGCACCTGGGGTGGGCACCTGGGGCACAGTTCAGGCCGTGCTGTGGTAGAAGGGTGGGTGAGTTTGGACAGGTAGATCCCTCCCAGTTTATCTGGATCTCCCTCAGCACCAGCTACTAATTGGAAGCAAGGTAAGAACAGCTGCAGGAGCAGTGAATCCCATCAGGAGCACCCAGAAAGGCCTCTGACAGTGGAAATGTTTGGTACCAGGACATCTGCTTGGAAGAGGAGAGAGACACAGCCGTGAGGGTGATTAATCAGATCACACAAATGACCAGGGCAGCTCATGAGAGTCTGGCTGCTGCTACAGCCAGAGGACAAAGCAGGAGCTGGGAATGCTTTAGGGATCAGATGGATGAGAGCAAAGCAGGAGTTGGGAAAGCTTTAGAGATCAGATGGATGAGAGCAAAGCAGGAGTTGAGAAAGCTTTAGGGAGCATTGGCAAAGCTGAGCAAACCTGCTCTGGCCAAACCCTCGTGGTGAAAGAAGGTTTTTGGCCACCCAGAATTGCAAAGCAAGAGTTGTGGCCTCAGCACACGTGTAGGCAGTGATTTACCTGCTCTCTGTGTTTTATACATGTACCAGTTTCTGGTGCCCCTTCTCCAGCAGTACAGGAGGCTTTCGGGGGAAGAACCAGGTATTTCTGAGAAAAGCTAATCATACTTAGGTGATCTGATGACTATTGGCAGTTAACAGCCTGTTCTTCCCCGTTGCCCTCCTCACAACTGGCAGAGGAAGGGCACTGTCATCTCAGGAGTGAGTGGACCTAGTGAAACTCAGTCATGCTCTTATTTCATGTGTTCACTGATCTATCACAGAAGAAAGTTTTTAATTATCTACCTCTGCTCCTTTCAGGAAACTGTGAATCAAAAGTCAAGATAAGAAGAGAGAAGCAAGTAAAAATTTTCCTGTTTAAGTGAGCCAGTTGTGTTTCAAAGAAAGCATCATGGTGGTGCATCTTCCAAGAAAATTAAATACTCTGAAATACAATAGTAGAACAAAAAACTCAAAGCAGGAACATTATCATAATTTGGTCAGGTGCTCATTAATTTTTTTTCTTTTCCCTGTCATGATTAACCATTCCCAGGAGCTAAGTTCAGCCACTCCTGGACACTGAACCCCTTGGAACAAGCAGCCCACAAAGTGCCCACAGGAAGATGCAGAGGCCAAAATGTTAAATGAGAAGAATGATGTGTGGTGGACAGGTCCAACTGGGTGTTTGGATGCAGGGATACCAAACCCCAGGGATTTCCTAAGCCATTGACTGCCAGGGGCTCTGGGGAGACATCCAGGGGAAAGAAGACTCCCTTGGCCCATCCCCTGCTCCTGCACAGAGAGTTCTGTGGGATCTGCCCCTTCTTTTTCCTGCATCCCCCAGAGCTTCCTGCATCCCTGGAGCATCCCCAGAGCTTTCTTTATTCCCCAGAACTTCCTTCATCCACCCCCTTGACCATCCCCAGTGCCTCCTGCATCCTCAATGCATCCTGCTTCCCACAGTGTTCCTGCAGATATTTTTTTATAGAAATAATTTGCAAAACACTGAATGGACTTAGAGAATGAACTCAGCTCTTCTTGCTCCCAATTCCTCGATTCACTGAATTAAAATGTTGCCAGGGAGAGCGTTCTCTCTCTCTCTTTTTTTTTTAATTAAGAACACAGAAGAAAAGGTGTGAATTATTCAAGATTCCATTTCCTTCGGAACAAAAGGGTCCCTTAAAATTGCCTCCCAACCTTTTTTCAGTGTTTGTTTCTGAAGCGATTTGAGGTTTTTGAGCTTCTAAAAGAGAACTGTGCATTTTTTTAATAGTAAAAATGAGGAAGACGAAAGTCTTTTATACTGTATAAATAGTACTACCCTGATAGGAGTGCTCCACTCCTGTGTCACAGGGCAGGGACTGAGCATCATTAATAAAGCTGAAGACACAGCCCGAGGCTGCAGCCCAGGTACTCACCCCCATCCATGGTGTGGTTCCAGCAGGATCCAGTCACAGAGGTAGTGAGAGCATCACCCACTCCAGCGCCACCTCCCCAGCTCCTGCCAGGGACCCTCCTTGGGGAACTCTGCTTTTATGCTTCCTGTACCCCTGTGAGCAGCTCACGGGCACCCTGATGTCACTGATGACATTTAGTAGACCCTCCTCCTCCTCCTGCTTCTCATCTGTTCAGAGCTGTGCTGAGCTCTCAAGGTGCTCAGGTGCTGCCTCGGTGTGTTCTGCACACCCAGAGCTGTTACTGACACTCAGGGAAGTGAAGTGGGCTCTGCTTTTGGACTCACCCATGAGTCCACATGGTCTCTGGTGAAGCAAATGGGAAGGAGGCTCTTTCTTACCTCCCCTCTCCAGCAAATCCTGCTTCATCTGTGGAGTCGTCAGTGCTGGAGGAAACAGAGGATCCCATCCCAGTCCAGCCCAGCCCAGCCCATCTACCAGACCTGCTCTGGGAAGGGTGTTCAGGATGAAAACTCTCAGTGCACAATGGGGGCTCGATATTTTCTGAGCCTGAGAATTGCTAGCTCTTCTCAAGCTCAGAAGATATCGAGTCCACACACAGGACTGTCCATGACCAATAGCCCTTCATCCTTCTCCCTCACTACACTGTCAGCAGCTTGGTGACTTCCCCCCTCCCTCTTTCTGGGTATTTTTGTCTTCCCCAAAAGGCTCTCAACTTTGTCAATGTCATGTCTTCCCCCAAGGCAAACCAGTGGCTTTCATTTGGGGTCTGCTCTTGGAACAGACCCCTCAGATAGAGGGGTTGTTTCTCAGACAAAAATGTCTCCAGCTCCTCACAAACTCACATTTTTCCTATACCAGGCTCACCTGGAATTATGCCTTTTGCATCTTGTCCTCTCTGTCTTCTTATGCTATATCAGCGCTGTTACTACAGCCAGGTGGAAAAATAATTTCCATCAAAATTTCCAAAATTTCCATAAGATTCCAACACAGGATGGAATCTCAGCCCAAATTAAATATATCTGAAGCTGAGGGTAGATTTGGGGCTCCTGTGGATTGTCTTAGGTCCTTTATGAAGACTCAGATCCAGTTTCAGACCCTCCTTTGACGTGGTCCCAGCCCTACTCAAAATCCTTCCCAGTGCTTCCCTCTCAGTGGAGCAGTGCTGGTGTGGTTCTGAGCCCATTCTGGGGTGCTCAGGGAACAGGGTGCTGGGGTACTCAGGGTCAGGATTTGGGGGTTTTTGGGGGTGGGGAGCAGGGGCAGGAGAACCATGACCGTTTTCCTCTGCTCACACAAGGTGACCCTGACTCTCCTTGGTGCCCTCTGAGTGCGCGGCACTGACTCCTCCGCACCTCGCCTGGCTCTTATCTCAGTCAGCAGGTGCTTCTCACATCTCTGCAGCTATTTATTGCCCTGTTTGCCTTTGCTCCTCAGGTACCCAGGCAGGTATGCTGCCTCGAGAGCTTTATCTCGTAACCACTTCCTCCAAGGAGGACCTGAGATGAAAGACTTCCCTTGGGTACCGGCAGAATACTCGGAATCAAGGGGTGTAACAGCTCTGTGGAGACTTTATACAGGGTCACAGCCCTGCCTGGGGAGCCGTGGGTGTGCAGAGGGGGCATGGGCCCCTCTGGGTGCTCTGAGCTCACCCAGCTCCAGGGAGAGGCACCAGGCACAGTTCTGGTGGATCCATCCCTATGTCCACGCTGGCTGAAGCCAAAGGTGAGAGAGGGGAGGCAGGCAGGTGGTTTGCAGCTTGTTTTCTGCCCATGGTCCCAAGGTTCAACTTCAAAGTTTTGGTACGTGTCAAATTCTGTTGTTGGAGCTCATTCAAGCAAACGGTTTTTCTTAAAAAGAATGGGAGTATTTAAAATGGGAATATTTAAAATAAACAATTTGCTGTGTATGTATGACACTGAACTTCCTGTACAGTCATGTTTTATACCCAGGGAGTTCTCAGAACATTTATTAAGTCTTTGCTTAATTTGATTGTGTATATTTGCAGCTTATTTCACACCCGAGTGGTTCCATCTCTTTGACACATTGCCTGAACCTGGGCATGCCATGAGCTGCTTTTCACAAAACTGTGGTCCTGTGTGAGCTGGCAGACCAAACTCAGACAGTGCCAGGCCTGAGCTGTGCCCATGAAAGCCATTGCACTGTGCTACTAGAACCTATTTGTTATTCCAAAGTTAATTTAAAAAGAATCAAATTACCAGGTATTCCAGTCTCTGGGTCCCTCTGCTCCCCTCCAGCACTCCACTCCAGCAGACTTTAAGTCAGTGATTTAAACCTGCTGCCCAGGCTGCAGCAGGGGCTGGGTGGCAGATTTCATCCATAAACCTCTCAGTGCAAATACAGCTCCTGATAAATTCCACAGGAAGTTGCTCAGATTTCAGTTCAGTTCTCATTGGTTCCACTTGAACTGAAATATTGGGCTGAACTGAATTGAACTGTGTAATCTTGAATTGTCCTGACATTAAATTGCAACTCACTCAGCAATGGAACATCACAAGGAAGTTTAGCTCTGTTTCACATGTGTGTAAAACTGGAATTCCTGTGGGATGTCCCAACACAGTGTCACAGACATCCTGAGGTGGGAAAGATTCCAGAGCTCCAGGAGAGGCTTCCCAGGCCCCACATACAACCTGGGGGACCTTGGAAATCAGAACTCAGGGCTTTGCCTAAGGAGGTGGAATTTGGTCTGAGAGAAGCACAACACAGGATGTTCTTACATCGTGGGTTCAAAAGTTTTTGGTATTTCCCACCAGTTTTGCTTTAGGTGATTTGAGATGGAAACACCAGCTCCATCCCCCTTTGGCTGACATGAACCATGGGAAGGTTTGTCCCCGTGGCTGGAGGAAGCCAGGGATGCCCAGATAGAAGTGTTGGTGAGTTCAGGGTGGACCTTTCCCAGCTGTACTTCTCTGTCACATCCTTGCAGTGACGTCAAAGAGGGACCCTGACATCTGTCCTGCTGCTCCCTCTGCCTGGCAATGCCAACCCCAGGTGCCTGGTGCTCCCAGCTCTGGCCTTGCTCCTGCCCAGACCCCTCCTCTGACGTCTGGGGACATCCAGAGGGGTTTGTGGTAGAAGTCAGCAGGGTCACTCCAGGGGGGGTGTTGACGTCGTTGTTCCTCAGGCAAATATAAAATAGCAGAAGTGAAATCATGAGTAAATTCCTGACCTTAAGAGTGGCACCAAGCTGGGATTCTTCACCCAGCAGAGTATTTCGAGCGGGTGCAGGGGATGCCCTCAGAAACGTCTTGTGATTGTGATCTCACCACCAGGTTATTAACAGATCTTTATCCTCCAGAGGGAGGAAGCAATCTGTGCAGCACCAGGCTCTGATTGGGATTCACAGCTGCCTGTGGTGGTCAGCCACAGCAGAGAAGGGCACACCCAGTGTCACTGGGAATTCATCTGCTTTGTGCCCACATCATGTTCTAGGTGATGGCCTGGCTCTCCAGTTTTTTTTTTTTTTTTTGAGGAAAAATAAAAGATTTAGCAAACTGGCATTTGCCCTGCACTTAACAGTTGAACATCAGCAAGAATTTCTTCATGGGCAGGGTGGTCAGGCATTGGAAGGGGCTGCCCAGGGAGGTGGTGGAGTCCCCATCCCTGGATGTGTTCAGGGAATGACTGGATGTGGCACTCAGAGCTCTGCTCTGGTTTGGTAGCGTGGGGATTGGTCACAGGTGGGACTTGGTGACCTTGGAGGTCCTTTCCAACCTAAGTGACTCTGTGATTCTATTCCATGAAAGCAGCTCCCTCACCCTGGAGCCCAGGAATTGAGATGTGAGGAGGGAAACAGACCCGGAGACGCCAGTGGGGAGGGATCAGGCTGGCATGGACAGTGACACTCCCCTTTCCAACCCCAGGGTGAGAAGGGCAATCCATGCACTGACCATATGCACTGCTGGTCCCTCTGTCCCTTGGGCAGCTTCCCATGGCGTCTCCTCCCTCTTTTCCACCCACACTGTCCAGGCTGTGTGCAGAGGGGCTGTGATGAACAAACAGATCTTTTTTGGCCTGAGCATGAAGGAGACAGTGGTCACCTCAAAATGATGGGTGGGAAAGGAGAGGTGATTGAAGATGGGAAGAAAAACTCCTGGGATGTTACAGGAACTATGTCAGGAGGGGTATATGAGCACCAGTTGTGTCTAGAGATGGTTTGAACCTTCCCATCCAGGTGGGAAAATCCTGGGCAATTCCCACAGGATATCAAACACTAGCGAGCAGTGAATAATTTAGAGACATAAGAAGATATGGTTTAGAGAGATAAAGGGATATTGATTAAAGAGATAAAGCATTATGACCCTTAAAAATAATTGAGAGTTGAAGTATCCCTGATCATCCAGCAAACAATCACTCCTGTGAGCTGTCTTCCCCTTGTTCAAAAGGTGGAAGGATTAACACTGATCTGCTGCTGCCTTTGGATGAAAACTGGATCTAGAAACTGGAAATAATCCCATCAGTGTTTGCTCCAAGAAGAGCTCATCCAGCCCTCTCTGTTACAGATCTGGCATTTCTCATCCCTGGGATTAAAAAATTGTAATAAGCCCATGATAATGTGATTTTTCACTTGGTTTCTGTTTTTGTTACTGTCACTCATTCTGGTTTGGCTTTCCCCACCCTGAAACTGGTACCAGAACTAAAATGCTTTCTTCTTGACTTTTTAACAGAATCGGGTGATAAAAGCAAATTGAAACTGGTTGTTGACAGAAATTCTGGAGTCACAAGTGAAGACTTACGTGATGATTTACTACAAAATAAGACACCAGCCTGATACATGCAAAACCACTTCAAAAAACCCCTCGAAGACTGTGGAAAAAGAAACGTCAAAATGAAAGAAGGGAACTGAGAGCACAAACAGCAAGACAGACCTGAAGCGGGATCTGGGCTTTCAGATTCCAGTGTCTGATCCCACTTGCTCGTCAGATCCTGCTGGGAGAGGTTTGCCAGTCACTGTCGGTAACACTGTGCATACACAGGGGATTTCAAACCCAGGGATCCAAGCCCTGGATTCAAAGTCTTGAGCAGGTGTTGCAGCACCTTGAAAGCATGAACAGTCTTGGCTGTAACAGTTGAGGATGAAACTGGAACTTGCTGGGTGCCTGCCTGGGAGAACACGTGGAATTCCAGCCTCTCTGAGTACCTGACATGATTGAGCCCCCACTTCTGCAGTGCAGCACCCACAGTTCATACCCAGGAGAGCTCAAAGCTGCAGGTGAGTGACCTGTGAGCACCTCACCCTGATTTGGGAGGTTGGTACAAATGCCTCACAGTGTGAGTTGGTACAACTGCATCTCCCTCTGAGCTGGTACAACCAGCAGCTCTCAGGGCGAGGGGAGTTGAACTCCAGCTGGGAGGTGAGTCCGTGTCAAGCCCTGAGTCGGTGTCAAGCCTTGAGCAGTCACACAGAGCATGAGCTGCCACAACTGCTGCTGCTGCTGGCTGACACTGCCGATCCCGTACAAGAAAAGCACTGCTCACGTTTACAGCCGAGGGTAGGGCTGTGCGTCCTTCGGGCAGGTTGATGGGGACTCCTGGTGGCAGTGCCTGCTGCAGCTCACACACCTCTGCCAGCACATAACCCGCACCAACTCCATCTCCAGTCTGCCATGAGGGGTGTTTTCCCCCAGTATTCCAGCACTTGGGACTGCTGGGAACACTTGTCAGTTCAGGGGATGAAGGGAGGTCACACAGGAGCAAGGACACCACACTGCTGTTTTGGTGTCAGTGGCAGCATGGTGGTGGGAAGGGTTGGATTGGTGGATGATCAAACATGCTTTGAGTAGCTTTTGATAAATTGAGGGGAAAAAAATCCAAAAGGGGTTTTTTAAAAAAACCCAACTGAACAGCAAAGGCTCCGTGGCTAGAGGGCAAAACCTGGGGCAAGAAAAGGAGAAAGAAACCATCTCTGGCTCCTTGGGACAGGGCAGGCACAGAGGCTACACCTGGAGCAGGTGGGAAATGGAAAAGCACATCCTGGGATAGAAGATGGACCTCGGCAAGGGCCTGAGCAGGGTGAGGGTCTGACCCTGCTCCCTGTGTGCTGCCCACCCACACCTCCCCTTCTCAGGACCCTCCTCACCCCCAGTTTATCACCACATGGATGTGGATGTGGGCTCCACTATCAGGGGCTCTGGACCTTCTCCCCCAGGCCTCCCAAGGTCAGGGTTCAGGGTCTCTGCTCCTGCCCTGACCTGCATTGCTGCAGCACAAGGCTCTGAGCAGGCTCTGGCTCCCTGACACACACGAGCTGCCCCAGCCACCCCTTCGCACCAGCGTTCGGATTTGCTTTGATATTTTATTCCTGTAAAGCTCCTTTAATCTGTTTTATTTCTTTCTGTCACCAGCATAATCCTCTCTTGTGAGGAGCGTCTGCAGCTCGTTTGGCTCCAGGCAGAGCAACTTGGCAAGACTTGTCCAGGTGATACACAGGTGATTTCTTACCATTTTTTAAAAAAACCTCAACCTTGTTTATTTCTCTGTAAGCCTTTTTTTTTTCTTCTCTGAAAGTTCAGCTGCTGTACAAATATGAGGCTTTTGTCTTTCTGGGAAGCCAAGCTCAGTCCTGTATGTAGGTGAGGGGTTTGGAAGGGATTTGGGTGCATGAAGCTCTCAGAGGCCTGGGCTCTGGGTTCACTTTACCTGGTGAATCATTTCTGAACAAGCTCACAAGGTGCCTGGTTCATATTTTAACGTCTAAATCCCTTTCAAAACTTACCCTTTGGGCCTGCTTTGTGCTATGCACCCGTTACTCTGTACCAGCTTTGTAGGTTAGAAGGTTTTTGGGGTGATAAAATCTAATAATTACCTAAATGCAAAAAAAAAACCACCAAAAAAACAACAAACCCCCAAACCAACAAAAAACTTTGAGATCAGTTCTTTTTTTAACTCAGGCTTCTTAATAACTTTTACTGAGTGTGTTTTTGTGGTGAGATAAAAGCATATTTTTGACAACGACCAAACACAGATGAGAGAACCTTTGCCTGCAGAGCAAACCAGCAGCAGCACCGTGGTGATGTCAGAGGTCACAACGCCTGAGTCAGACCTGAAAACCCCTGGTTTTTCTTAAAGATAAAAACAAACCAAAGAAAACAACTCCCTCGCACGATGCAAGGCTTGGATTTGCCTCTGCTTTGGTCCCCTGGGGGCGTGAGGGACTCACCAGCTCTCAGCACCCCCTGGGGGATGGCTGCAGCCCAGATCTCCAGCCTGCACCCACACCTGCCAGACAGGGCACCCAGGGATCAGAGCAGCTCCAGAGGGACCAGCAGCAAAGCATGAGGGCTCTTCCTCATGAGAGTAAGGTTCCTGGCCCTGCTGGGGACCTGCAGGTGGTCACAGGGTCCATCAAGAACATCCCACTGAGGACCTGTAGGAGGACATGGAGCCCACCAGGAGCTCCAGGCTGCTCTGAGGAAGGGCTGCTGCAGGAGCCAGGTTTCTCCCAAAGTCTGTCCCTCTCCTGTGCTGGGTCCCTGATGCTCCTGTCACTTGTAGGCACCTCTGCCAGGCACCATTGGGCTGGTCAGTGCTCCAACGCTGCCCATGGGCATTCCTTCACGTTCTCATGTGCTTGGACAAGTTATTTCACTCGTGGAGACGACACCCACTCCTTCATGTACACACCCTGAGCTGCACACACCCGTCTTTGCCAATAAGAAGTTATTTACATACACCTTGAGAATTTGGAGCAGATGAAAAGCTCCCCCGGCCTACAGAACCCAGAGCTGCTGCAGATAAAAAGCTGTTGCACAACAAGGATTCGCAGCACCTCAGGTGTGGAACCCCACCTGGGCCCCATGGGCTCGGGGGAGGGAGGGGGGCTCCAGTCCAGCCAGCTGCTGGTATTGTATAAGAAATAAAATCCTGTGTGCTTATTTTCCTCTGGCTTGAGATGGAGAATAGCTGATGAAAGCTCTGAACCAAAACACTGGCACTACCTTAAAAGACAAGAACAGACCACTGTGAGTTTAAAAAAAACCAAACTTGTTGGATTTTATTATTTTTAGACCATAAAAAAAAAAGGATTTAAAAAACACCATGTGATAGACTCACTGCTCTGCAAATACACATTGGTTCATTGCAACATTATGTGTTCCCTCAGTTGTAAAGTCAAGAAGTGGCCCATAGCTGTTGCTGCAATTCAGTGTATTTATTTGTGGGCTTTTGCTTATATAGGGCAAATTATGGCCTTTTCAATATATTTGTAGAGTCTCCAGAGGTTCTGAAAGCTCAAGAGAAGCAAAACTACTATTTTTTACCATTTGTGCCATATCAGTGACTGTCTGCTCAGAGAACATGTGCGTGTCTGAACACTCTCCTGCTCTGTTCTGTGCCAGGTCTCTGGCTGAGGCCACACCAGGGCCTCTTGGTAGCAAATAAAGGAGTTAATTGGGAAAGAAAAGCAAAAGCTTGTTGAAAAGAATCCTGCACCACAGAAAAAAAATCCCTCATGATGTGTCATTTCCTGCAAGACTACACTGAGCCCTTTGGAACTGGATCTCCTGACATGCCATACGCAGACCATGAGCAAGTTTCCACCACTAGAGCAGCTACTCTAGAAAAACAAGTTACACCAAAAACCCCTAAACACCAGACTTTCAGCCTCACTCTGGAGCTGCTGCTGAGGACTGAGAGCTTTCTTTAAAAGCATGAACTGGTGCAGCTGCAGCAGAAATTGCCCTTGCTGACATGCAGCACAGTAGCTGTGGGACATAGGGGACTTTTGGGGTTGTTAGGTAAGGAGAAGCTCCAGGTGACACCCTGGACAGGCATCAGATCTTTGCTGGATGGTAAGAACAGGTCTGAATGCTTCAGCCACATTCCAGCCTCTCCAGAAAGCCACTGCCAGGAGCAGGTCCCTCATGCAGTCAGGCCAGGACAGCAGCACAGGTGAGACAGCTGCACCTCACTGCTGCCACAAAGGGGCAGCAAGGGCCCCTGGGGAAAAGTGCCACTGTGCCCATGGCATCAGAAGAAAGGGAGAAGGCCTAATTTCTCACATGGAAACCAAAACCAGTGGTGCCTTTCTAGGGAAGAACTACAAGTGATACAAGCACCTCTCCACACCGTAATGGCTGTGTTTAGACACATGAGGTTCCTTTTCTGCCTGCTGCAGGACACCCTGTGCCTCTACAGGCCCCTTCACATTGCTACACTGATAACCTGACGTTGCCATTAAGCCCCGGAATCCTTTGGAAACAAGTGACAGAGGCAGGGAAGGTACAACAGCTGCAGAGCACGTTCTGAAATCAAACAGTACTTCATTACAGAGACACAGGAACTGAGTCAGTGATCATTCTTTCTTCTCGCCCTCCTCGGCGATGGGGTCTGCGGGCGGCTCCTCCACCGTCGCGCTGTTGCTCTCCGAGCCCGTGTTGCTGTCGCTGGTTCCCTCCTCAGCTGTGCTGTCCACCCCTTCCTGCCCACTCTCCTTGTCCTCTGGGGTGGAGGTTCCTTCTTCACCATTCTGCTGGTTCTCTGTGCTCTCTTCTGGGTGAGGCTCTTCTGGAAAAACAGATTTCTCGGTGTCATTTTACGTGCCAGTATTTATTTAGATTGTGCAATTAGGATTTAGGAAGAAACAGAAGCTATAATAAATAGAGTATTCCATAGCAGTCGCTTCTGTCACTTAGAACATGCAGGGACAGGCACAGCTCAGGGATCTCTCAGTGCTGAGGACATGTGTGGTCCTGGCACAGCATCCTGATGTCAGCCACAGCTGCCTGACCTCAGAATTCCAGCCATAAGAAAGCCATGCTCCTTGTTAAAGCAGAAGCACTGGAATTCAAACTCCTTGGTGTCTCCTTCCTTATCCTGCAGTTCCAGCAGTGACTCACTGATGTACTAGCCACTGGGACTCCTGAATCCAGCAGCATTTCTTACTGCCACTGTCCAGAGCACAAAGCAGCTGGAAAATTTGCCTGAGAGCTGCATAACAAGCATTGCTGTTGCATTATCCTGGCTGGACACTGACACTGGGACAAGGGAATACTCCCAGTTGCTCCCAGTTAACCAAAGTCTAACTTCAGGTTTAGTTTTTTTTCCCCCTGGGTACATCACACACAAAGCATGACATGGGGCTCTGTGAGATCTTATCTTCTCTTTAAAAATCAGTAATTTAATGAGAAGCAAGCAAATGCCTGTGTTTACCAAGACACAGTGAACTGTTCTCCGCAGAGACCCTTTGATGCTGATCCTTGGAGGATTCTGCAGCAGATGTTCAGATGCAGTTACCTGTCTCCATTGGAGTGTTCTCCTCTTCCTTCTTCTCCTCCCCCTTGCTGGCTGCCTGCTCCTCCTCAGCTGCCAGGCTGTTCTGACTGCGTTCAGCTTGCTCAGCTGCTTCCTTTTCCCTTTCCTCCTGCCTCTTGCGAGCCTGTTCCTCAGCTTGAGCAATTTCAGCTGCAATTTTTTCCATATCCACTTCCACCTTCAAACTGCATAACTAGCAATTAAAAACAAAGCAAAGGAAAACTCTTTAGCTCTTTTACTACCTCAGTTACCCTGAGAAATAAATCATCACTAAACCCCAACGATGAGTTCATTATTTCCTTTTGATTCACAGTGCTTTTGATTTTACAAAGTTTATATTAAAAGTAACTAGGGAGGGAGATGAAGGCATATTAGCAAGAAAAGGAGGAGAAAGAATAAACAATCTAAAACTTGTTATTTGAATGCAGCCAAGGAGAGCAGTGTGCCCTCCACAGTGGCTTCAGGCCACCTTCCTCCAGCTGCTCTGAGTGAATTCACCCAGCCCAGCCTGGAGGCACCACTTCTAAACTGCACTGGCCCAATGTCCCCCTAAAGATCCCTGAAGGTGCAGGAAATCATCCTGTGCTTTGTTCCACCCACACCAGGGCACTGCCCCAGCAGCTGGGCAATTGCACAGAACTGAACAGAGAACTGAAGCACTTGCACCACTGTGGAAGCAGCAGCTTCCTCAGAGTAAGTGAGAAAAATTAGTTGTACCCTTTTAAGCTCGTTGTTGAAAGATTCTGTGCTTTCCAAAAACTTCCTCTTCTTTTCCTGGTGACGCTCCTCGATTTGCAGCAGCTCAGCTTCGAGCTTACGCTGGAAGTGAAACAAACAGCAAAACATCACTGTGCAGTCACCTAAAAACTGTACAGCTAGGCATACAAATTTTCATATGGGTTTATTTTTAAATATTGGTCTAATATGTAAACATCCCTCTGCCTGGCTCTGATACCCACTAGCTCAGAAGTTCATACTGAAAAGTAGGAACAGTACATAGATCTGTGCAGCAGTTCAAGCATATTGTAAATGAAACACTGTGTACCTGAGGTGAAGCTTCCAGCATCAAATCTGCACTTTTTTTTTTCCTATTCTGCACCCCCAGGTCTGTGTATACATATCCCACAGGTCTGTATATACACAGCTCACAGGTATAGACACACCCTCCACATCAATTATATTCTCTAATACAGAAAGACCACAATTCACAGGAAAGAGGGACAACCACCCCCTCCACCCTCCAAATCTTCTGTAATTAAAAAACTCCAACAAATCTCTGCCTGATTCTGGTCTTGCTTCACCCACACACACAGTGACCAAGCTGAAAGGGTTCTTTTGGTAACACGAGTGTTTGGACAACACAGGCACGTGCCCAAAGCTCAGTGAAACATGCAGGTGTGATTTCACCATATATTTTGTATAAATTGAACTTTCAGTGAAAAACGTTAGAATAGGGCCAATTTACTGAAAAAAAAAGAGTAATTACAAACAAGATGAGTTGTCAGGTATCCAAAATCACAACCCCACCAGTACTTATTAACCAGCAGAGTTTTACACTGCACACAGAGGGGCTGTGTGTAATAATGAACTACAGAACTAAGATTCAGGATATCTCAAAGAACAAAATACAGTTTAACAAGATCCTCCGGAACAAAACAGCACAGAAGGCGAAGTGTCACGTTCTGCAGCTCCCAAGAAATCCCAGGGATTAGCTCCTGGAGCACACAGAACACTGACACCCAGCAAGAACAGTCATGTAGGTGATCCAATGATCCAAGCCTTGGAGCACAGCCCAACCCCACCACGTTTCAGCTGCATCCACATCCTTTCTCTTTACCTGGTGAACCATCAGAGACTGAACCTGGCGTTTCAGGACCTGCATCCTGGCTGTGGTGACCACGGAGCGGACGTCGGGCACCACGCTCTCGCTCAGGATCTCGCTGATGAGCCGGTGGTTCCGCTGGAAGCGCGCCGTGGCCGTGTGCTTCATGGAGAACCCATCGTCGTAATCTGGAACAGCAGGGAGGGGGTGACTGCTTTGATCCCACTAAATGAGAGCCAAGTCTAATCACACTGTACTGACACTGCCACTCACAAAAAACTAAAATATGAGCCCTAACACCAGTAGTTGTCATCTCACAAAGTTCACAGGAACACACACAGAGCATCAGGGAATCATAAAAGGAAACAAAGTGTGGCCAGGGCAGCATTTACCTGGCACAGCTCTAATGGCTGATTTCACATGCATTTCCCACAGCTAAAATTGGGACTGACCTAGTTATTCATTCTGTTGCTTTCTACATTTCCACAGTAAGAGGGACTATTAATACACCAAATAAAAGACCCATTCCTGATTAATCATGTTTCCAGAACAAAATGCCACCAGGATAGTGACTCCTCTATAAATAACTTTTGTAGCACAGATCAAAACCACTTATTTTTTTAAAACACTGAGGACTGAAAGCATGAAGCAGCAAGACACATTTACTCATCACTGAAAATTCACAGTGATGTAGTAAGAGTATTCGATTATTTATTAGTAAGTGCATTTCTCTAAAGAGAAACCAGTGAAACAACAAGTTTGAATTATCTCCCAGAACAATGCCATGTAGAAAAGTCCAGAAGTCTAATTTGTTTTACTTGAAGTATTCCTACTGGAGATGACTATCCCAGCTATTCACAGAAATCTTAAGAAGCTTAACACTATGCCAGAAGATACTATCAAAGAAGCCAACTCGTTAAATGAAAGTTTCTTTATTTCACAGTGTTATATTGTATCTCATTGAGGTATCTGATTAAACAAAGCAAAAAGGAGGTAAGGGTTGGTTCTGCCTGAGTCTACTTTGCTCAGATAGCACAGAACAGAATCTCAAGTCCCCAGGTTCCAGCTATTCCAGCATGAAATGTATTTACATAAATGTTGCAATTACCTCACACAGAGGAAAATGCTGTTTGCCATGAGCTTCATCTCAGGGGTGTGCTTTTACAAGGGGGAAGGAAAAAAAAGGGTGTAACTGAGTACATTTTTCACCCTCAGGTTTCAACAAGTATTTGGTGATGAATTTAAAAGCAGCCATGAGGTGTGTGAGGCTGACTTTTCCCACTGGGTGGGGTGCATTTCCTTGCAGTCAAATAAACTTTCAGAATTTTCTCATCAACTTGTCAGCTGCAAGGGCACCTCACTCCCCAAACAATCTCAAATGACAGTTGCTGAACACATCCAAAGTTCAGGTGCTCTTAATCACACCACAACTCTGCCTGTCAGATTTAAGTGCTTCTGGTAATAAAGCACAACATTCCATCCAAGCTGGATTAAATCAGGCATCTAAGCCTTTTCTAAAGCATGTGCTAAAGCCATTACGGTGCTGTGAGCAAACTGATTTGGTTTGAACTATTAAGCATTACTTCACACTTAATTAAGAAGGGTTGGAATAACTTTTGCCACGGGTGCCACCTCACTTTTGGGAACAAAACCAGCTGTATGGAATAAAACGTGGCAACGAAAATCGGCATTAAAGCACCACAGCAGAAACGAAGCCACGTGAAGTGCTGCAGCAGGTGCACAGGGGTGGTTTTCTGTATCTCCACAGCCTGTCCTGCCATGAGAGTGTCCCACACAAGCTCCTTACCGTCGGGATCCTCGGCGGGCTGGATGCTCATGTAGGGCTCCCCCTTCTCCATGCGCGACTGCCGCTGCCGGCTCTCCTCTTCCAGCGCCGCCTCGGCGCGGCTCTTGGCGTTGATGTAGGCCAGGTAGGCAGGGGAGTTGTGGTAGGCCTTCATGGACTCGTTGTACTCGATCTGAAAGGTGACCAACACGGTTTGATTGCACCACTGGGTGACTCCCACCCTGCCACAACTGCGCCCTGTGTAACTCACAGCGCGGCTGCACAGACAAAGCTGAATCTGAATCGTCTGGCTGAGATAGAAATGGTCAGATTCTCTCAGTCCTTCTTTTTTACAAATTAGAATTTCTTCTATAGTTGTTTGTGTTTTAAAAACACAGCTGGTTTTTAGGTCCTTTTCAGTTTTACTACCTGGAAGTCTTATGCTTTGATAGCTTTGTTTTCTGAGATTTCAAATTCAAACACCTCAGACCATTTATGAACAAGTTCTGGTAAGATGAAATTAGCAAATACAAAATATTCTCAGTAATTCTCTGGAGTCCTAACTAGATCTGTGATTCTGATTTCTTCTCTTTCATTATGCCAGTATGTCATAAACCACTTTTCAAAATCACTTAAGACTTGTCCATTCTTTGACCCATCCCTGCTCTGGGATGGCCCAGAAAGCTGCAGCCAGACTCATGTCTCCTCCTGGCAGCAAGACAGCAGCACTATTATTTTCACATTCTTTGAAATACCTTTTCCCTTTGAACTGCTTTCTTTAATCTCACTTTTAAGATTCTGTACAGTGATTTGAGATATTTCCAATGAAAAAAGTGGATATAATCTATGATATTGTTAAAAGTACCTAAAACTCTTTGTAATGAGGACCAGAATCCTTCTGCCTTGGCACTGTACAAACAGAAACCAGCTGGCCCCTGCCCCAAGGAGCTTACAATCTAAACACCATTATCAAGTTAAAAATAGAATTCCTGGATTCTTTTTTCTCAGCTAAGAGCACCGAGCTTTGCAGTACTTCTCTATTGCCTTGGAATAAAACCAGCTGAGATTTGACCAGGTAGCCAGAGCCTCAGGTGCCTGTCAAGTGTAAGCACAACACATCAGCTGGACAATTCTCCCTTTGTACTTGAGAATCACAAGAACAGTCTTGTACAGGTGCTCAAGACTTACCAACTTAGACACGAGGCAGCTGTCATCTCTTGTCATTTAGATCAATAAAACCAAAACAAAGGCACAAGAAAACCCTACAAGTGGTAGCATTTTCTATTAAGAAACAAAACATTAATGCCACAGCGTGGAGTTCCACCAGGAAAACCAACCCCACGTGACTGGAAGTCTCTTAGGAACATGTTCATGACAACAGCAGTAGTTGCAGAGCACCAGTTTTGAAAGAGGATTTTGGTGTTGAGACAATCTTTTCAATACTGATGTTGTACAATCAAATCCATTCATTAAACAGTTAAAATCGACATTCAATTATAAATACTTCATTTTGAATTAGGTCTAAAAACTGACCAGTCACAGTTGATGCACAGTTATTTAAAAAATCTAAGAGACGTGTCAGGACAAACTTCCATTTAAGTTACATACAGGGCTCTCGTGAATGCCTCAAACACCCCTGAATGGGGAAGATGAATTTTTCTTCTCAGACCAGTTCCTAGAAGAATCAGCTGTAATAAACATCCCAGATTTCTTCCATTTACCTTTTCAGCTTCATATTCATTCAAATACTCTTGCTTCTCTTCATCAGTGAGATCTCGCCACATTCCTCCAATAATCTTGCCAATTTCCCATAACTTCAAATCAGGATTGGACGCCTTCACTTGGTCCCAGACCTTAACAGAAACAGCTGGAGCTTTACTAATGATATCTAAATACTTCCAAATTAAACATTTTATATTGTCATCTCAGTGCTCTTTCTGGAATCACCATGAAAAACAGGATAAAGTTAGGAATGAGTCTGGCTAAACTATCTGGATTATTTTCTGGGGCAGGAAGTCAGTAGGAAGCCAGCTACTGAACCAGGCAATTGCTGAGTGGCTTTGGTCTCATGGGAATATTGCCTTTAACCCTCTCAATTCTCTTCTTAAATGAACATCGCTGCATCTCAGGGAGAAAAATGCTACTGAGTAAATACATCCAGCAGTAGGTTATGACAAAGAGACTGAGCTTTTCAGATCAGAATGTAACATTTCACAATATTTCAGTCTTGCTGATCAATCTGAGTTCCAACAAGTTCTGACTCCACCAAAAAAGGTTTCTAACTTTATAGGGAAAAAAAAGGAGAGCTGCCAGTGTAATTTCTTGCTGTGCCACTTGACTTTATTTTTTTTTTTGTGTATGTTGATGTTTTTTGGCCTAAGACAGACATGCTGGTAAAGATACTTTACCAGAAGTGGAAGAAATTCCTTCTGGCTCACCCACTTCAGCCAGGCTGCCATGCCCTCCCCATGCCCCATCAGATTCCAGACTCCACAAGAGTCTCTCTCCTACTTTCTGTCAAACAGTTCACAGAATAGCGAAGCAAACGTTGCCACGGGCTAGGGTGGTGAAGGAGAACATGCAAAGTCCACTCATTGCTACTCTTCAGTCCAGCTACAGCACTGCACCAAGCCCAGAAAACGCAAGGAATATTTCCTTTATATAAAAAAGTTCTGTCAGTAAGTCACAGGAACTTCTGAATGTGGCGGGGTGGATCCTTGTCAGCAGACAGTGGTAGGAATTAGCATTTTAGCAATTTTCCCCCCAGAAATTGGCAACTGTGAGACCAGACTACTGCTGCCTTTGTTCTGCAGGGCAGACTCTGTACTTTACATCCCCTTAAGAGAGCGCAGGCTGTTAGGAGTCAACGTTTAGAAGCTGAAACTAAGATCATAGCGATTAATTGTTAGCACAAACGAACACTGACTTTATTACTGATGGACACTGTAATACCCACCTTCCGGCTGTACCTCATGTAGGGCATCAGGGGCTTGTCTGGGGGTTTGGGGGGCTTTGGAATGGTAATACCAGAGGAAGCCTATAAAAGAACCATAAATCCATTTGTTAATGGGATTGCTGAGGTTTACACACACTAGTTTTGGAAAACACTCATTCTTGTGCATTCACACACCCCCACCAAGAGAAGCAAGCAACATCACCAAAAAATTACCCAGTCTGTAAGTGAACAAGCACTAGGCTAAAACTGGTTCTCACGTGAAAAACTCCCAGTCTAAGTCTGTCCTTTCCTCTGTAAGTTTACAGAGCAGTAACTAGATAAATCCTCAAAAAGGCTCCATGTTCTTCAAACTGAACTACACCGCTTAGGAACTGACATGGAAACACTAATCCCAGCACGTTGTTTTTTCTCACTTCTGATGACTAATTTAATTTATCTGTTTTGACAAATTTAATGTGGCTACCATACAGGTGAAAAAAGATATGAACAAAGTTAAAAAACATTAAGTTAGAGACATTATCAAATAATTTTAGCAATTGTTTTTCTGCAAAATTTGTCAGTGGTAATTTGGAGCCAATTAACAGACTCTTTATGAAAAGAAAATGGCCCTATGCAGCTAAAAGATAAATATGTGCTCTACTTGTAGCCAAGCTATAATGAATAGTCCCAATTAGCCTGGACATGCTCCTGTGCTCTGTCTTCCTTTGGCTTTACTCTGCCAGACACTGATGGCACCACACAAAAGGCCACTGAGCTTTAATGCTGCTGCTGGAAAGCTGCTGGGTCCCCTTGCATCCCCTCAACCCACAGGACACCTGACAGGGCTTGCTCCTGACACAGTGCAATGGCATCACAGCCCCTGTCAACTGCAGGGTCTGAAATCCTCCACTCTTCCAGCACTTCCACGTGCCAGGAATTCTATTAAGTGGGAATATTTACATGAAAATATAAAGCAGGTTCAAGATCTTTCAGGGCTGTGGCCTGTAGATCAATACTTGGGTGTAGCCCAGAAGGCTCATATTCAATACTCAGTTTTCCTCCTGATAGATATTTTTTGGCTTTGTTTTTCATGGGTTTTTTGTTGTTGTTGTTTTGTTTTTCCCCTGAATTTATGGAGCTCTATGAACAATGCATACAGAACTGTGTATAAATAATGTGCATGAGGTATATGCATCACCAAAATGTATACATAGATACACATACAGATGGGTTGGAAAAACATTAACGGAAACTGTTTAATGCTTTTAAATTAAGAGGTGTTTAAAGACACCATCCATATACTGGGATATGCATGGCAGAGCAGGCTGTGTATGCTTGTGACATACAGAAACAATGGAAGTTCTCAGACAAAACCTGACTTAGTCTTGTATAAGGAAAAGTATCCATTCGGACAGTCAATTCCAGCTTGTAGGGCAAGGTCCTTTCTGTAAATGTTTTAACAAATTGGATGAACTTCATATATGAAGCTTGAAAGAAAGTTCATATGAGAGGCATAAAAAGAGTACACTTCTTTAAAAGCACTATGTATTTGGTCCTTGAGAAATCTTTGTATCACATTCCAAACTGATCAGAAGTTTTGAGGTACAAAGTTCTACATGGAAAAACTTTAAACTTCTGAGATATTTAAGAAAATATCAGGGATTTACTCTGTTTCTGTTGTGTTATAAAAGTGTTACATTTCCACTGTCTATTTTTATTTCCTAACTGCATACAATGCTAGGACTTGATTCATATTTGAAAGAAGCTGTCACCTCCCTCATCACTTGTCTCCACCTGACTTTGTTTACTCTATGAAAAATGAATGTAACATCCATTTCCCACACACTGACACATATATGAGCTGAAAGGGTTCTATTTTATTATCAACATCACACTTTTGTTGAAAAAATAACGACTGAACTTGGGACTGTGCAGTTATTATCAGACTAAGACTAGAAAGAAAAATAAAGGCCTGTACCTCTCGCATGGCTCAACAGGATGATGCAACGACTATCAACGATCTCCAGTTTGCAAAATGTTCTTCCTTGTTTTTGTACCAATGAACCTCAGCAAAAAGAGCAGCTCCCTCCCTCCAAAAATTCACACCCAGCTACAGAACCTTTTCCTATGCACGCAGTGGTCACTGAAGACCACAAAGTCTGTCTTTTTGGATGTCTGCATCATATACCATCACCAGTTTTCCCCGCTGAGTAAAAACCCATTTTCCTGCAAAAGGTTTCAGAGTGAAGGGGAAGGGGGGGAAGGTGAGGAATAAGAATCAGAAGTTGTTTTTGTTTTTTTTTTTTATAAAGAAGAGGCAGCAGCCAAGACTCTGAAGAACCTAACCCTAAAGCCATTTCTGGTCAGTTCCTGGTGTTTGCTGGAGGATGTAATAGTTGATTCTCCTACCGTGACCCGGCTGTTGGTGCCCGGGTTCCCTCCCAGCCTGTAGTTGTTGTAGGCCAGATGGCTGTATGGATTGTATCCCACAAACCCTGGGGTGCTGGGCATTTGCTGATGGAAACAAATGAGACAAAAACACGAATGAGAAATGAGCTCAAACGAGGAAAACACAGAAATGAAAATGAACTGCAATATGGCATGCAAAAGCAACCAGAATTCAAACAAGCAATGAGGTGTAGCATTTGGTGTCTTCCCAACACATACAACTTACTCCAGTATAAACCTGGTAAGGAAACAGGACTTTTAGGTAAATGTGTCACTACAAATTTCTGCCTGGAATTGATGATTTTATTTCTATTAACTGTGTAACTCATTAAACAAGTATTCTGTAAATCCAGCTCATGGCTAACAAGGTTTTTCAACATAAGCCACCAAGGAACTCATAAGATTTTTGTCTCGCAAGGGTGAAAGTTACAGGGCAACACAGCACCCAGTGATGGGGCAGAAATCCTAAGCACCCACATTTATTACACCAGTGAAAATCCCTGCCTGCTTTTCTTCCCAGAATTCTGCCTTCCCAACAAATGGGGCAGGGGAGGAAATCTCTCAAAGCACCATTTGTGCTCCACTGCCAGCGGCTGAAGTCAATTCCCAGAGACATCCCTCTGTTACAAGGCAGGCTGTAGGCTTGTCAGAGCTGAGGAATTCTATATCTGCAGTAAGATCTGTAAGTTAAAAACTTTAAACTAGTCTGAACACATCACCAAATCCAATTCAAAAGTTGTATTAATACATCTTCATTCATTCATGAAAGTGGATTGATTGTTCTCACCTCAGTCACACAGGAAAAAAAAAATCTTGTTTCTTAACATTCCCTTCTCACTTAGCAATGGACACTCAAGTTCACCAGGTTCCTTGTATTCCCCTCCTCAAACGAATTTCTTTTTTTTTCCCATTAGCTCCCCTTTCCCAGTCAGATTTTGTTGGAAAAATAGATCAACTACTTAATGGTAATTGTGATTAAGTCCTGACTGTGGTGATTCTATGATTCCATCAGGATTCAGAGAGCCTGGAGTGTTTCTGTACATTTAAATGTCATTCCCACAGTGTCCCACCCTTCAGCAGCCCTAATAAACATTCCAAGAAGTCTTCCACAGGGATTTACTTACTGGACCTGCTCCAGATTACAGTTATAAAAAATTGACAGATAGGTTCAGGACTGTAAGGACCAAAGTATGACACATACAAACACTGAACACAAGTGTCCTAGGAGCTGACTACAGTAACCAGGAAAGTTTCAGGTCAATGCAGACACACTGCAGGAGTTTATTTCTAAACACACAAGTGCAGAGGAAAATCATCCTTTACAGTCAGTCTTCAATAGAGATTTTATTGCCAAGCTTTTTAACTCAGTCACAGCAGCTGATGTGCTCATCTGTATGCCTGGGCTCATAACATACACATTCACTACTTCATAAGGCACTGTTTCACTGCAGTTTTTTGAATTGCCATAACAACAGGTTTTGAATATGTTGAACTACACCTCTTCAATAAAACCAGGTGACAATTGTAATCTCCGTCTGCTTAATTCTTTATTTCTGCAAGACAGGATTTAAATGTTACCAGGAACTACCTTGCATCACACGGAGATTTTTTATTTCAGGTGCAGTACTGCAGTTTTGAGAATTACTGGGATTTTGTTGACTGCAGCACCTGGAACTGGCTGTGGAAGAACAAGCAAGGTTATTTGGCTACTTGCATTAACAGAGCACAGACCATCACGAGAAGGACTGTATAAAATACAAAATAAAAGATGCTTGTAAAGACAGGCAATGCATGTCACTGGCTGCAGGTCTGACATGTGCATGTGCTTCATGTCTCCTTCTGAAGGACTGTACCACACCAACATGACCCATTAAACATCTGTGTCCATGCTACATCCCAAAAGAATCACAAGTGTTTGCACAGCTCTCGATGCAGGAATCCAGTGGTCAGAGTGGATCCATCATGTTCCTTCTAACACTGCCACAGATCTATTTTGCTGTGTGCAAAATGAAAACTCTGAGCAAACTATGCAAATCAAGTTTTATTTATGTAAACTTATAAGAACATAACTTGTATTTATGCATTAAATTTGAAGGATCATATTCCTTCTGGCTCCCATCCTGCAGAGATCAAGGACACACTACTGGGTAACAGTTTTCCAATTTACTTTGGTAAAAAAAAATCCACTATAGCATCTTTGCTCAATCTTCTGTATGAAGGATTTGTCCTAAGCCCCAAATTATTCACAAATGTGACCAAAGATGTGCATTTACTTTCAGACAGTTCCTGCCCACAGCACACTGGTACTGCAGCACCTTTGTACATCCTGGAACGTCACTGGATGGGATTTAAAGCTCCTGTTCATTTTTTCCTCAGTGTCAGGCCACACCACTTTACTAGAAAGTGAAATATTTCCCATGCCCTAGATTCCAAAATACCAGTGATTTCAAGGAATGCAAGACTAGCATCAGGAGCATTTTGTTATTCTGACACAATATGAAACAGGGTGTTTCATAATCCTATGTTCCACTGAAAAGCAGCTGAGTACAACTGAAATGTGGAAAAACACACTGCCTGCCCATGATTTGGGCATAGGCTGAGTAGGACATTTTACAATCAAATATATCAGTTGATTCTTAACTATTCCAGTACTGCTGCAACCCACTGTGAGTCATTTGAGACAAGTGAGTGCTCACAGAAAATTCAGTTTCTGCAAGATCTAGCCTTAAAGGCAAAACAAATTTATTCAGCTTCTCTTTCCCAAACTTCTCAAAAAAAGGATAATATTAATTTAAACAATTCATATCACATTAACATTGTGTTTCCTATATAGAAGGTGATGCAACTCTGTAATTATTGTTCTGGGAAGTTATTAAAGGCTCTGTGTTAATGAGAAAAATCACTATACTTACGGTTGCAGGAGCTGGGGTGGGAGGTGGGGCATAGGATGGCCTTTCTGTTAAGATAGAAATGTAAGCACATTTTTTTTTCTTGAAAATCTGAACAAATTCCTAAGGCATCTGCTGTGACCAATATCTTTAAAAGAATTCATAAAACAAGCAAATTCTACTCTGAAAGACTGCATTTTGCCACTGAACAACAAAAAGCAACACAAGAAAAAGAAAAGAAAGAAAAACTGAATCCCCCCTCATAGCTCTAGTCCCAGCCTTTTATTCAAGCACAAGAGGGAAGAATATGAAATTCATTTATATGCACACCAATTACATGGAGGGAAAGCAAAAATGCAGTCTAACAGGATTTAGAAGCTGTGATATCTGGATTTCCTATGAAAACAATATGCCAGGAATCAGCCACAGCAGGATTTAAGGCCAAGAGTTTAGTCACTACACTTATTAATTCTTTTAATGCCAGGAATAATGGCATCATCTCACAAACAGGTTCTGCAGAACCAGATCTTTAAAAAATCAAGTTAAAGAAAGAAAAATCTTTTAAAAAAACTTACTTGACATTTTGACAGTCAAATTTTCAGCCACCTGACATTATATTTGTACTTCTGCAAGACAAAAGAACATCACGCTAGTAAGTGTTGTGCCTTTCCCCTCACCAGATCTTTGAAGCTTTGATTGTTATGGACACCAGTGATTATCAAAGTTTGTCAATTTTGGAATACAGACAAAAGAATTTTCAGAAACCAAGGTGTTATCTCTTTGAAAAATCAGTGGACTTTCCAAGGCTTTAAGCAGCTGTGCACACAGGTTCAGGTCACCTTTATATTAAAGGGTCTAAATAAATATATTTTGTCCCTTAAGGAATAAAAAGAAGATACCCCATTATTTTACACTCGCTGTTTCAGAAGTCTGGTATTAATACATAAACGACCAAATGATATATGTATTTCCTTTACAAGGTACAAACAACAACGACCGAGCCCGGCAGCTGCGGTCTGACAGGCAATGCTTAACCTTTTAGCACCGAACCCGGGAGTACACCAAATAACGCTGTAACAAAGCCTTTTTTCGGCTTTTCTCTTCAAATTACGCCACGGCGGCTGCAATCTCCTTCAGAATCCCTCCCAACGACGTGCTCCGGGCTCGCACACGGGGCTGGCTCGGGGAGATGGAGCGGAGCCTGGGCGGGCCCAAGGCCGCTACCGGAGGGGGTCCCTCGGCCCCACCGCTCCCTCCCCGAGCCCAAGGGCCTTCCCGAGCCCCGCAGCGCTGCCGGAGAGGTGCCGGGGCCGTCCCGAGCCCCCCGGTCAGCCACGCCGGGCCCCCCGGACTCACCCGCTCGGTGCGGCCGCGCTCCCTTTGTTCCCACGGGCCGGGGCGGCGGCGACGGCGCCTGCGCACTCGGCTCCGCACTTTCGACAGGCCGGCCCCGGCCCGCCGGTGACTCCCTACTCACTATGGGAGTCTGTTCGGATGCCCCGCGCCCCACCGAGGGGCCAGGGCCATCCCCGCAACCTCCGGGACGGCGGCGACTCCAGGGGCAGTGGCGAATCTGCGGGATGCAGCCCGAGCGCCGCGGGAGGGGCGGTCCCGCCCGCCATTAGCGGCGTGGAGGCGCTGCCGCGCGGAGTATCAGCGGGGCTCCCGAGGTGCCTGCCCTAGACCCACAGTGCCCAGAAACACGCTCGTCCCTTTCCCCCGCGGCGGGCACCCCGGTCACGGTGCCCCGAGTGGTGGCTGCCGGTGGCGAATCTGCGGCGCAGAACGGGCTCGCAGGGCGGCCCTGCGGACGTCTCGTGCCCGCTGAGCTTTAGCGCCTTTTTCCCCTCACGGGCAGCGCGCGACCCCTGAGGGGATTTTGGCGCCTTTTTCCTCTCACGGGCAGCGCGCGACCCCTGAGGGGATTTTGGCGCCTTTTTCCCCTCACGGGCAGCGCGCGACCCCTGAGGGGATTTTGGCCCGGGCTGCCGTGAGGCCACGGGAGAACGCTGCGGGGTCGTGTCCGAGCCCGAATAATATCCCATAAAAGCAGCGATGGTGTCCGGTGAACCGTCCGTCAGTGGTGATCTGTGCACAATGTGGTGCCGAAATGGCTGTTTGGGATGGCAGCGCTTGCAGAGGCTGTTGAGTGGAGCAGGATGAGCTCTGAGGGCAGCGGGAAGGCGCCGGTGTGTGGGACAATGTCAGAGGAAGGGGATGGCGTTAGGGACGGCTTGGAAGGCAGCGAGATGGACATCGGGTAATAAATAGGATAATATATGATAATTGTCAACTAAATCAGCCTGACCAACTCAAAACACTGCTGCTCAATTACACAGAATTATAATTACCCAGTAGCCTGGGAGCAGTGGGGTTGTCCACAATTGCTTTCAGAAATCAGCAAAGTTGTCACACATAGGTAAAACCCTCACAAATATCAAACAAGGTGAAGCATGTGGCTCTGAGGGTGTGAGGAGGATGAAGAGTTCCAGACCTCTGCATTCAGCTTTAAGAGCCTTTTACACTGAAAATTATCAAAGTGACTGAATTGAATATGAAAACTTTGGCAATGAAACTTGAAATTGAAAGTTTGATGTTGAATGTTTGACGTTGAAACTGAAAATTTGGCATTGAAATGCTCTCACGTGGCCAATAAGATATATTTCTAGACATTCATGAGGGAGAATTTGGGTGGATCTGAAGGAAAGCCAAGGGGGATGGTACCTGCCTCACCCAAAAGGATGGTAGAAGGTGAAAACAAGAAAAACATGGGTTGCTGCAAGTTGGGTCCATTTTTCTTGATGCCTACAGTTCCCCTGGGTCAGTTTGTTGTCATGCTTAAATAAACTTACGAACAAATAAAGAGACAAGAGCTCTGCCCTCATCTGCTTAGACTCTGCTGACTGTACCCACAATGGACATTTATTGACATGCAGCAGAATAATCTGTGACTTCAACGTGATATTAAAGCAAGAGTTGAAAAGATTCCTCAGCCAGCAAAATACATCCCACTACATTCATAATATGTTCTCCAGCTTCACTGGGGCAGGAAAACGTAAAGAAAAGGTGAGAAAATACTTGTAAGAGGTGAAAAATAACCTGTTTCCCCCCCTGCTTTTCACCAGGTTTCCCCCAAGTTTCATACATTCACTTCTAGTTTATTAATAGCCTGGTTTTGTTGATAGTGTAAATTGCATTTATTGTTAAATTAAACATTTTATTTTTGAAATATTTATTAATTATTTTAAAATTTAACTTTCATTTTTAAAATTGAATTATTTTAAAGGTATTTATTGTTAAAAATGAATTGCTTGTTTATTATGGTGTTCAAGTACGTTTATGGAAACTCACATTCCCTACTGATAGTTCCAAGTCATTATATGTTTTCAAAGCCACCAGTGTATTCCTTACTTTGTTTTATTTCCCCTTTTTTTTTCTTACTGTGCTCTTTCCCTCAGTTCCATCTTATGATAGGGAAAGGTTTTGCCACTGTACACTTTTTAATATCCTGTACAATATATAAGTAGTTTTGCTGATTTATGGAATTGTTTATACCGCATCATGCTCACCAGGGGGGATGTAAAAACTAATTCTTACCCAACTGTTAATTACCAGCAGTTTCATAAGTGCTGGAATGAGGACAAGCATTTACTGGGAGGTAGGTAGAGACAATGAAACTCGTTTTTACATCAGCCGTTTGCAGGTGCTGGTTGGCAGAGGCTCAGTTGGTCTGGATTTAATTAGAACCACAGAAATGAAGAATTCTCTGCTGTAGTATTAAGCTTCAGTGTTCATTTATAAAATTCAGCTTTAAAGGGACCTAAAAATGAGGGTGAGATGTTATTATTTTGATACCCATGTGGAGTTCACACTGACACTTGTGGAATTTCACTGCTGAGCAAAAGAGAGTTCTTTACATTTGAAGAGATGGAATTTGTGAATAATGCAAAAATAGATACTTACTGAAATGGGTGAAAGCTTAGTTAAAACCAGAATGCCCACTTGAACCAGGCCTAGACTAGCAGAGGCTGCTGAAGTCAGCATCAGGAAGTCACGTGAAGAAAATAGGCAGGGTGACTGGATTCACCAGGAAAAAAGAGTAAGTTTTGTAGCAGGAGGACACTCACATATTATGGTAAAGACTCTGAGGGAATTTGTGTCTCTCTAATTGCAGAAAGGATCTTAGAAAACACTTGTTGAAGTGCTACAGATTTTCCTATCTGCAACTTTTATTTTGCATTTCTCTTTTACTCCTTCCCACTTAAGGAGAAGACATTGACACACACAAAATATGCATGGACAAACTCCCATTTTAATATTTTTTTTATTGTAGTACTATCATTTACTTTGGTAAATTCATATCCCTGTTTAAAGTGCCTTAAAGCCATTAAAACTTAGTCTAAATTCAAGTATTGAAAAATGTACAGAGTCTAAGCACAAAAAAAAAGCTGCATAGTGAAAATACTGGAGCAGGCTGATACATTCAGGATGCCAAGTACTCAAGTGGTAACAACATCAGCTCATGATTCAGGTTAAGGATAATTAGCGAGTTTGATACAGTTCAGACAGGACAGGGCAATATTGATGCATTGTTCTTACCATGAACAAAGGATAGAAGCATAAATTAACTCTGGAAGAATCTGCAGTATCACTTTTGTACACATGCCATAAGTAATAAGGCAGATACTGACGCTGGAATCAATCCTTTCCATGCTGCTGTAATCCAGCAAATCCTGTGCGTGGGTTTTCCAGACTCTGAGCCCCAGCAATCCCAGTGTTCCAGTGGGAGCTGTGACATCCATCCTCCTCAGAATCCTCACAAACAAACAATCATTCTTGTCTTCATACAATCTTGTTTGAGTCTTTGTTTGAAATTTGTCCCGTAAGGTTTTAAAGAAGGATGGCTGCTCCTCTGTGTGCCGGTGCAGGGTTTCTGTTGGGGTTTGTGTTTGCCCACAGCTACTTTGGGTAGGAGTGGGAGGTACTTAAGGGGTCTGGTTGAATTGTACTTTGAATTTGTAGCCCTTATTTTGCCCAGTTAATTTGAAGTAGTAACAGTTGTACCCTGGCGTACCAGTGACGTGTCACATGGACTAGATCAACAGCATCACTTACCTGTAGTGTTTGTCAGAAGAGGAATTTGTTGTATTTAATGCACATTGTTATAATAAACAAAATTAATAGAATACCAGCATTCAAATGGTTGTTTGACTCCTCCCATTTGAACATTTAGAGAGTAATTTCATTTGCCTTGGCTAAGAGACTTGCAGTACAAGTGTGCGTGGACACATAAGAAAATGATTGATTTTTCAGGGGAAATTAATGCTTCAAAATCAGTTGAACAATATGGCTAAAATTTGACTGGATTGTAACAACGCTTTTAAAATGGATGTGTAAGAATGTAGAGGAAAGACATTTTTGCTCAGTTGTTGCCTGAAAATAAAGGAATTTAAAAATACTAGCCACTATTAAAAGAAAACTCTTTGTTAATAGTTCATGTATTTTAAGAGTATTTTTGTATGTAATTTTTGCTGTTAAAAAGTATTATTTTAAAATATATTTCTAGAAGTATGACAGCTGTGATATAAATTATTGCAAGGACTCACCAGTCATTATATGAATGGAATATTGAATAATTAAGAGAAGCAAATAGGCATTTCTCATTTTTGGCAAGAGAAAACAAGTTCTCTTTTACAAAGGCAGAATATGTCAAACTATAAAGTTCTAGTTTAATTTTTGTGATAGTTGGTGAAATTCTACAAAACAACAACAATGAGAAAATGAAAGGACTGCGACCAGAGTATAAAACCAGTAAAGGTTGGGTTTCTTGTTATTGGAACCCCCTTGCTCTTCACCCTTTCTTTTAAAGGACTTGTATGGTTTTATTGTATTGATCCAAGTGCTGGGTCAGATGTTGTGGTTGTAGCAGACAGCAGCCGTGGGAGTCCCTCTGCAGTTTATTTCCGGAGCCCATTGTGGATCACTTGAGGGAATTGGCTGAGGTTAAGGTTTGATGGATGGGATGCTGCAGGATCTCCTCATCACCAGCCTGACTTCAATGTCGGGGAGGGTTTTCTTTTTCGTGTGCAAACAGCCTTCCTCTGTGGCTGCCAGGTGGAGATCAAAACGCAGAGAGACTGACTTTTTCCTTAAGCGAGGGTTGTCCTTAAAGAAAGAACCTTCCCATTCCTTAATAACTTCATCCACTTTTTCTGTCCTGAAACAATAAAGAAAATGTATTTATGATTTTTTTTTAGGCTATATTAGTTATCTACCTTCGGAA
Organism: Argya squamiceps; assembly: GCA_037834095.1. Classification (NCBI taxonomy): domain Eukaryota; kingdom Metazoa; phylum Chordata; class Aves; order Passeriformes; family Leiothrichidae; genus Argya; species Argya squamiceps. The sequence continues at coordinate 2,242,811 of JBBMKD010000101.1, forward strand.
CCGCTTTTAAAACAGAGAGAGAAATGGCATCATAAAGAGTTATTTTATATGGTACTCATATACCAGAGGTGTTCTTTTTTTTACATGTTTGTTCTCCAGAGAAGCTAAATAAAGGGTGAGGGTTCATTATGTTCTTGTTTTTGTACTTTTAGGTAGACTTGGCTACAAAACCGCTGCTCCAAATACATTAGGCAGTTTGTTTCCAAGGAGAAAGTTTGGAATCCAAGCTCAAAAATTTTGCAAGAAACCTCAGTACTGTAGTGGGCAGGACAGAATTCCTTCATCTGAAAACCTTCAGAACGGGGAGGAGAAAATCTAGTTTAGATTCAGACCTCAGAATGTGGAGCTGTATTACTTTAAAGAGAAAAAAGGCCAGAAGTAAAATAGGGAGAATTGAAAAGCCAGCTGATCCAGGAGTATTGAGGCACCCGAATCCTGTTGATTCAATTCTCTGTGTGTGTGCCAGAATTCAGATCTGAAAGTCAGGCTCTGGGGCCTCACCCAGCTGAGTACACTGCACGTGGCAGAGTAGCTCTGTGCAGATCTGAGTGTGTGATGAACAAAGCTTGGGCACAAAAATCAATGTCACCTCTGGGGTGTGTCTGGTGGACCTCATGACTTTTAATTAGTTTTTTCAGCAGCTGATAGTGGTTCAGTGTTAGGAATGGCCCACTACAGTGTGTTTAAAGGTAGCATTAAATTAGTCTACAAAAAAAGCTTAAAGAGCAGCAGGAAAAAAAAAAGAGGCAATCCAATACTATTAAAGTAATTTCAGGTAAGTGACACATCCTAACAGACTTTCACATGCCTAGTTGGGAGCCAGGCTCTCCCTCCCCTGTTTGGGGAAACGTAGGAGTTTCCAAGGAGCAAGTTGGAGCAGCTGAGCCTGAATTTATGTGCATAAATATGCCCCAGAGGGACTTCCCAAATGTGGTCTGGGCTCTTTGCTTTCAGCCTTAGCGAGATGAATTATTCATAGTTTCATTCTTAACAGAAGTAGAAATTACAAATCAGAAGAACCAGCATGGTATTGTTTGCTTATGAAGCCAATGCTAATAAAAAGAACTTTTAAATGTAATGTATTGTTAAACAATGCCATTCAGTGCACCTTCAGGAGCTCTCACTGTGCTTCTGAAGCTCCTGGGCTACGTGGGCATGATATAACAGATACCAAATAACGGAAAATTCAAAGCTACTGAAGCATAACCTCCACCCTTTGCTTCCAATTGTTATTTTGTGAAATTCCTGTTTATCTTACTGTACAGTGCCATGAGCTTCAGCACTTTCCTTCATGATATTTCCATCTAGGATTGCTTGTTTTGTCATCAGTTCCACCTTCTTTGGTTTGTGCTTCTTTACACCCTCTGTAAAAGAATAAGCAGGTATACAGTGAGCATGCAGAAGGGCAAGGGCAGTACCCAGAACCTGGAGGTATTTCCCATACATTGGAAAAGGTCCTTTTTTAATATTCAGCAATTTGTCAGTACTTGTGAACAGTTAGGGCCAAAATCCCTTAAGGAGATGTCCGAAACTCACCTGAAGGCAGCATAAAGGTGATCTTGCTAGTGCTGGGCTTTTTGTCATCCTTTGGGGCAGGTATTGAGCAACGGAACCTGCAAAAGAAAAAAGATTACAGGTACCTAATAGTATTGAATTCCTTTAATTCCTAACTTGTCATATGGACAGCTGTGAGAAACCCACAGTGTCTCGAGTGAGGCTGCAGTGACTGAGCTGCTCTCTGCAATGTGTGTGAGACACTGAGCGCCAGAAACTCGGCAGTCAGTGAAGCTGCCTTGCAATGAAACCTTTTCTAAGATTTTATACCGTAATTTTTAAATGTTTAGTTCATGTATTTGCAATTCTGATTATTTGAGACCTTCGGAAATGGAAGACAAATTTGAGATTTTTTTCTCTAAGCAGCGAGTACCTGCTCTCTTCTTGCTCCAGCAGACTGCGATATGTCGCTATCTCCTCCTCCAGCTTCATCCGCGTGTTCAGGAGAATTTCGTGCTCTCGAAGCTGTTTCTCAATTCCCCTTCTCACTTCCAACAACTCTTTCTCCAAGCATTCAATCTCACCTTCCAAATTTTGTAGCTGCATGTGGTACTGCTGCTCCGTGGCCCTCAATGAACGTTCCAAACCCTTTTCCTGTGAAATTTCAGTCATATTTTAAGATTTGGAAAGTTTGTGTGTAAAGATGTTACACGTATACATGGTTTCATTAACAAGCTCTCTATTTTTACATCAGTTCTTGTAAGATTATTCTTTAAGAACAGGAGTAAAGCTTTCAAGGTAATATTTTGGCCGAGAAATTTCCCAGTAAAATCTGTGGTAATTTAAGATCAGATGAAAGTGTAGCCATTTTGCACAGCAATCCACTGCCTTGAGTTTACAGATCTCTGATTTTACTGTTAAATGATGTCCAGCTCAGTGCTGTATGGCGTGTCTGTGTGCTCTTGGAGCTTTTCTGCACTGCTGAATTGAGCAAAGGGCTGACATTTTATCAGGAATGAATTGATAAATCTGGTCCACATATTAATAGAAGGTCATAAACATGCTGGGAATTGGTGAGGCAGAATGACCAGGAGCTTGGTGGGGGAGTATCATACAAATATGTGCTTGGGAGGTGTGAAAACAGGACACCCTGTGTGTCTGGGGTGGCAGATCCTGCTCCAGAACGTGCTGGGTCAGTCTGTGTGAGCAAGGGCTCTGTGAGGAGCTGGAGCCCCCAAAGCTGAGTGTACCTATGGTGGATTTCTGCTGTATGGTAGCTGCCACAGAAATTGACTGTGGGATAGTTTACATCAAAGTCAAGACTTCTTTTTTCCGTGAGATTTCCAGTTTCATTTCTGACTCTTACCACAGCATGGAGAGACTCGATTTCGATCTGCATGTGGTGCCACTGCCGTCGGGCTTCACACAGTTCTGCTCTGGCTGCCTTTAGTGCTTCTGCATCTTTGTCCATTCTTTTACTTGTACCTTCTTCTAACTACAGGGGACATACAAAAGACAACAATATTAAAAATATTCAAATAACAATAATAATTGGCATATGAAAATGTCTGGTTGGAATTTTTGTTTGAATTGTATAAATGTGTGAAATCTCACGGTGAGGAGTTATTTTCTGTATTGTGTAGAGGGAAAGCCCTTATCCCACTGTGTTTGATGGGAAGTGGTTGGCCACATCTCTATCCCTGGCACCTAGAGGAATTCTCATACAAATTACCCAGTTGTATTGAGACCTTACTCACTTCTGGAGTAAAGGGGCTTAGAGGAGGAGCAAATGGTTCAAGCTTCCAAGTTTGAATAAAGTGCTTTGATTTTAATGCATTTTTGATTTCAGGGTTTGGGGTTTTTTTTCCTTTTATCCTGTTAAAAGTAGTTTTTTAAAACCACTCCTGATCATGCGTGCGGTCATTTTTGATTGAAGACTCATCTTTGATTTCAATAGTGTGTTCCTGCAGGTAACTTCCAGAATGATTGTTTGGCTTACAGAAGTTATTTTTAGTTTTTGATTCTGAGTTTCCCTGCAAGTGGTGAAGATGCTGTAAGCCCTTGAAACAGCATTTGCTCTTTTGCATATTTTACTGCTTTATGCAGGTTCCTATGATGACATTGACTCTAAGAAAAGAATCTCTTTAATTCAGGTCTTATGAACTAAGGAAAATAAGGGTTTTGTTCCCCTGTACCTATTGACCTAGTGCAACTTTACCAGATGATAATTTATCATGAAAAATCTAGATTTGTCTCATGCACAAGTGAACCCCCAATGTTGTTTGCTTCCCCTTTCTTGCCTGGGTGCTGCAGAATTTGTGTGACAGGATCAAACCAATGTGCGTTGGCTGCTTTGTGCCAACACAAAGATAAACTTGGCTTCCCTGTCGGGTGTGCAGCTGCTGTGAGTCTGGCACTGCTGGTGGAGCAGCCAGGCTGCAGCAGTGTCTGGCCTGTCCTTAAAACAAACCTCTGGAATTCCTGCAATACCTGAGTACAAGGTGACAGAATACCTGATTCCCCCCTGATTTTTTTTACATTTGATGCCTCAAAATTGTTTTGCCATTTGATTTCAGTTGGCTTTAGAGCTGTTTGTATGTAAATCCCTAGCAGCAGCATTGTGTGTTGGTAACATTTAATCAAGCTGTATGAGAGAACAACTGATATTTGCTGAAGAGCAAAACAGTTTATACTGTGAGCAAGAGAAAATAGTTCCTGCAAAGGTACAGTGTACTTCACTGGAGGGCTAAAAATGGCAAAGATTGCTATATATAAAAGGATTATCTTCAGTATTCTTTTTTCCTCTGAGGTAACTACATGGAGCTAGAGGTTACCCTCATACAGCCTATGTCATCATCCCTTAAATCCCAGCAATAGCCCGGCTGCAGGGATAGAAAAGCATCCTGATGAATTACACAGCATTCGTTCAGCGTGAATCCACACCCTTAACAAAATCTATTTCCGATTCTTCTAGTTCACATCTTACTGCGGTAAAATCCACATCCCTTCCCCGAAAATCTGCTGCATTGAAAGGAATTACTGTACCTCATAGAGGCTGCGGGAGGAACTGTACGGCCAGGGAATGGCTCCGTACTCTGCAAGGTGTGTGGCTGTGAGGAGGCATTACCTGCGTCCTTGCTGAGCTGACGGCCTTTATCTGATTTCGGGTGATGAGCGATTCATACTTTGCCCTGATCTCTCGGCGGAGCCGAGCCGGCTCCATCCTCCTCCTCCTCCTCCTCCCATCCTCCCCGGCTCCCGGCTCCGCTGCCGGCGGCGCGGGGCTGCGGCCGCGGGGCCGTTAAAGCGGCAGCGGCCCATTTCGGGGAGCGCGGGGGGCTCAGAGCCCGTCAGCCCGTCCTGGCAGCAAAGGACTGCCCTAAAATAACTATTCCTAAATTATGTGTCGAAATGAATATATCAATGTCTCAATGTTTTTGTTACGCTGTAACTGTGGGGTTTCATAACCCCACAAATGTGAGGGTAAGAGAGAGAAAGAAAAGGATGAAGTTGCAGCTGCCCAGCATGAAGTGCTCTGGCAAGGGGACCTGGAAGGGCAGAGCCTCCCAGCAGCATAGCTGGGTTGCTGGCAGTGCTGCTGCCAGGGGCCTCCACCGTTGGTAGGGGTGGCACAGAATTTCCATCCCTGAAGGTGTTTGAGGCGCAGTGAGATGAAGCCTCTGTTGTCTGACCTGACCCAGTGTTGAGGACTGCCCCGTTTCAGAAACGAGCTGGGCTCATGGGCGTCCTCTTTTATGGACAGAAACACACAAGGAGGGAGAGGAACCAGCACTACCGGTGGTGAGCAGTGCTGGTGCAACTTGTGGTGAGGGCTTTGGCTCCTCTTCTGCAGAGGGCAAAGTTCTGCTGGATGTGCCCTTCAAACACATCACTGCTGTCAGGAAAAGGGTCTGGGTTGTCTCTGCTGGTGTTTCCATACCTATGCCAGGTGTTGTTGTGCTCAGTACACACAACAATGTGTGTGGGGCTCTTACCCGTTTCCTGACAGCTCCCAGCAGGTCCAGCACAGGTTGTCTGGTGTGCTGTGCTTCTTCATTTCCTGCTCACTGCAGCACTGTGTGATCCCGATGATCTTGTCTGCTAAGAATGGCTCTTACCTATTTCATTTTATCTCTTGCTTATTTAATTTTTTTTTCAGTTGTGCACAATATCAGATATGCAGTAAAAATATTTCTGATTTCAACAGAAATTTAAAATTTATCAAAGAGAGAAATGCATTTTAGGCTCTAAATGAGAATATACATCAATGAAATTGCAAACCAGGCAGTGAACTTTCACAAGACACACATCTTTTTAGAAGTCCAAGTATTGTACCACTTAAAAGTCTCCTGGTATAAAAAGGCTTCCCTGTTCTTGGCTGTGTCTGTTGGCACATATGAAAGGATCCTGTGTTTGGATTTCATTTTTCTTAGCTGACTGTCTTCCAGTTGACTAGGACTGAGATGGAAAGGTTTTGTTGTCCACTCTCTTTTCTACAAGTGTCTCAATTATCCTTGTTCTGTGTAGTTCTAAACCCATAATATTGTCAGTGTTTGTCATTGATGGGATGAGAACAGTTACATAACAAAACCATTAGGAATCCACCAGACAAACACAAGGTGTTGCACTTGGGAGGGTATAAATTAATGCTTTCTTTTTTTATCTTTTTTTTCAGGTGTAAAGGGAACACAGGGCTATCAAATTCCTAAGGCTAAAGGTAGGCAGGTGTAAGCAATTGCATCTTTCCTAGGACTTCTGGAACTTTGAATTCTAGCTGCTTTCAATGTTCATTTTTTATTGCTGGCTCACCACACAGCTGCAGCGGGTCATGGAGAGTAAAGGGACAGTAATACCTTAAAGCTTGTTGAGTTCTTTTTATTAGGGATGAAAACTGGAAAATGAGGTTAGAACAGCAAAATTATTTCATCAATTGATTACTAAAGATCATAAAAAGGCAAATCTGATTAAATGTGTGCTTCATATTTCTGGTTATTGAACAGATATTTGATAATATTTTTAAAGAACACTGTGGAAATCATACAGGTAATGCTGATAGAGTGAAGCAGGAAATACATTGCATGTCTGCAAGGAATGAAAGTGCCGACTTTGTCTTATCTAAAAGATTCTTAGTACAATGCCAAATGATTTATCACTTCATACAAAAGGATAAAATTATTTATCCATTTTGGCTTGGAGCAAATGGATCCTTTCCCACATCAGATTGTGCTTCACATCTTCTCTTCAACTTCCTTAACGTGGGAGGCAACAACTTTTCCATCTACCACTTCTTCGACAATTGTCTTGATCTTTCTAGTTTTGGTTGGATCTAAACATCATGAACAAAACAAAAATACTTATCAATGTGTTAAAAGTGATAAACCAAAGCAGCAGATGACCAGGTACCCCCTTTTCCTTTCCAATTGTCTTCTGATTTTAATGAACTTTATGATGTAGTTAAACAGGATAACATGCATTATTTGATTTATAAGGATGACTTTAGAAACAAAATTTTATTCAATCAAATTCTGCCTTACCTTGAGAAGAGTCCAGTGATTGTGTTTGAGATTTGGACCCTGTCAGGGATGAGCTTTCAAATGTAACTGCCTGTCCACCGCCCCTAAAAGGGAATCAGAGACATGCAGTATTGTAGGATGTTCAGTAGGATCAGGATAAATTCCCTTTTCGTGGTCACTGTGATAGATTATTTAAATAGTGAGCAGAATGGCTCACTCTCCTCAGTCACAGTGATATTTCAGATCACTGTATGTGCCTTACTGTCGCTTGGAGAATGTTCCACTTATTTTTCCTCTATTTTTCCTGGAAAGGATTTTGCTACAGAAAATAAACCCAAGGAGATATTTTGTGTCAATCAGTTCCTTACACAAATTCACCATCCAGCAGGCGCCGGTAGGTTTCAATCTCCATTTCCAGACGAGTCTTGATGTCCAGGAGCTGTTGGTACTCGGCATTCTGGCGCTCCATGTCAGCCCTGACCTGGAAAAGCTGCGACTCCAGGTTCCCGATCTGCATTTGGATCTGTGACAGCTGAGCGCAGTAACCGCTTTCCGTTTCTGCTAAAGTGTCTTCCAGGGATTTTTTCTGTGTAAGGATATTAAATAATCTCTGGTTAAGGAAAAAATCTCTTTACGAAACCAACTGAAGTAGTTTAAGGGGGTGAGCACAGCTGCATTACTTAGAAGGTTTTATTTTCTTTTTGAAAACATCACTTTGAAAACTGTCCCTTGTCACTTCCCTAAATGTGATGTAAAAACTCATCTGCTTTGTGACATGCTCTTTGCAATCCTGTTAGATATATTACTGCTATTTAGGAGCTAAAAGAATATGGGATTTAATCAGAAATAAATGCAAATGCTCAATTCCATGGAATAGGATTAGGTCTAAAAAGACTTTTGAAGTTGCTGAATTTGCTGTGAACAGTCAGCAGCTTCCTAGAACATACCATGGCAAGCTGAGACTGCAGCTCTATTTCCAGGCTCTGGAGAGTCCGTTTTAAATCCGTGATCTCGCTCTTTCCTGACTGGAGCTGCTCAGTATGGGTGGAGATTTCCCTTTTCAGCTCCCCGCTCTGAAATGACAAGGAAGAATAGGGTGTAATTTTACTAGTCCAAGTATTGAACTCATTTTCCCATGCAGTTTGCTGAGTTTGCTCTCTCTGGTTGTTACTTTTTCATTGAACCACGCCTCGGCCTCTTTACGGTTTTGCTCGGCAATGACTTCGTACTGTCCCCTCATATCATTCAGAAGCTTGGTCAGGTCAGTCCCTGGAGCAGCATCCATTTCCACGCTGACTTGGCCAAATTCACTGCTTTGGATGCCCTGAAGCTCCTGGAGAGATTGAAAATAAAGAGAATGTTCTGTTAATAAAAGACAAAATAGTTCTACCAAATAAAGAAATATATGTGATGTAAATTCTGTTTCAACAAGGATCTGTAGCTTGTTTCTCACACTCTTTCACTTAGCAAACAGAACCTATAATGAAACCCAGGAACTCCCACTGGCTTAAATAAGTGGGACCTTAAATACCATTTGATGTTTCACAATTTCATGTGTCTTGTTATGAATTCACAAAGGAAAAAAATAACCTCTTCATGATTCTTCTTGAGATAAGCCAGTTCTTCATTCAGGCTTTCAATCTGCATCTCCAGATCTGCCCTGGTCATGGTCAGCTCGTCCAGGACTCTGCGCAGACCGTTGATGTCGGCCTCCACACTCTGCCGAAGAGCCACTTCATTCTCATATCTGTGCATAAAGGGATTAAATATTATTTTTTACATGGCCAGTGAGGTCAAATTCAAGCTATTATTGTGATTCATTTTAGCTTTAATATAAAAACTTAATAGGCATAATTATTATAATATTGTTTAATAATTATATTACGAGTATTCTACAAGGAAAAAGATTTTTAATACAAAAGAACTTTTTCCTTAAGATATTAGTAGGAGTTTTTGTAGCATTAAGATATCCTTACTTCAGTCTGAAGTCATCAGCAGCCAGTCTGGCATTATCAACCTGCAGAATGATCCTCGCGTTGTCGATGGTTGCATTGATGATCTAGAATACAAACAGTGTTTGGAGAATGATGTTACAGCCCAAAGGCTTAATGGTTTTGTAAGGGCTTTAAACTTTGTGCTCTACCAGAGTTTGTAGAACTGCATTCCATCACAGCCTTCTCCTTTATTCAGATTAGACAAAATCACTGTGTGACACAGCTACAGGACTGCTTTAATGTACAGGAAAAGTTCAGCACATGTCACCAGTGCAAGGTGACAGAGGGCACTGCAAGTGTCGGTACCAAAGGATAAATGTGCTCTTGGTTTCCAAAAGAAATTTGTTGTTTTCATTTCATTTCATTTCATTTCATTTCATTTCATTTCATTTCATTTCATTTCATTTTCATACTATTAAGTGAGCTACAAATATAAAGATACATTAAATACGTTGCTTTGCTACCTTGTTTCGAAGATCTTCAATGAGGGGGTAGAATTTACTGTAGTCATTCCCAGATCCAGGGGTGGCAGTGCCAGGGCCACTTTTCTCATACCACTCGCGGATTTTGCGCTCCAGCTCGGTGTTGGCGTCCTCCAGAGATCTCACTTTGTCCAGATACGCAGCCAGACGGTCATTGAGGTTCTGCATTGTCTCTTTTTTTGAGCCAGAAAGAATGCCACCATCGCCAGCACCAGCAGGGCCAAAGCCACCTCCAAAACCACTCCCTAAGCCACCACCAAAGCCACCTCCAAAACCAGCACCCGAACTGCTGCCAAAACCACTTCCCAAACCTCCCCCGAGCCCACTGCCTAATCCACTTCCATAGCTACCACCCAGACCACCTCCAAAGCTTCCACCAAAGCCACTGCTTAAGCTGCTCCCAAATCCTGCACCTGAGCTGCCCCCAAAGCCCCCACCAAAGCCAGTGCTTGAACCCATCAGAGAAGCTGCACCAAACCCTCCCCCAGACCCCCCACCAAACCCCAGCCCACTGCCACCAAAGCCTCCTCCACCACTGGAGCTGGACACCCTCATAGATCCCCCTCCAAATCCGCTCCGAGAGGAGAACGGCCGGGACCCGCCACTCGTGCGCACGGAGAGGGCCATGGTGCTCGAGGTGCTCGAGGTGCTCGAGGTGCTCGAGGTGCTCAGATCTGCCCCTGGAGGATGCTACAGAGAGCAGGGCAGAGCGGGAGCAGGGTCAGCTTTATAAAAGGACAGCAGTGGGTGTTTCAGGAGGAGTCCCCACCTCCTGGGGAGAGCTTTCACTCTCTCTCTTCCTCCTGTTTGGAGGGGATGTCAATTTGGTGTGTTCTGACCAACCAAAATGATATGTGCCAACAGAAATTGCCAATGGGAGTGGAAATCTGGTGCCCTCCAGGTATTTGTATGAGGGGAAATGGGTGGAGTGGAGCTGAGACATCACGATTGTGTTCTGCCATGTGCAATGGAGCACAAAAAGCTCTTTTCACATTTAAATCCCTCCTAAATAATTGTTTTGTCATTGCAGATTCGGTGTTCCTGCATTTGGGGCTGTTCTTACAGGAGTTTGCTAAGTCAGCAGAGTGATCCCTTTGATCCCTGCTTCTCAGCCTACGTGGCAGGAATGCCTTCCTTTTTATTATACTCTTCTGGCAGGAGCCTCTGCTGGATTCGTGCTCCTGGATGCTTGATAGGAAGTAGGAAAAGTGGCCATCAGGTGTCCAAGGGCACATGAATGTTCAGTGAGCTGCAGGGTGATCATCAATATGAAAATATAAATATACTTATTCCAAATAGGATCTGGAATTGGGTTTATGCCCTAACCCTTTCATCCTTGAAATACCTCAGAGTGATATGCTTATAGTCAATAGCATATAGTCTATGGCATATAGTCTATAGCATATAAGAGTTTATACTTTGGAGCTGGGAACTCACCATTGTGTCTGCTAAATAGTTTGCTGTTATCTCAAAATAAGAAATCTGATTTCTGTATTTGGTGCTTTTTATAATACAAATCTAAAGATCAAATGTAGTGCTTCTGGGTACAGGTTTGGGCATGGGAACCCTCCCAAGCCAGTATATTTTTCTTTTGAAGTTATTTTGATAAATGGAAAATCGTTTTTCCTTTGTCCTGGCTTAATTATATCATTGGATTTGTCAACTGAAATGTGTTAATTTTTGATTTATCTGCCCCCAGGAGCATGGGGTGCTTTTGGGGCAGAAAGGAGCGGAAGATCAAAGGTGTAAGTAGAGCATTTCTGTGGAAATGCACTGATAGCCTGGTCTCAGTGACTCGGGGCAGTCAGGATTAGTTCTTTGGCAGAGGATTAGTTCTTTGGCAGCTGTTTATGTACAGTACATAGCTCTGGACAGGTGAGGTTTCATAGGGAAGAGCTGTGTGTGTTTATGTTCTCAAGAGGAAAATATAAACTCCTGGGACTGAGAATCCAGGTGTGGCACAGGGGCCTCCCTATGGGACAGGGAACATTGTTGGTACAGAAAGGTTTGAGAGAGAGGGACATAATTTCAAATATATTCTTATTGATAAAATATCTTGGCTTGCTGTAGTCTCTGGTGACATAATCATTCACAGAATGTGAAAAATATCAAATAGACTTCTTCAATTTATTTTTTCATGTTAATATATTATGAAAAGCACACTGACACTTCTTATTTATTTGAAAATCAGGTTTTAATTAATTGAAACTTTTTTATATTTTAGTGGTAATTCACATTCAGAAAAGGTCTGCTGAACTGATGTCTTAATGCATTTGAAAAACCTAATACTTCCATTTTTATCTGTGTTGGAAGCAATTCTGCATTCATACCAGGCTGATTTTTTTTTTCTTCAAGGTACTTAGTCACTCTGTAAGTAAACCCAAAGCCTTCTATGTTGTGACTTACAGATTTTTATTAATGCTCCCCTACAGAAATAACCACAGCAACAACAAAAGATTTGATATTTTGGCATTTTTAATCCTTCTGGGGTTTAGGGTGAATTAGATCAGATTCTTTATAAATCTTTTAGTTTTGGCATCAGTTCCAGAGACCTCAGAGGCATCTTTTCTGCTGGTGCCATTTACATCTTCTCTTCAACCTCTCTGACCTCAGAGGAGACAATCTTGCCATCAACCACCTCCTCAACTATTGTCTTGATCTTCTTGAATTTACTTGATTCTGTTAAGGAAATTGAAAAGAGAAGAAATTTACTGCAATGTACATTGACAGAGTAATATTGCTGCAGAACTAGCAGTCGATGAGGAAATATCAAAAAGCATCTTCCAATGACAGGTCCCTGAAGTAAACTTTTGCTGTGTGCAGGGTGTGGCTTCTCCTCTTTTGGATATTGAGTATATTGACTGTAGTGGACACTGGGTTCAATAACTCTCTAGTGCTCTTGATAGTTTTGCTTCTGTTTAGCACAGACTTGTGTAGCTAAAACCTTGGAAATTTTTGCTATAAAACTGGATATGTTACTTGGGAGCCTCAGTGTCCCTGTGCAGCCAGCAGGGAGAAGCAGATGATTCTGCAGTTCTCCAGAGGGGAATTCAGTAACTCTCTGTTGTTCTCTTGGCTCTCTGAGGACTCTCAGAATCATGGAATGGGTAAGGTGAGTCTGTGATTTTACACTGGGCACCTGAATTGTGTATATAAACCCAGGATTGTACAGTCCCCATAGGGTAACAATACAGTTAATTGCTTTCTTGATGTGAGATTCCACTGGCTGATTATTTGCTCTGAAGCTGTTGTTTTATATTAGGCTACTTTATTCCATAACATTTCAATAGGGAGCCATCAAAACAAAAAGAAGTTGGTGGGACATACCTTTTTCAGCCTCTGTTAACGTCATTTCTAGATTCCTGTTCAAATTATAAATTAGAAAATGTAAATATATGGCAACTCATGTATTGAAGTAACATTTTTGTGCATTTCCTATGTATTTGATCAGGACAGCTAGTCCCCTTTCATCAAGACATTTAATCAGGAGATAACTCAATAAAACAAGTTCTCTCAGTTAAGGTGAAACTTGATAGGCATAAGCTGTAGGTGCAGTTAATCTGCAGACTCCTCTCTGCAATGCCAGGACTTCAGCTCATGCAGGTACACCCAGTCTAGCTCCTGAGGCAGAATAGCTGAACAGGTAGAACCTGGGGGGAAGTTCCACTCCCTGCTTAACTCACACGGGTAAGTTGATTGGAAACTGCATTACTGGTATTCCTGGCATGTGACCATCTACCCAACTCCCCAGCTCACAGAGGGAGCTCACACAGTCTGTAGGCTGGGAGACCCCATCTCAAAATTCCACAGCAGCTTCAGCAGCCCAGCCTGAACAGCAGCCTGCTCTGATTCTGTGTCTGAGAGCTGGGCAATGGGCTTCCCCACCCCAAAGCAGTTGGAGAGAGGCAGATTTGACACAAAACCCAAAGCAGCACACAAAGCCATGTGTGCACTCACCCGCTTTCCTCTCCCTCCAGCAGCCTGCGGTACGTGGCGATCTCCATCTCCAGGCGAGTCTTGACATCCAGCAGCATGGTGTAGTCACTGTTCTGAGCCTCCATGTCAGCTCGGAGCTGCCTCAGCTGAGCCTCCAGGCTGGAAATTGCTGCCTGGATCTGGTCAAGCTGCAAACTGTACCGTGCTTCTGTTTCAGCCACAGAGGCTTCCAGGGTTTGTTTCTATAGTCCATGGGAAGAACAGTGACATATTATTCAGAGGATACATTTTCTGTTAAAATAACATTTTGATTGTAAAGCCCCTCATTTCTCTATTTATCTGTGTAACTCTCTGCTATCCACAGTCCTTATTTTGCTTTTTTGTTATTTACCATGGTCAGCAGGGACTGTAATTCCAGCTCCAGGCTCTGGAAGACCTGTCTCCGTTCCGTGATCTCTTTCCTTTGGACCTGCAGCTGCTCAACATTGAGGGCAACTTGCTGGTTCAGTTCCACTGTCTGGAATGAGGAATGGAGGGACTGTGAACTGCAGCCAGGCATGACCGAGGTTCTTGCTGGTGTTTAAGCACTTGACTTTTACCTGCTTTTCAAAATGTTCTTTGGCTTCTTGGCGGTTCTTTTCTGCCATTTCTTCATATTGCTTTCTCATGTTTTCCATAATAGTTGTGAGATCAGTGCCGGGAGCAGCATCCACGGCCACGTTGACAGAGCCGCTCACCTGTCTGCGCAGCCTGTCACAGTCCTGCAGCAATGGGGGCAGAGTTAGCACCAGCTGCAGGGAGCTGTCACTGCTGGGCATTGGACACAAACTCAACATCTACACAAATGGGACTAATCCCTAATAGTACCTTGGGGCAAGACAACTTAATCACCTTGTAATACTGTTAGTGCACCTCATCTTAGAGCAGTTTACTTCCATTAGAGCAATAAATGTTATATCATAGATAAATGTATCATAAAAATGATTTCCTCACAACCAGACCTGTGGAATGAGGGTAGAAGTCATGGCTCCCATTTGTGTACTTTTTGGGGTAGCAATTCTTGAACTGTAAATTTTTCTTACGAAAAGCCTTCACTCCTTCCTTTCTGGAATGGAGGAGTGTTCAGCCTTTGATCCCTGACATCTTGAATGTCCCTTAGTGCCACACATGCTTATACTGCTTCCAGGAAGGATAGAAATGCTTCCTAGTGAGTTCTTTGTGTTTGCCACTCAAAACCCCTCTCCCTGGCAGTTGGAGCTGCTCTCACCTCCTCATGGTTCTTCTTGAGGAAAACGAGTTCCTCGGTTATATTCTCAATCTGGGACTCCAGGTCAGCTTTGGTCAGAGTCAGGTCGTCACGGACACGCAGCAGTCCAGTGATGTCGCTCTCCACGCTCTGCCTGAGCAGGTGTTCATTCTCAAACCTGTACAATACAGTGCCTTTTGTCATCGTTGAAATGCAACAGTTTGGAGTAAATGTTAGAATCAGTAACTACCACAGTCATTGTGAAATTTTCACTGAAGTTGGAAAATGTTCACTTCTTGGCACCGATTCCAGTAAGTGGAAACTCTCCTAAATAAGAGGAGCAAGAATGAGAATTGATATAAAATCATGGAACTTACTTCAGCCTAAAGTCATCAGCAGCCAGCTTGGCATTGTCAATCTGCAGGACAAGCCTGGAATTTTCCATCTGGGCAGCAGAAATCTAAAGGGAATGGTGGACAAACAATGAAACTTTGCACAGAAATTCACACTTGATCCTTTCCTGGGAATGAATGCTGTCAGTGGGCTTCATCCTCCTTCACTTCAGCTGTCTGTTGGTCAGCTGGCTTTAAGCTAAGTTCCATCTGAAGTGCATGAATTAGGGATGTCCAGAAGACAAATTGTCCTGCCATAAAATAAGTGTATTGAATAGTTGGGATGAACTGCTCTCTGAAGGGATCTGCTTTAAAATGTTGGGAAGTAGAACTAATGAAAAATAAAAGGGAAAAGACTGAAGGAAGTTCTGGAAACATGATTTGACAAACCTGTCAGTTGGTTGTTGGGAATATTTCATTGTTTCCAGTTACCACTGGAATTTACTGGTAATTTACTATTTTAAGTAGTGGTCTTCAATTTTTTTACTGAGTATTTGCCATTCTTTTCTAAAAAACCACTTTGAAGTAGACTGTTTCTAAGCTATATTTAAATATCTTGATATTAGTACTTTCTCTAATTAAAGCCACCTAAGGCAAATATCATAGAACTAGTTAATTTTGAGTCAGAGATTTTTCAGGTATGAGATTACTCACAACTGCAGGCATATATCTGCTATTACAATGACCTAAAATCTGTCTCTAATTTGTAGCTGATCAAAAATAAACCTTTTCTTCCCAGCTAGGCCAATTACAATTTGGAAGGATACATTTTCTACAACAGATTATTCTCTATCTCACTGATAATTACAATTCCTATACTTATGGAGAGCTCTATGATCTCTTACCTTATTTCGGAGTTCTTCAATTGTGTTGAAGAAGGAGCTGTAGTCCTGCCCTACACTTACAGTGTTCTTTTCATACCATTCCCTGATCTGCACCTCCAGCAGGGAGTTTGACTTCTCCAGGGAGCGCACCCTCTCCAGGTAGGCAGCCAAGCGATCGTTCAGGTTCTGCATCGTTGATTTTTCGTTGCCAGTGAGCAGCACATCGTTCCCAGTGATGCTGAGCTGGAGGCTCCCTCCCAGCCCTTGGCTGGAGCTGGTGCTGGTGGATATGCGGGTGCCAAAGCCCCCGGCTCCCCCGTAGACACTGGGTGCCTGGATCTTCTGGATGGACATTTTCCTGGAGGTCAGACCACTGACACTGGGTGCAGAGGGCTGGACACGGCTGCTGGAACTCCACTGGATGCTGCGGGTGGAGAATGCCATTTGTGCTCTTTGTCTTCTGGACTGAAGCAGGTAGAGCAGCACAGAGACAGAAGTGAGGAACTGAGTGTGCACTGTGCACTTTATACAGGTCCAAGAGGAAGCACAGTGGTTGGAAACCCCACCTCTGTTGACGCAGAGTATCACTGGTATCAGCACAAAGAGCACACAGGATATTGCTCCCCCTCCCCATAATTAGAAGGGATTCTCATCTGTTCGTCTGTGTTTGAGGAACACTCCCTGGGTACTTTGATTGCTTTGTTACATTGTATAACAGATAAACAGAAAATGATCTCTTGAATCATTTATAACCATGTACCTGCAGCCAATCCTCTCTGTTGCCCTTTGGAACAAATGAGTAGGTTCTTAGCCCACTGTGCAGTGCATGAATTTAAAATGAGAGTTGCCTGTATGTGACAATATACATTATTATATTATAATAATATTACATTATTATATTATTATATCTCTGTTGAGTAAGCAATCACTTGGCCCTCAGGACAGTCTAGAACAGTGTATAAATTATTAGAAAGGAGGCAGCTGTACCACCATGTGAATTCAATGCATGGTAAGCACAGACCAACATCTGCACTGCCAGTGAAGAGAGGCAGAGAAGAGCTGCCATCAGCTTGGATTGAATATGCATTCGTCTGGTATTAGAAAACCCTTGCAAGTGGAGTCTGAGCTTTCAGTACAGCTGAGATTGAGTGGGAAGGGTGTTTCTTTGTCCTTAAGTGAGGTAGGAGGAATGAGAATATTGGAAACCTTCACAGCCCACTGTGTTTCACATGTGAGATGCTGAGGTCCATAGAGTTGCAGGACCTGTTGAGTTCCAGCTTCCAGTAGAACAAGCTTCCAGCTTTCCTGTGTGGCTGAAGATGAAGCAAAACAAGTTTCCCTCCTGCCTCATCAGAGACCACCAGCTAGCAAGTGCCATGTTGGGGGGTCTGTCCCCAACCCAGGGCTGTGATCATTAACAGGAAACCAGCTGCCTTTCCATGGCATGAGGAGACTCAACAATCCTACTGCTGATGGTGTGGAGGAGGCTCCTGGGCTGTGCTGTACACTCGATACAGAAAGTGCATGGAGAATCTGTAAAGCAAGGGAAGAAGCTGATTGCTGAGGGGTTGTTAGTGCTGCAGGAGAGTGGGTGGCAGGTGTGTGTTGGGGCAGTGTGGAGCTGCAGCTCCTGGGGCACTGCACTGACAGTGCTTATGTGGGTTACTGATGTTGTCAGGTAGAACAATGAACACACGTGGCTTGTGTTAGTGAGAGCAGCTGCTGTATGTGCTGATCTCCCACCTTGGGGCAAGGAAATTGGTGAGACACAGAGTTTTGGAGGCATTGAACTGTGTATTGGAGGCACCTTCAGCTTTCTGAGAGCACCCAACCCAGAATAGTTGGGTTTTAGGGAATATCCAATATATTAGGGAATTGGTACTGCCAAGTTTTTAAGTTACTGTGCTAGGGATTAGTCTAACTGGTCTTGGCTCAAGGCATAGAGTTAAACTGTTGTACTTGGCTGTTCTGGAAACAGCTTCCAAACCAAAGCAGTGTGCAGGGCAGGATTTTTTTTTTTTTTCTAGGAGGATGCTGTGGAGTTCCTTGGACCTTGAACTTCTTTGGGTGTAACTTGTAATAAAGGATCCTTTATGAGATGTGAAACCGAAGTACCCTGGCCATGACATTTGGTGTGTCATTGCAGAGACTCAGGGTGACTTGTCTTTTGTCCATTGAAATTATTCAGGCTAAGTAAGAATTCCTCATTTCAGTAGAGCAGAATCTACACCTTTAGATTGTATGGAAGACATTCTGTTATTCTTACATCCCTTGGCTCTATGTCTCACTGCCTAGATCTCTGCAGGGTTGTGTGGCAGTCTATTTAAGAGCAAAAATTATGCTTTGTCTTCTCAGTATTAAAATTAGTTTCCATGTTACCTTGGTGATATTTTTTCTAAACATCATTTGGAGGTTCTATTTTTCCACTTAGTGAGCAAATGAAAAAAGAAGTGATCTGAATTAAGGTGAGCATCAGGCTTAGGTCAGACATTTGCCTTGTGTTATGGCTCTGCTGCTTTTGTTCAAGCTGAACCTCCAGCAATTGTTTTTCTCTAGGCTGTTCAGCAGAAGCATCCAAGACGTGTGGAAGAGGAAGCAAAGAGCAATGGCATCATGCAAACTGACATGTAAAGATACAAGGCTGAGTTTTCTTAGTGTTCTTTTTATTCTCATCCCTCAATTGTTTACTGAAAGTTTCTCTGGTCTTATAATTTTATATATGCTTCTATCCTCCCCAAAAAGCCAGAATACTTGCTGGGATCATGATAGATTCACGTCAGAGGTGGGGTTTGCTCCTGGTTTTGGTTCAGTACATTTTTTTCCATGAAACGTATCTTGACTGATTGTATCAATCGCTGGAAACTCCCAGAGGGAGCCCTGAAGCTGCAGCCATGGCAGTGAGGAGAGGCCCCAGCTGGGTTGGAGGGTGAGAGGCTCCTCAAGGTGTCAGCTGGGAGTGTCTTTGGCATCCTCCACCCCTGGACTATGCCCAGGAATTATCTGCAAGAACATGGGCTGCCCCTTTTTTATTTATTTTTTTTATTTTATTGGTTGCAAGAGTAAGTTATCTAAATAGATGCTGAGCAACCTAAAAATCTGTTGTCCAGTTCTGCAGTTTTGGTCAGCATTGAAGAAATGCTGTAACAGTTTCCTGGTGCTTTAGCTCAGCAGAGCAATTTCAGTTCCAGACTCAGTTGTGGGAGCTGCAGAGGACAGTCTGTGGGTTCATGGGTAGCACTTCCCTTCAGTGATGTGCTTGGTCAGAGTGGATTGCCTGTAGACATAATAAAACATTTATAGCAACACTCATGTATTGTTTGATTTCATGAAGAAATGTCACCTCTGTGACAAAAGTTTAACGTGCATTAGAGGGCCATGGAGATAAGGGCTCTGATAATGTAGGTGCCATTCCATCTGACTCAGCTGTGCTAACCAGCCAGGGGCAACCAGTCTGGAGAGTTCAAGGAAAAAGGACACACCCAGCTGTGGGGCTGCATTTTTGCTGCCTTTAGGTGAAACAGATGCTTTTCTTTTGGCTGACATAGAGACTGAAATAAAGCAAAGTCTTTTAGTTCAGTGTAATGATTTAGTTCTGCAGAGATGATCCATTCTAGGAGTGAAATCCAACACCCTTTATTTGATCCCTGTATTTGGGTTTAGCATCATAAGAGTTTGATTCTGAAAGACCTACACTACAGTCCTGAAAGGATGTAGCTGTGCAAACTGCATTCAAGAGAGATGCATTCTGTGTTCAGTGTTCCAGCCTTATTGCAGTATTCAGTATTTCTGGGGCTGAGATATTCCCCTCCTTTTCTTAACTACCTTTGCACCTCCTGTTAATGCCAATGCCCGTGAAGCCTGCTCTCTCCAAAGAGCAAAGCAGGGTGTTTTGTGCTTTGCTGAATGGGATCAGAGGAGAGAAAGTTCTGCATGATGTCACCAACTCAACTGGATTCACCTCAGCCCTGAACATTTGTAGCTCAAGATCTTACACTGTCTGCCTCACATATTTTTCCCCCTCATTTCCCTCTCCTTTTTATCTTTTGTCCAATGAAAATATCTCAGTCATCAAGCCACTGCACCTTATTTCTTTCTGCTTGAAGCTTTGACCAGAGGGGTAAGTTAAAACATTACTTTGCATATTTATGGTGCTTAGAGAGGTGTTCCAGCTCCTGGAGTGGTGCGTGAGGCAGTATGTGGGTTCCATCCCTCCCCAGCCACAGGTGGAAAATGAAAGTCAGGAGCTGCCTTTCCTGTCTCAGCTGCTCTCCTCAAACAGAATCAGATCTCAGTGCCAACAAAAACAGCTCCAGGCCACACAAACGAACCTTCTCTTTTTTCTTCCCCAAAAGTGCCATTAAAATCAGCTCTAACACAGGACTGCTGGCAGATCTCTCTCTGTTGGAAAAACCCTGTGCAACTGAAGCGTCAGGGGAATGAGAAAACCAGTGAACTGGAGAGAATTTCAGCCTGCTGACTCTCTCAGTTCCATAATGCTGGAGTAGTTCAGTATCCATGAAAAATATTGCATGTTTCTGTGATTCAGGAGGCAAATACAATTTCCATGGTCTGGTGCAAATATAGGTACACATGATCATACACCATAAAAGATATGTACAAACACACTGTATTGCACATGTTCATATCTGTGTAGACTTTTGTGCTAACTTTAAAAAATAGTAATTGTGGTTCCGGGGATCTCATGTGTGTCACATTTGGAGCCTCCAAATCAGAAGAAAAACTCGGTTTTTCCCCAGGGTAAAATTGCACTCATAATGCAGGAGGTGCCTGGGCAGAGGCACAGCTGCAGCGTCATGTTTGGGGACTGAAGTATCATCCTTTCAGTGCACCCCAGCGATCCCACGGCATCCCCACCCCTGGCGTTTGTACAACCAGGAGCAAGCTCTGGGCTGCTTGGAACCCAAAATCCCCTCCCAGCATCGAGATCTGTGTCAGGAAAGCAGACACCAAAACAGCAAAATAAAGGAAACAGGCCGAAAGTCCGTCTCCATAGTCCCCTGGAGGAAAGTGTGGCACGGTTAGTAACGTTCATTGCACAAACGCCGCAGCAGAAATTTGCGGTTGGAAGTCGTTCCCCGGCCGCAGGAGCCCCGGAGGAGCGGCAGGAGCGGGGACAGGCACCAGGCCCCGTGCGGATCTACCTGGTTGTTGTCACTAGAGGCCACCACCGGCCTTCGGAACGGAGCCTCCAGCCCTCCCCGTGCGGAGCGCCGCGGGACAATCCGTGCGGAACCTGAACGACGGAATAAAACTTAGGGCTTACGTAACAAAATTTCTCATATTATCATTTTTCCTGGCCCTATATCCACAGGAAATTTAGTTACATCGCTCTTGTGGCCAAACGTTTAGAGAACGATTTCTCTTCAAAGCCACCAGCCATAATTAAGGAGTTCAATGCTGTGTATGGAGTGGGGTTGGAAGCAATGGCAAGAAGAATGGGGTATTTTTCTAAATTCGGACATCTGAGTCTTTCAGGACAGGGAGTGTTCACTATCTTTTTGAATTACACTCTTATATGGCTGATGCTTGAGTATCTCAATTTTTAGGCAGCAATAGGCTGTAGACAGTAAAGAAAAAGTTTCTTTGGTTGTGTTTTTAAGGTTTTTGCTCTGTACAGTAGCAGAGGATACATTCTCAGAATGTCTTGAGACTTGAGTCTCTTGTGAGATTAACGTGGAAGCAGAGCCTGGGTGCTGGAACAGCTTTAAAAAAATTAGTCATTTTTCTCATTAATGAGACATAAGAATGTGTTTTCTTTCCTGCACAGGTAACTTTATGATCACAATTTCTGTCTGCTTGCAGCAACATTACAGATTTTCTGCTTTGAAATTGTTCTGGCAAGAGTCACTCCCCGTTTTTTGTTTGATGCATTTGATGTTTTATTTTTTCATATCTTGGTTCAGGGTTGCAGAGCTGAGCCAAAGCTGATAATTCTCTAAAGGCAGCACACCTTTAAATTCTGTTCTAAGTAAGAACTGTACTTTGTAGCTACTTCAGCCTGTTTGTTTCTCCATTTCCCTGCCTGCTCCAGCTAATTATGCCTCTTAATTGAAACACATTTTTCCAAATTATATTCCTCATTTTTGTTGCTTTCTATAGAGCCTAATTACAGCCCGTCACATCAACTCCTTTGGACTTGTCCTTAGGACATTGGAAAGCCAAAAAATTTACCCCCAAAGTCTATATAGTTATTGAAAGTGTCTTTACCACAGCTGGTGTTATGATTTTATGCCTTTAAGGTTCTGCTGCATATTCAGACATTCAAAAAGCAAATTAACATGTCCAGAAGAAGCAGCCCTGCACCTGTCTCACCATTAGGTCATGTCTCTCACTGGGAGCTCCTGCCATAGGGACACTCCAAACTGTCTGATATTGACACTTCTGTTTCATGGAATATTTTTGCAAACAATTGGTTTGTGCTAGTCCTAGGCCAGGTACTCAAGTAGGTCATTTCAGTATAGTCACACAGTTAAAGATATCATTAAAGTACACCTTGAAAAGAATCAAAAATTTTACAGAGGGAGGAATGATGAGGAAACAACACATGGTAAAGCTTTAGTTGGTATTTCACCAAGCCAAATGTCCAGGTAGAGTCAATAATTAAGATGCTTTTGTGGTATAATGCAGGACATGGGGGGCCAGGGGGTGCAGCCTCTCCAGCAATATTCTTTCCTTGCTTCCCTGTTTATAGATTCCTCCTTTTTCTAAATGATTCATACACAGGAACAGGCATCTCCTAGCAAAACTTTAGAAACCTTTATAGGTCAGGGTGTGGACATTGTGAAATGTTTTACCGGCTCTTCTACCTATTCTCTCTGCTTCAATAATCCATAGAACCTGTGGGTTTAGCAGTGCTATAAAGGCAAGGTTTCTTTTCTTTTCTTTCCTTTCTGCAATGACTTTGTTAATTTTGCATCCATTAACCAGGAAGGCAGAAAGCGAAAATTCTCATTCTACAGATGTGGCTGTTGATAAATAAGGCTGAACCCCAGCAGTGTGGGGCCAGCTCCCCAGAAGAATGTGTGATTAATAGCACAAACCATGACTGCATTACCTCATCGCACACTTCTTCCAGGGGATCAACACTTCACTTACCAAAGCTGCCTATTGTAATACACCTTAATAAGTTTTAACATTTCTACAAGTGAAATGAGCTGTGACTCATGCCCAGGCTGGAGTGCAGTCAAGGCTCTTGGAAATCATGCTGAGGATTATTCCATGCAGGACTGCCTTAAATGGCAGGTGAAACTGCAAGGAGCCAGTTGTGAACGCTGATGGTTTCAGCCTCCTTTTATAGGCTGAGTTCCTGTATCTTGTTGGTTTGCAGAAGTATTCTTGCATCATTCACTTAGACTGAGAAATGCTGTTCTCTCCTGCTCATGTTTCTTTGCTATCCTTTTCCATTTATGGAAAATAGAATTTATTCACTTGGAGGGTGTTGTTTTTAATGATACTTCATATTTTTCAAATTGCACTTTCTTTGTGCATGGGTCCATCACTTTCTTGGTGTCAAAGTGGCTCTTCTGTGTGTATGGAATACTGAAGGAGAGCAAATATGAGCTGGCAGAGCTCAGTCAGTTTCAATGCAATGAACCAGCAGAGTCACTTTTCAAGCCATACATCATCACAGTCCTGAATATTTCCTTCCCTTCAAGCCACGGCTCTGCAATCAGAAGTCTCCCAAATGCTACAGAGCTGCTGGATCTGCCAGCACAGGGTTCTGTACAGGGCTCATTTCAGTCGGGCTGTTGGCACAGCTACGTTGAAGAACATCATCAGAGTATGTGCAGGGTCCTGACCAGCCATAAACACTTGGAATGAATCAAGGGCATTATCTCTCCTGAGCCATCAGACACTGACAGGATTGCTGTGAGTGGGGAATGGCTCTTCAGGAAGTTGTATTATCTAATAGCTGGGCTAAGTAGAAGCTGTGAAGTGATGGATTCTAACTTAGTGGCTCTCAGTGACTTTCTTTGCAGCCTTGAGCATGTTGTGTCATCTCTTTTGCCAATTTCTCAGGCAATAAAATAGGAATGATAATATTGCCCCCACTCATTATCTCCCTGACTTCATCTCTCAGCGTGGTGTGAGAATGTGATGTTAACAGTGCATGCAAGTGGTAAGTATTAGCATCATTATTTATTATTTATTATTTAGGGTGCAGACCCACCCTAAATACATTTAGGAATGCATAGCTTATCTACCAGAGCACAAATTCAGAGGTAATGAGTAACCACCAGACACAGGGCACACACAGCTGGTGACACGGTGTCACGAGCTGTTCAACACAAAGGAGATCTGCAGTTGTACAGGGCATTCTGAAGCTGTGAAAGATTCTCCAGAAATAACCAATTTTTCCCAGAAACAAACAGAATGTGGTGTAACACCTATTAGTATGTTTAAGGACTAATTGGTTTACTCCACTTAGTAAAAGACACTTGAGTGGCTCTGTTGGAGTCATTGAGTGCAAGATGATGTCAATAACGGAGTGAGCTGTGAGGATGGTGCTGTGAGCTGTACTGGTCTGACCTGTACAGACTGCAGCAGCACAGGTGTAAGAGAAGGTTAAAATCATCAGAGTGGTGGAGTGGAGTGGGAATTCTGCTGCCTCTCAGCAGAGGAGAACAGGAATTCTGCTGCCTCTTATCCAGCACCTCCCAGACCACAGCTGAGCCTGCCACAAGGCACAGGGAGTGCATCTCACCTCTGCGTGAGGGGACACCAGGGCAGGGTAAAGCCAGAGCATTGCTCAGGAATGTGAAATAAGGACAGGTGTGTTCCATAAGCACTTCAATTATTTGCTTTTCCTTCTTTCTTTCTTTCTTGTAGTTCAGCACAGTAACCCAGCACAAAGCACATACTTTCCTTTGATGTAGAAATAAGGGGCTGCTTAGAAGTTTTTGTAATTATTTGTGTCACAGCGATGTAAATCTGATAAGTGAACATATCTTTAAATAACACAGAAAATTGTTCAAGAAGACCTGGGCACATTTTGTCCAGATGCTGCAAACACCAGGCCTGCCTTGTTAAATCTGGTAAACCATAAGGAAGGACACTCTTAATTAGCCAGGAGTTACTAATCCTGTATTACAAGTTTTACCCAGTTTAAAGAAACCATTAGGTAATCCATCCAATGCTTTTGGGATCTCTTTGTGCAACAAGGGTGGAGAGTTGAGGTGCAGGGGGCAAAGGGGGATCAGGAACTGGTTGGTACACGCCAGTTAGCAGAACACTGTATCACAAAGTGGACATTGTTCAGTTGAATCCACATTTCCTTTGAGATTCCCCTTTGTGAGCCCTGTTTCAAAGCAAGGCAGGTAACAAGAGCCCTTTTGTGAGTCCGCGTTGTGCGGGGTGACGGGGCGTGATGACAACGGCGCTCATGAATGCGAGACTGCCCTGGACACGCAGACGGTGACTTTGGAATGCAAATCCCTGACACACTCATTATTCCATTTGGTCTCTCTTCCTTCTGCCTTACACTCTTCCTCATCTAAACATCCTAATGGTATTTCTTTTTCCTTGCCCGGATTGTCTCTTTGCATAGCTCTATTGCTGTTGGTCTGCTTCTGACTCGGGCTGAGCTGAGAAAGGGAGGAAGCCTGAGTTTGGCTAAGGCTGACAGCTCTCCCTGATGTTAGCGTGCACTGTAAACACCACTCTGGGCTGACTGCAGAACCCTTCGACAGGGACAGTGAACATTAATTTGAGACCAAATAACGAGATGGTTTTTTGAATTACCTGGGTCATCAAGAAAGAATGAGTGTCTGGAAAAGTACTTACAGGCTCTGAGGGAAAGCGTGTAAAGACAGTGCTAGAAAATTTCTCTCAAACTGAAAAGTAAAGAAATGTTTATGGGGGACTATTTTTAGTAAAGTGACTTTGCAACTCTCCTACTCATAATGCTGTTTTAAATGGTGACATTGATAAGTTTTATATAGGGAAGCTGAATAGTTTTGCTCACATAAATGTCACCTGTAACTTGTGTCTCCTCTTATCTTTTTTGTGTTCTTCCAGTATTGTCCCTCTTGAAACAATGAGGCTTAGGCTGTCCTGA
The DNA here is from genome assembly GCA_037834095.1 of Argya squamiceps. Classification (NCBI taxonomy): domain Eukaryota; kingdom Metazoa; phylum Chordata; class Aves; order Passeriformes; family Leiothrichidae; genus Argya; species Argya squamiceps. The sequence continues at coordinate 2,268,770 of JBBMKD010000101.1, forward strand.
GCCATGTCAGTGACACTGTCACAGTGGGCATATGTAAGGGAAAGCAAAATCAGATATTCCAAGGACCAGAACAAATAATGGATAAAAATTTATTGGCCGCAGTGAGGTATATGATGAGAGGCATAAAACCAGGAAAAAAGTCGAGAGATTATTCCCCTTAAATTATAACTAATTTGCAGAGCGATAACTGAATCCCAGATGGATATTCCTGCCCTGGGGAGATGTGCACGATACATCTGGCACTAGCTCAGCCAGTCACTTTAATTCAACAGCTTTTCTTCAGCATTTTGGTGACTAAAAGCTCTTTAAACTACCAATGTCAGCTCTACCCAGCTCTGTGTGGCACCTTGCAGCGTTAGGCTGCGGATCATTTGAGAAGCGCGTTGGCTGCAGGATCCCTGTTTGACACACGGGGAGCCAGCCCACGGCACTGTTCCCACAGCGGCCGCGGGAGCTGCTGCTGGGAAAGCTGCTGGGTGGCAGAGCTTTCCTTCAGGCTTGTGGGGGGAGCTCGTTGATGGTGGAGGACACCACCTCCCCGTTCACACTGTCGTGGACGATCGCTTTGAGCTTTCGGTTGCTCAGCTCAGAGTGGTCTGAAAGAAAAGAAAGTTTAATTAGCCAAGGAGCAATGCTGAGACAAGGTGATGCAGGGAAAGCCTCATTTACAGTCATTTGCCTGCTGCCTCCTCAATGAAGTTTTCTCTACATGTTTCCCTTCAAGTCAATATTTGTTATTGCTCTGTGTGAAATGTGCTGCCAGAAAGTCACCCTGGGTCTGGTCCAGGTCAGGGCAAATGAATAACACAGGGACAGCTCAGCCAATGCAAATCCAGCAGATTATCCTGGATGTCTGCAGGTCATGCCCATACCAGAATATGAGTTTCCAGACATGCAGATTTTTGGTTTGCTCTCAAGCCCTAACACTGTTTTAGTCACCCAGTGGAGCCTCCTTGCCTCCTCATATCCCAGGAAAGCTTTAGTCTGGAGCCCGAGCTGTGGCCGTGTGTGTGACTGTCAGGGCTGGGGCTCTTCACAGCCCTTCACAGCAGCCAGGAACTGCTGAAATGCTTCTCAAAGGCCTGAGTGAGCCTGCCATGCACACCTTCCACAGTTCACTCAGGTGACGTTAAAATTGCCCTGAGTAAAATTTGATTGGAAATGACAGTAATTAAGGGTCACTACAGAGAACAAAGTAAGGAACTTTTACCTTCAGTTTCCGATTTTCTTGCTGTCCTGTGAAGACAATGAAATAGAGAGAAAATAATGTTACACTGATTTCAAGAAGTTATTCATCCCCTTCTTCCTGTTTCTAAGGAGACCTCATCCCACTATGAGATAAAATTAAAAAAAAAGAAGGAAAAAGAATGATGAATTTATACCATGTGAGGTTTCCCTTTGGTAGATACTCTCACTGGAAATCATCCCTGGGCACATTCACTACTGCTTCCAGGGACAGGTGCATTGGTGCTTGTGTATTTGGAGTTGCTCAGGTTGATCCAATTTGGTTTCAGACAAATACCCTCACACTTGGGGGCACTCTGTCCTGCCTGCCTGAGAGCTGCAGTTCTAAAGGCTGCTGATCTTCCTTTTTCAACTTCATACAAAGCAGATGAGAGAATAAAAATGAGGCCAGCATTCTCCTATGCTGGGATGGCCATGCTGTGGGAGTAGAGAATTTTATTCTTTTTTTAATAAAAAGTTATATTAATTTAGGTAATCCAAATTACATGGACACCAGTGTCTCTGTGCTCAAAGTGGCTCCGGCTTTTTATTATGATCCGTCACATTAAAATACCAACCCTTGATGTAGTACGGGACTCACAAGCTTTGATTAAGCATAAACAAACAAACAAATAAATAATCCAAATATGAGGACTCTCATCTGTTCCAGTTGGGGCAGCTCTGCCTTACCCGTCAGCACTCCCTTCCAGCAGCAGGCGGTAGGTGGAAATTTCCTTTTCCAGGCGTGTTTTGATCCCGAGAAGAACCTTATATTGGTTATTTTGCTGCTTCATGTCATGACGAACCTGGCTCAGCTCTTCCTCACACCTGGAGATGATCTGCTGCATATTTTGAAGTGCAGCAGCGTAGTAATTCCGAGTGTCAGCCAAGGTGTCTTCCAGCATGTGTTTCTGATGGGGCAGATAATACCAAGACCGTGATTATTATTTATGTGGTAGATACAACTCAGAAATATGAGCAAATTTGGTCTCTAGCTAGAAGATTGCAAAATTAAGTCTGTGGTAATTTAAACACTTATGCATTTGCATAACTATTCTTGTGAAGGCAGCAGAACCACAAAGCTGTGCCGTGTGTGCATGAGAGGCAGAACTGAGTCATTTATCTCTGCCGTATCCGTTCTGCTCAAAGCCTGCTTCTGAAACTGATGTCTGTCCTGTGCATTCTGGAAGAACTGTCCAGCATTGTTCCAAAGTCGCCAGGTCTCTGGGATGTGAGCTTTAACCTGTGTAAGAGCTATGTAATATTTGTGAAAGTTCCCCACCAATATTTTTCACAGCTCATGTATTTCATGCCTGATAACAGGGCTTGTAAATATGAACTTTGCATTCTTTGTGTTACTGTCTGTCTTCTGGACACATTTTCTTTCTACACCTAGAGTCAGCTATCCTTTCTCTCCTTCTTCTCATATTTTGTCGTGAGACATAAATTTTTCACTTCCTGGTGATGGTTGCTGAATCTATTTTGCATATTTTGGCAAAGTCGAGCCTGATCTGAATCCCACTTTCCCTCAGACTTTAAAAACTGCAATAATGTTATGCTAGGCTGTGGATTTAAATGGAGAATTGGTCCATGACAACTTCTGAGAATGTATGGAGTGAGTGAGCAGCCCAAGATGTCTGCAGCAGATACCTTACTAATCTGTGCTTGCAGCTCAATATCCAGGGACTGTAAAGTTCTCCTTAGCTCCTTGATCTCGTTCTCGTTGCGCTGGATCTGCTCAGGATTAGGGGTTGCTGCCAGGGACATTGCTGCACTCTGTGGAGCAGAAGCAAAAGAAAAGCTCACAGGTTCTGGTCAGGCAGGTATAGCCACAGGGGGCTTGGAAATGAGCAGGGAATAGCTGTTACCTGTTCTTTGTACCAGTTGTCCAGGCTTTGACGATTCTTTTCAATGATGGCCTCATAGTCTTCTCTTATTTCTGCCAGAATCTTGCCTAAATCTGCAGGAGGGGCTGCGTTTACTTTTACATTGACTTTGAAGTCTTGTGAGGAGCGATTGGCTTCCATATCCTGTTCATGTGTTAGCAGAGGGAAGAAGCAAACTTGTTTATGGATGTAGAAAGTTTTCAGAGAGCCACAGAATCCCAGAGAGGTTTGGGGGGTAATTGTTATATATACAATAGGTTACCATTATTTGAAAAATTTATGTATTGATAATACTCTGATGTGACTTAAACCAGTGACATAGTTGTTTCTGTGGCACAACTCAATAAAAAACATGCAATAAGATCTTTCCATAGAATGTTTCTGGAAGAAATGGACTAAATGAAGAAACACTGGCATTTTTTATTTATTTATCTATTAGAAACCCAAAACCTTGATGAAAATCTAACAGTAATTTCATCTTTCTTACCCTTTATGTTAATATTTATGGAACTATAACTAAGTTTACAGGAGAGTAATGTAAAAGTTCTATGTAATTGTTAAAGGAATAATTGGATTAAAGCATATAATTACTGTGTAAACAACATAATTACAGGACCAGTCAGGCAGGTAGGGTAACATTCCTTTCAGTGTAGCACAACCTTCTGTGCCTGGTACCATTTTCAAAGCGCCCAGGCAGAGGAGCCTTTCGGGGTATGACATCACGGAATGCGGATCAGCTGGACACGGGGAGGGCTCTGCTGGTCCCCCGTGTCCAAGAGCTCTCCTGGCCTGGAAGGGGGTCAGCCAAAGGCAGCTGCACCTACCACTGTGCAACCCCTGTGTTTTATTCTGTGCTTTAATAACCCACAGACACCGAGCAGGACGTTTGGTCTGGTGTTAGGTAATAACTGCAAACAACACCAGATCAAGCGAAACCAGCATGTTTCAAGCAGTGGAATTATAAATGTGGGAATAACAGAGAGCACTGAATATAGCTCTGGTGATTTCAGAGTAGTGTGGCTTTTGAGAATTATTTAATTACTGTGCTTAGGATTTTGCAATAACGAGTAATTTTGCCTGATTTCACCAACCATTCTTTTTAATTTTGATCCTTCAAGGATTTGCGATCTGTGTTGCTCAGGTCAGCCTGTTCTGGGTGACCCTGCTTGAATTTAGGCAGGGTGGGCAAGGGGGCCTAAAGAGATCCTTTCCAACCCTCACCCTCTCCATGCTTCTGTGAGTATGGGAAATCATGTATTCAGAACTGAGGAAAAAGTCTGTGATGACTAAAACCCAGCAGCACTCTGTGTATTTATATCTAAGTCTTTCTGAGAACATTTCTGTCCAATATGTCAGTTATTATTAGCTGTGTATGACAGATGGGTGGGAGAGACTCCAGCAATCTGTTCTCTCTGAAACCCCAGTGTAATTGGTAAAGCAGACACAGGCTTTTTGCCTCACCTGACTCTCATTGGCTGCCTCAGAAACAGGATTAGATCCTGAATCATCAATCCCACTTACAGATTGTGGGTCTTACTCAGTTAATTACACGGTAGTAAAGATTTGTGCGATACGATTTTACCAAGTGGAACTTTTTCTACCTCCTCATGGTCTTTCCTCCTGAGGATGTGCTCTTCTCTCAACCCTTCAATTTCCATTTCCAGATCTGTGGTAATAATGGTCATCCCGTCGAGCTCCTTCCGCAGGTTCTCCACATCCAGCTGCACTCCCTGCCTGCGACACTTCTCGGCCTCGTATCTTTATGAGGAAAGAGGAGACACAATGTGCATGTTGAGAACTGCCCGATTCAGGCTCTTGTACAAGGAGAAGGAGACTTGCTTAGTCTGTGTAGGGAACTAGAGAGAACAACCAACCAAAGAAACCAATTCTGTTTCTAACATAGGTTATTTAAATAGTTTTGAGTAGTCTTAACAATAAAATGAGTTTTATTGGTTTTGTATTTCAGTTTCTCCCATTATGATAGGAAGTAAAATTTCTTTTTTTCACTTCACTTTTTGCATGTTAACATTCACCAGGTTGAGAAAACTTTGAGAATACAATTCTCTGAAAACAGTATCAGCAAGCACTGATTGTTGTAGTTTTTCCAAAATGGTCACTTTTGAGTCCTTCAGAAAAACAAGAAAAAATGTGATGGAAGCCAGTTACTAACATTCCCCTCTAACCTCTTGCAGTGTCTGTAGTGAGCCAAAGGCATGCTGCTGTGATTCCCTTGGGCATGGGAAGCACTTTTGCTCCTCAGCATCTTTCCCTTTACTCTGTGTTTTGTGGGCTCTATTGGTGCTTCTCCATTCACCCAATGAACTGAGTCCCATCCCTCAAAGTAGTTCCACTGATTCCTTTTGTGACACTGCTGACTGATAATGGAAGGCTGGCAGTGCTCAGGGTTTCAAAGCTTGTCACAATATTACCAAAAACTGGGATATTTTCTATAGCTGATCACCAAGTGCTAGAAGTAAGACAAATCTTCCTGATTCCTAAGAAGTCTTACTTACAGAACTGTCAAATCCTTTCCTTTGGAAAGACCTGCCTGAAAGGGTTCTGTACAAACATTTTGTCTTTTTAGTTGATCTGAGAACTTTCTTTCAATGTACTGAAAATCAGGCTGTGCTGGGAGCCAGTGATGCACCAGCTCAGTTACTGTGCACAATGTACAGGATGCCAAAGCAGAAGCTACACAAGGACAGGTGTTCCTGCAGAGCTGGACAGAAGAGGTGATAAGTCCAGGAAATAGATTTGGGCTGGACTAGGAAGTGCAGTGCTTAGAGGGGATAATTTGTAATCCCAGATGACAGTTTTAAGTGCCTTTTGTCACAAGTATCAAGTGTCTGCTGTCAAACCTGCTCGTCAGGACCTGCACTAAGTGTCATAAACAGGGTGACTCAAGGTTCTTCAGCAATCATTTGTGGGTTTTACATCCTTTTGTGTTTTTTTCCCTTGTTCTAAATTGTTTTTATTCATCAGTATCAACAGAAAACCTCAGTAAAATCACTTCCCTATTAGATTAGCAAGAAAAAGTAATGTTTACTTTAATCCTCTTTCAAATCTAATGAGGAAACCAAAGAATAGCTTACTTGAGCCTGAAGTCTTCAGTTGCCATGTTAGCATTATCGATTTGTAAAAGGATGCTGGCATTGGTGATCTTGCTATCCTCAATCTGGAAAACAGAATCCAGCAGGAGAGTTGGTCTTTCCATGGGGTGACAGTAAATAATCTGTGCTGGTTTAGCCTCTTTGCTACTCATAGGAAGCATCTAAATAGTGGAATTCCCATGCTAAGGACACCATAGGAATAAAAGCAGTTCAGTTTCCTGATTCACCCAGGTTTTTTGCAATTTTTGTCCATAATCTTACTTTATTCCTTTTCTCTACTGTTTTTGAGGGTATGAATCAGAAGGCATCATCTTATTCCTGGCCAGGTAGAGGATATGAATTTCATTACACAAACTTCATGCTCTATTACAGAGTAACAGTCACTGCCTTCCTCTGGGTTTGAGACTGGATTCTGATCCTGTTCAGCATTGCTGACAAAGCTGCCTTGGGCATCTTTAGGGCAAATTTCAGTAAGAACCATTAGGCTGTGTCTGAGTACAATCAAAATACTGGAGTTAATATTATGCTAAAAAGTAGCCTGTGCATGAGCACTCTGCTGAGCTGGTGTGATGCACAGAGTGATGGTGGCAGCCCCTCACTCACTGGCAGGACCCTCAACCCACCACAGGCTTCAGCCTGGAGTTACATGCACAATACCACTGGCATCTGGTTGTTGTGATCCATTCAGTTACGCACCTATAGCAGCTCTGGATCAACCAGCAGCATGGAGTGATTGATTCAGGTGTTTGATTTTGTTTTGGGATTTGAAAATTGCCCTAAAAGCTGCAGGAAGAAGCACAGTCTCATTCCTTTGGTGCACTCAGCACACACTGGAAAGGCTCATGTGTCCCTGATAACATGGAATAGCTTTTACTATAGATCTGAATGTGAAAAGTTCAGTATTCTGTGCCAAATCTTTGAAAGAACTCCAGCAGGAACTCATACATAATTATCAGGAAATCATAAATGCACGGCATCGTGTCCTTTTCTAACACAGAGGAAAGAGAAGTGTGGTCACCATCCCACCAGCCACCTTCCCTCAGCATCCACAGAGCAAACCAAGGGGCACTGTGGCTGGACTGAAGTCATTTACAGAGCTCACAACACCTTGGAGTAAATTTCCCACACCTCAGTGAATCACAAATAAACAAGGAAATGACAAAATTCTCCTGAAGTGTCAAAGGTTCACCTCTGTAGTGAAGAGGAAGGTGCTGTGGAATGCTTAACTAATCTACTAACAGACTGTGCATTCCTGGGCAATTAGCAGCACACCTCAGATAGTGCCCTGGGACACAATCAAGGCCAGCTCAAGAATTATAACAATACCCTGAATGCGTGGCTGCCTGGAATTTGGTGACAGAGAAGAGGCAATTCTTGAATCCAGCCTTGTAGAAGGCAATGAGAAACAACTTGAGTTGTTCAGCTTTGTGCTGAGTACAGAATTGCTGTGTGACTCTGTGTGAGCACTGGTCAGTGCTTTGCCCACTGCTGTGTGGCCCCAGTCCCTCTGCAGCCAGCAGGGGATCTCACATGGGCCAGTTAGCTCTTAACAGTCACATGGAATTCCTTCTGCATCCATCATAAACGTGCCTGCATCTCTAGTACCAGTCTGCAGACTGTCAGCTTCATTAAGAACTCACACATTATTGTATAGGAAATACACTCCAATTCCTTGTCAAAACAGAGATTTTCCAAGAAGGTTTCCTGCACTGGCTTTACCTCTCATGTCTCATGTGCTTTGTCCCATCTCCTGGAATGCTCTGTAGATCACTTTGCTTTAGTGGCACAAGGTGTTTGAATGAGACAGTTACCTGAAGAACAGGTGCTGTTTCATTGTGTATCTGAGTTAGGATGGAGTCAGGTTGGAGCAAAGCTTTTCCCAAAACCTGGTGCTTCATCAGGCATTCATCCTGAATTCAGCTGTCCAGGAGAGTGTGGTTAAAAATGTAGGACCCAAATGACTATATGCCTCCAAGTTCAGACAGACATTCTGGATTTTTGGATATAGGACCCTAAATTTAGTCTAAATTTTATTTTAGGTGCTAAATTAGTTTCACCTTTTAAATTAACATTTAATTAATATAATTATGGTTAATAATTAGATGCTATATTTTCACTCATTTTACTGGCAGACATGCTGCTAATTGCAATATTTTATAGAGAAAGTAAAAATTCTGGGTTCAATCACTGAATTGTCACCTGTAAATGATCCTTTCCTGACCTTTCCTTCCATATCCAGGACAGCCACCAGCCTCCAGGTGTCTGTGGCCAGGGACAGCTGCTTAAGGAGTGAGTGTTAAAAATAAATGGTTTGGGTACAACCTATTCAAAAGTGAGGGCTTTGCCCCAGTCAGCATCATGGTTTTATGCTTACTGTCTTCCTAAGTCTTTCTGATTTACTAATTCCAAATCAACCTGAACACATATATGTTCTCAATGAACAAGTTTTTATTTCTGCTAAAAAGGAAAATGCCTAAGTGCCAGATCTGGGGATGGCAACCTTTCTTTATCCTTAAAACAGAAATGGGTGATGGCAGTTCTGGCTCTGTGGTCCGAGCACCTCATCTGCTGCCTGGAGGCAACACTTTTAGCTGTGTGGAGTTTGATTAAGTCCTTAGCCCAAATCAGCAAAGATGTGAATTAGTACCATTTCCAAGCCCTTTTTAAAAGAATTTCTCGGGATCTTGAGAATGCCAAGTAATTGTATTTTAAAAAGCGGAAGGCAAATGACAACATTGCTTTTGGAAGAGCTTTGGGTTTTGCCCCATATGGGTATGTAAAGTTAATTACACTGATTAGTCACACAGATGGTTACAGTGCTAAGGATGTTCATTATGAATACAGATTAATATTATGCTTAAATTTGAAGACACGTGAGTTTGGGAGATTGAAAGAGTTACTGTTGAACATTAATATTAACTACTGGCAGGAACCAGAAATTCTCCTTTTAATTATAGTGAAAACATCCACAAGGAATTTGTCATTGCTATTTTCTTAATTACAATGAAGTATTTTTCCATCTGATTACATAAGCTCATTGGTCCCAAAACTCCTGTAGTTTCATTGTCTGCTACCGCAGGAATCAAAGAGCTGGAATGCCCCAGTCTGTCTGGAGACAGCGGCAGGAGAGGGGCAGGCTCTGCACTCCTCCTGCTTTGTAATTTGCTCAAGACCTGTGCAGTCAAAAAGACCAAATTCTCCCCGCCGCAGTTACTCAAACCCCAGTTTCAGTCCAGAAAGGAACACTTGGCAGCACATGAATCCCTTTATTCTGCCAGTGTCTGCACAATCCCCCTTGCCCCCTTCCAGCCTTTCTTGTGCCCAGCCTCCTCCTTGTGAGCACAAAGAATGTTTATGCCCAGCTCCTGGAACTACCTTCCTGAGGATTTCTAACATTTCAAAGGTTTTATTTAACTTCTTTAAAGGAAAGCTGTCAGCATGAAGGAGAACCCCAATTCCTTAGAAGAGCACAGAATGACACAGTCCCAGCTCTGACTTACCTGTCTTTGCATGTCAGTGACGTTTTGCTCGTACTGGTTGAAGTCATGCCTCTTTCCATGAGACTTTGTCCTGTGCCACTCTAGGATGCAGCTCTCCAGCTGAGCGTTGGCTGCTTCTAAGGCACGGACCTTGTCCAGGTAGGCAGCCAAGCGCTCATTCAGGTTCTGCATAGTCTGTTTCTCATTCCCACCCAGGAAGATGCTTTCCCCATAGTGCTCGCCGAAGCCTCCCCAGGGTGCCCCTCCTGCAGCCAGCCAGAAGGGTCTGGCAGAGGAGAAGGAGGCATGTGTGCTGCTGGCACCACCATCTGCACTTGACGCTCTGTAAGAAGTTCCTTGCTGGGCCAAACCACACCCTGAACTACCCCTGAGGGACCCAGAAACAAACTGGAAAGGGCCTTGGCTGGTGCTCATGCTTAGCTCTGTGTGAATCGAACCCCAGGTTTGGCTGCCTAGCACTGAGCAGCCTCTTCGCCTTCCCTGAGCAGCTTTATGCCTTTTCCTGTGGGAGTTTCCCTTCGATGAATGACTACAGCAACAAGATTGTGTCATCACGAAACGTGCTTCCTCTTGGTCAATTCTGAAGCATTTATGAGCCTGCACGCTGTTGTTGTTTGGAATCAACTACATACCGGGCTGCTTTCCTTTCGCTTGTTTGGGTTTTTTTTTCTTTTTCTTTTCATATGATAATGGTGAGGTGTGGCCAAAATCCGTAGGTGTGGAACAGGATCAGCTCTGCCTCAGACTTCTCTCTAACCCTGTAGTTAGTATGTTCTGTTTTCCTGCTCGTGAAGGGAATAAATGGGAAGCCGGGGCAGGGATGCAGATACTTTCTGTGGTAATTCTCAGGCTGTAGAATTGCAGCAGCCCATGGATCCTCAAACCTGTGATTCACAAATGCAGAGTGTCCTATCAGCCATCAAACAGCTTAGTGACCAAACAGCTTCAGCCTGTGGGAGACATGAGGCTTTCATGAAGTCATCCAGCTTCTAAACTAAAAAAAGCTCCAGTCCAGTCAGTAATGCCCAGCTGTTCCCTTCAGCTGCCCATTTCCAGGGGAAATGCATGAGAATTAGACACTTTTATACTGATCTTCTCATGATTTGAGATGCAGTCCTCTTTCAGTGGTCTTGTCTCAATAGGCAGCAATGCAAAGATTTCTTGCTGTTCCCACCATTAATACTTGGTAATAATAAGATGTATCTTAGCTATAGAAAATATTTACACTATGAGTTTGTAACAGCACTCAAAAGATTCAAGTGATTATATAAAGCTACCAGCCCTAAAAATTGACCTGGCAATCATGCAGGAATAGTCTTTCTCAAAAGTTTCAGTAACTTTCTCTCAAGCTGTATCCATCCAACAGGGAAAGGGGCAGTGTTGCTGTTGCAGGCTGTCCTATTCCTCGTGCTGGTAAGGGGCGTAGACTGGGGAGTGGTCCCGTGGCTACTGCTGAGTTTAGTGAGTTTGCCTTGTCCTGTTCTAGTCCATGGCTGAGGGATGAGGCAGAGGAGGAAGATTTGGGAAGAGGCAGGAAGCTGAGTGGGTACAGGCTCTCCCAGGAATGCTGCAGCTGGTTTCCTTAGCGAGGTGAAGGCTAAACCCCTTCCCCAGGGTCTGCCCTGACCGGTGAGGGAGAGCGCATGGAGCAGAGTTACACTGTCCTGGGAGAAACGGGAAGGGATGTGTTTCCCCCTGGTTGTTTCATTTGGAATGCTGCAGTAATAAGGGATCGTTGCACTCCGGCTTCCCTGGTACCTCCCGCCCTCATTCCTGCCGGAGCAGGATTCGGGCTCCTCCTTGCGGCTCAGGCTCGGCTCTGCTCAGCACCTGCTCCTTTCTTGTTCCCCAGCTCCCTTTACACTAAACACATGCTCCTCTTCCTCTCTCAGACTCTTCTTCTGTAGAAATCCTGTCATTCCTAACTATTTGGGGAAAGAAGTCACTGAAAATAGGGTTTTCCAGTGAGTACAAGGTTTGGCGCTCCCCAGATATTCTGGTTACAGACACCACCCATAGCTGCAGTCTGGGGTCAGCCCTGCTGCTGAGGCGGGGATGAGCTTGAAGAATCAGACAAAAACTGAAGCCTAACTTGGAAAAAACCTCCAAATTATAATAGAACTGATGACATCCTTCAGATCTCACCAGAGATCAATTTCAGGTTGAATTTTCAGTTTAGCAAGCTGCTGTCTATGAACTATCACATTGAGATGGAATTACACATGGATGTACAGAATAGAATGTGAAATAAAATGAATCCGCTGTTTCACCTGAAATTACTCCATGGCATTCCCACCCTACCTGGCCATGCAGCTGGCAATGTGAGAGACCACAGAACCTCACTCCTGAGAATATCATGGAATTACCACATCATGAAAACCAGAATTGTATTTTCTCTTGCAATTAATCCAAAGTACAGGTGATCTGGGACATGGGAAGTGCTTGTCCTGAAGCTCAGATGTTCCAAACTGGAAAAGATGCCATGTAGTTTTGACCCACACATGTTGAGGATCAATGAAAAAGACCAAACAATTTACTTCAAAATCTGACACAACTCTTTATCAGGCTGCAATGCTGAATTTGGGTTTAGTCACCTCTTTAATCCAGAACAGAGAATAGAAATGACACTCGGAGTAAGGAAATAAACTGTTGTCAGCAGATGGCACCCTTGGATGGGAACTGCTCTGCTCCTGGGAGATGGGTGCTGCTCCTCAGTCCCAGCTTGCTTCATTTGGGAATTGTGCTTGTTTTACTGAACTGGAACATGGGAAGCAAACTGAGCTGAATTTCTACCTGCAGTTCAAATACAGGCAGAATATTTTGACAACTACATTGTATAGCCCATGTCCTGCAACAATCACTGATTGATTCAACTCCTCATTCTGGAATCCAGTTGGAGGGACGGCTGCCTGTGACTGTAGGAATTCCCTCTCTTGCTCTTTGAGTGATACAAGCAATAGTCACCTTGGTTTTGAATCAGGAAAAACCATCATTTATACCATTTGGTTTTCCTCTCTAGTGGATTGTGATGTTGCTTTGCTGCAGTTTGCCAGAACCTCTCCCAAACTCCTTCCAGTCAGCAGGATGTGCATTTCTTACCAGCAGCACCAATGATCTCATGGCCAAACTGGTGATGCCAGCAGTGTATATTTCTTTTTCTTAAATGTCAAAAAATAGAAGACACAAAAATAGTGTCTCTAAGGAGCTTGTAAGGAAAATAAAATGTGTAATTCTAGAAATGATATCATTTTTGCAGATACTATAATGTGGATTGCATGTCCAGTGATGGGGCTAAGGATGCCTTTCCCAAACACATGATGTGAGCAAAGTACAGTGCTTAGGTAACTGCTTTGTGTGCCTTAAACCTTTGTGTGCCTCTCCAGGCTCTTAAAGGTTTATCAGCATCTCTTCAGTTCCACTGAGGGGGGGGATTTGTAGCTGGGAGAAGGTGGTGTGGCTAAAACAGCAGGCACAGCAGTGACATGGGCTGGGGATGTTCTTCCTGATGGATGAAAACCAGACCAGTTGCAGCAAACTCTGAGCAATTCCTTTCACCTGGACTGTGCCTGCTGCCTCCTTAGGAGCTGATGGGATTTGCCTTGGTGCTGCAGGCAGTGCAGGAACACAAATATATGCATTTTTTTCAGAGACACATTTTATTTGTACATAAATTGTAGCCCTGTTGTGCCCTTGGAATTCAGAACAAAGATCTTAAGGATTTTTTAATGTTATCTTCTCTGTTTTTAACTGATACCAGCTCCAGATGGTTGGCAGAATCTAATGGCACTTTATCTGTCCATTCATCACCATCTCTATTACTATTTTTAAAGTTATTGTTATTGCTGTTGTTATTCCCAGAGTATCCCCTGGTTGGGTTTCAGCAGCCCATGCTGGGAGGGCCTGTGGGCTGTATGTGGCAGTGCCACAATGGCTCAAAAAACCACCATTAGACTGGATTTATTTGCAGAAGCAGAACAGAAACTTTATTGTTGAGACACAATAGAGCACCAGCAGAAAACAGGCTTGGCATTTCTGACCCAGCGAGCCAGTGCTCATGTACAAGGGCAGAGCAAATCTAAGGAAAGACATTCTTGGATACATTCTGGTGATTTGGGGAGGTGAAAGGCTCCTCCTCTCAGCATTAGCCAGTGTGGAGACTGCATTGGGCCCATGGAGGGATTCAGTATTTCTTTATTAGAATCTCCTGTCACGGGTAGAACCAGATTTTCCATCCTCTTCAACGGCAGAACGAACTCTTCCACCGCTCCCATACACTGTTGTGGGGGGAATAAAAAAATTAAATAGGTAACAAAAAACCAATCAGGCCCTGCTAAAACCCTGAGGAGCTGAATGATGAGGTTGTGTTTGTTTGTTTTCTCACAAGATCTTTCACATATCAAAGACAGAACTGCGTTTACATCTTATCCACTTTCCCTCCTGATCCTCATCCAGAAAACCTTAGGATATGGATTTGGAAGTATCTTGTGTGTTATGTGAATCAGTTGAGGAATTTAGGAATCTTTGGGAGATTTGAGTATTTTAGAATCCCATAAACAGTTCATGCAATCATTTTGGAAATCTACTAGTTTTTAAAATGCACATAAAATAAAGTATTGTATTTTTGTCTCTATGTGATACAGAACATGCTCATTGTGGGGTTAATGGAATCTGTGGTAGTAAAAGGAAATCCAAGGCTAAAAGGTTTATTTAATCATATTTTGCCTGTTCATTTCAGCCCCTCATTAAATAAAAAAGTTTCTTACCATCCTTGGGGTTCAGTCCTGACAACCTGTAGAAAAGAAACATTTGATTAATGACCATTCCTGTCCCCTGAAACCATTGAACCATTTAGGAATTTGTGTGGACAGCCAGGATTTCACACGACTGCTCTCAGTGGCTGGTTCTGAGGTGTGTTGTTACTAGAGGTGGTGTTAAGGTGCTTTCAGCTTTGAAATCCACCCCTATGTACTTGAGAGGGAATGGGAATGGGAGTGGTCAGACCAGTTCCTTGTCCTAAGGTGTCTCCTTATAGTGCTCCTCTCCTCAGAATGCCCTGTCTAGAAACTATATAAGGAGTTGATTCCTCCTCAGAAATCAAAAGTAATTCTGTGTATAGATCAGATATGAGAAAGCAGGCATGAAAATCTAGATTTTACTGAAGTAAGCTGGAGTCTGTTCCAGGCTCTTTCCTAGCTGGGGATACTGGTGTGTGAGAATGAGTATTTTCACCTCTATCCACAAATAGAGAAAACCAGGAGCTAAAGAAATACTGGGAACAGGTTTTTATAGGTTGTCTCAGGCTGAAGGCTCTAATTCCAGTGCAACCAGAGGATTAAGTGAGACATATATATGGGGCCTGGTGCCTTTTGTAATTCATCATGGTCAGAATGGTGGCATTTATATTTTCAAATCCTTCGCATCCCTGATGTGTGGATTTAGCCTGAGTTATGGCAGCACTGGGGACTTTGCCAGTTCTCCAAAGGCTGCATGTGCAGGTTGTGACTGAGCGCTCTGGGGTCAGCCTGGCAGCCACAGCTCCTGCTCCAGAGTGTGCTGTTACCCTTTTCTGCTCATCGGGGCTGGGACAGAGTGACATACTGTGAGTCCTGGCCCTCCAGCAGCTGGCGGTAGGTGGCGATCTCCTGCTCCAGGCGACTCTTGATGTCCATGAGCATCTTGTACTCCTGGTTCTGGCGCTCCATGTCGCAGCGGAGCTCACTCAGCTGCTCCTCCACGCCGGTGATGAGGGTCTGGATCTGAGCCAGCTGCGCGCAGTATCGGCCCTCCGTGTCCCGCAGGTTGGCCTCCAGCCCAGCTTTCTGAAGAGCAACAATGTCAGAACAGGTTAGAATGGAGTTTGTCCCACGGAGGGGGAGTGGAGGAGACGTGAGACAGCGAGGGAGGAAGGGGACAGTGTGAGGCAGTGCCTTGTGGTGTGCTCGGGGGAGCTCCGTACCATGCTGAGCTGCGACTGGAGATCGATCTCCAGGCCCTGCAGGGTGCGGCGCAGTTCCGTGATCTCTGACTTGCTGGTCTGTATCTGCTGGGTGTGGGTGGCAACTTCACGGTTCAGCTCTTCTGTCTGAAAGGAAAAACAACAGCAAAATCACATACAAATGTATAAAGAAATCAATCATTTTGAGAAAGGGAGGTAGGGACCTGCCAGGGCGGGAATGCTGAGGCATTGCTGTGCTGTTCATTGGTGTGACTGTACCTGAGTGAAGAACCACGCCTCAGCATCCTTACGGTTCTTCTCAGCCAGAGCTTCGTACTGTTCCCTCATCTCAGCGAGAACTCTGGTCAGGTCGACACCAGGAGCTGCATCCATTTCCACGTTGACTGTTCCACTCAGCTGGTTGGAATACTCTTTCATTTCCTGCATGGGCAGAAGGCAGAGGACACAGAAAGATCAGACTCTCTCCTCTCACACTGGTCCTGGACCAGCAATCCCTGCTGTGGTACACAGTATCACAGATGGAACACACATAAAACATTTATCACATTTCCTCTCTTGTTGCCCCAGCTTGCCTACTCTCTGTGTGCTCACACAGGACACACGTCTTTACATGTATGTTTCATTTAAAAGAGCTAAATTCCAAAGGGGAGTTATCTCCTGCCTGTACTGTCAGGACTCACCTCTTCGTGGTTCTTCTTCATGTAAGCCAGCTCCTCTTTCAGTGACTCAATCTGCATCTCCAGGTCGGCTCTGGACAGGGTCAGCTCGTCCAGGACCCGGCGCAGCCCGTTGATGTCGGACTCCACGCTCTGGCGCAGGTACAGCTCGTTCTCATACCTGCAGTTCAAAAAAGAAACAAGCACTGGAACATGTCCGAGTTTGTATTTGGTAGAGCTATAAAATGACCACATATAGGAGGAACAGTGGACTGTAGATGAAAACACACAGATTTAGAAGTCTAAAAGCAATAAAGCTGGTTTTTTCCAATGTCCAGCTACGGCATAAGGAAGCAAAGACAGTGCTGTATGATTTTGTTCCTGGGGAGGACATGACATTTCACCTTGCAGAATCTAATAATGACTATCAGCATCAGCATCAATAGAAACATTGTCACACAGGACAGGATTTTGCAGTGTCTGCCCAGATTTGGTGTGTAGGAAAGCACAGGTGGGCCAGGGCTGCCTGGGACACAGGAGGGAAAATAGAAACCTGCAGGTGCATTGCTGCAGGGAAGGCAGCTGCACATGGACCTTTATCATCTGATGTACTGCTCAGCCTGGGAGCTGGAAAAGCCCCACCTTACTCTAAATTTCAGACTCCACCAGAGAGAGAACTGCTGCAGCCCCACAGCAATCTCTTCCTGTCACTCAGTTCATTCTAAGTGAAAATCCCACCTATTCCTTCCTTCTTTCCCCTATGATTCAGGCTAGTAAAAATATTTGAGTATCACAAAAAAATGAAGACATGGGCTATAACTGATCTTGCAAACAGCTCAGTAATCTGAATGCTGTATTCTGTCAGGTTTATACTCTGAATTGGTCCTTCATCAATGGATTCTGCTTGCCAGAGTGTTTTGCTTCTGAAGTTACTGAAGAAAAAACTGCTTTGAAAGAGTGAAGACAAGCAGAGTGAAGACAAATGTGCTCCAGGTGAACTTACTTCAGTCTAAAGTCGTCGGCAGCCAGCCTGGCATTGTCAATCTCCAAAATGACCCGGGAATTGTCAATGGTAGCAGCAAGGATCTGGCAATTAAACACAGAGAAAGGTTCCCATGAATGATGGTAAAATCTCTGATCCACATTCCATGAGCAAACCAAAGGGCTGTGATACTCTGTGCAACATGGATTAGAACCATAATAGGGAAATATGTCTGTACAACACCTGATCTTATCTGTACCCAGGAGAATTATCTTTCCAGCCTTTGAGGCCTACCTGTCACATTCTTTACTATTTGATTCCTGAATAAATATTTTGATAATTCTAAACACACTTTGCTAACTTACTGCAATCATTTTGATTTCAAGAAACGTCACATTGTCAGGATAAGATATTTGGTGTTTAAATTGAGAAGAGTCTACTCTTCTCTGCTAGAATGCTCAGGACCTCAATGTATTTTGGATGAGGAATTCACTACTTCTTTTGTAATTATTCAGTCTTATTTTCAAGACATGGAACATGCAGTTCCATAATTGTCTTGCCTTTTTATAACTCCTCTACATATGAATGTCATACCTTGTCTCGGAGATCTTCAATTATCTTGTAATAATGGCTGTAGTCACGAGCGGGGCTGGTGGGAGCTTGTTTCTGGTACCAGTCTCGGATTTTCACTTCTAAATCTGAATTGGCCTCTTCCAGGGCTCGCACCTTGTCCAGGTACGAAGCCAGCCGGTCGTTCAGGTTCTGCATGGTTATCTTCTCATTGCCAGAGAGGAGGCCATCGCCGCCACCAAAGCCACCACCGAGGTCAAATCCTCCACCGAAGCCAGTGCCGCCTCCAAAGCCAGAGCCCCCTCCAAAGCCGCAGGCTGCGCCCCCTCCAAAGCCTCCTCCATAGCCCCCCCCAAAGCCGTAGCCTCCTCCTGCAGAGGAGACGTACCTGGCCGAGGAGATGGAGACGCCGCGGCCGCCGGAGCCGCCGTGGATGCTCGGGGCCCGGCAGCTGCCCCCGGCGCGCACCGAGGACAGGCGGCAGCTGCCGCCCCCGGCGCCCCCAAAGCCGCCCCCGTAGGTGGAGGAAGAGCTCATGAAGGAAGTGGCCATGGCTGAAGCACAAGAAGGAGCAAAGGTCAGTTATGCAGCCTGGCAAGAGAAGACAGCCTGTGCCTTCACTGCTCTGGTGCCCCTTTTATATCCTCATGATCGGGTGTTGGGAGACAAACCCCACTGCAGCCCTCCCACCAAAATTCCTCCTCCCTAGAGGTGAGGCCAACTATGATGACATTCCTGACAAGCAGTGCTGGCAGCACATCGCAGGGGCTTGGGCTTGGGGTTTCTTTTTTTAATTAAACAAAAGGCATGAATCAGATGATGTTTTTTCTTCAGGCTATGGTTCTGAAACTTGGAGTTTACTTCTCTGACATTTAAGAATGGAAAAACAAAGTGAATCCAGCCCCACCCACTCAGGTATTTACAATGCTCACCATGGCTACCTTTAGAAAATCAACTTCTTCTAAAAATGAGGCTTAAGCAAAATTCTCCTTTCGTTGAAAAATGTACAATTGTCTTTTCATCTCAACGTTATTAATTCTTTTCTATCTGCATTCTTTTCCCTTTAAAATTTTGGAATTGAATTAGAAATGTTCTTATTCTTGATCTTTTTCTTGGAATTAATATTTAAATTTTGGAGTCTGAATTTTTAGTACAAAAAGCATTTATTCATGGCACTGTGTGAAGAGCAATCCATTGGTGTGCAAGGGAGAGTGGGAACAGTAAGTTTATTTAATTGTTATGAAATAGTCCAGAAAGGTAACACAAATTGAAACAACTCAGTTAAAAGAATAAATGTGGGAGGACTAAGATCCTGTTACTTTGGAAAATGTAAAGAGAGTGGGTTTAAGATAACACTGTTCTGATAGCAATACATGCATTTCATGCCAATGTGCACTAGGAAATGGAGTAGTATTTGAAAATAAGGCTTGAGAAACACTCAGAGGACTCACCTTAATCCTCCACTTAAAGCAAGAGTCTGAAACAGAAATACATGACAGAGCTAATAAATTGCCAGTAAAATTCAGGAATTCAGCATCCAGCCCTGCACAGCCCGGGGAAGGCAGATGTGGGAGGTGAGTGAGGAAGCACGAGCTGCCCGTGTGCCCTGCTGGGGATGGGGTGTGTGAGGAGTGTGGAGTTTGCAGAGCACCCTGTTCTCTGCACAGCACAGGGACCTCAAATAAAGCTTAAAGAAGAAAACTGATGTTTGCTAAAAACATCATAAGAAGAGCATTGTTTTTAGCACAGTCTTTGACAGTACAGAAACTGAGCTTAGAACTCAGGATGGGGATTTCAGATAACCCAGGGCTCACAGGACCTGTTGGAATAAACCAAGGGGGTTTCTGACATTTCCAGCTGAGATGTTAATGCAGGTGCAGGGAATGCACAGCGTTTTCACTCAGAGATGTGCACTTGGGAGGGAAGAAATGGCAAAGTCCAGCAGTGATGTGCCCTCCCAGGCTGGCTCTGGGCACGGCCACTCACTCCAGGCTGAGCAGAGCACAAGGGTGGGTGTTCACTGCTCTGGAAACATGTTCCAAACTGAACCTGGCCCTTTGCCACAGCCCTTCAGTTTTGCTGCTGGGCAGATTATAATGGTCTGTGTACCTTGCCAGATCCCTGTGTCTCCAAGGGTTGGTGGCTCAGGAAACTAGTTCAGACAAGCCTTCTTGAGGATAAAAAATTGTCTTAAAGGCTCCTGTAATGTCAATGCCCTGAAGTGTGTGCACTGCCAGGGGGCTGTTCAACCAAGAGAGCCCACAATAAGCAAATCATATTCCATTAAAAAAACTCAAGCAACAAAACACCACAAAATTTAGTAGGAAACTTTGGGGAGTTTTCATTGAGTCTCCTTTCACTCAGGTGTGATAACTCCTTTAGAAGGTCAGTGGTGAAACACACTTTGCTGCTTTCTAACATGCCCCAGGCGTCACGCTGGGTCGGTATCAGATGAACACTTACCAAAAGGTAGCAAATAAAAGCTGTTTCTTTCTGTTGAATATTTACCATTGGGAAACAAAGTAAATCAAGCAGCCAATACAGATCATGCCCCATAACATAATTTAGACAATGATTTTTCTCCTTACAGGCTGTACAAGGAAATAGAAGCTTGCTGAAGTAAAAAGAATTTAAAAAGGGCTCTTTCAAGCTTCTGCCTTTATTCTGGTCTCACTACCTTTGCTCAGAGATTCCTTATCCAATGCCTTGACACACAGACTCATCCTTTGCACAGTTTCAGCATTGTATCTGTGGTACCTGAGCTCCTTGGTTTGTCATCTGTGGAATAGTCATCTTCCACAGACCTTTTCTGGAAGACATTCCCTGACATGTCTGTGCTGCACAAACTCTTTTGTTACCTCTGCAGTGGGATTAATGGAGTTGACACACTCCAGCCCCTCCTCTCAGGACAGCAAGTTCCAGTCAAGCAGCAGCTTGTTTGTCATCTCAGTGATCACTCTATGAGTGATAAAACCATCACTCACAGGAGACATGACATACCTTTAGAAAACACTTTTTTTCCTGAACCAGACTCTAAAATTATAGTGTCTGAGTGATTTATATCCAACATTTCACCAGAAATCCTTCATTGCCTTACAGATACAGGACAAAATCAAGAAAATCATAAAATAAAATTTTAAATAAAATTAAAACTAAGCTATAAAAACAAGAATTCAGGATTTTTAGAGCTTTCATTCTTGGAGCATAAGAATTTCTTGTCAGACTTGCACATTTGCAGCTGGACAATACCAGAAATCTGCAACAGTAAGCTCCCACCCTGACTGGTTATGTCACAAGAAATTGCACTCAGGGAATGGGATTTGTTAAGATTAGTAAACAAACCTGGAGGTGTTTGTTCTTTCATGTTTGGAGGTTTCCAGGTCTTGGTGTTGTAGAGAGTAAGTTTGGTACAAAGCATCTGTTAATGTGTCTACACTCAGCAGCTGCCTGTACTGAATGCACAAGATCTTCTCCTGGCTCTTCCAGAAGTGAATCCCACAGGAATGGGTGAGCTCCTGAAGGATCCCCTGCACCCCGTGTGCCTCTCAGGCCACTGTTCCCTTTGATTCTGCCCATCCTTCCCCCTGTTCTCCCCATCTTGTCCCTTTCTCTGTCTTACTTTTCTTGACTGTTCTTCCCTCCTGTCACAGTTTTCCCCTGTCAAAGTGAAGCCACTGCTTAATGCCACCATGCTTCATTCCAGAGGCTGAGCTGGGATTGTTGGTGTCAGTAGTGACAGCTGATGTTGGCAGGTCACCTGAGTCACTGCTGAACCAAACCCAAGCACCAGCACCTTTGGATTGAAGAGGATTGCCCCACCTTGAGAGAGGAGGTCCAGAGCCTTGGGGTGCTCCGAGCCATGTGAACACTCCATTAATCTGTTGTGAACATCTAGTTGTGAACAAGGGATCATGGATATTCCCCAGGGCCAAGGAGAGAAGTGCTGAAGGATTTTATGATGTCTTCCTGTAACACAGTTTGCAAACTGATCCACTCTGGGAGAGAGCAGTGTTGGGATACCTTCAGTCAGGGCACATCCCTGTTTTCATTCCCCCCCAGCTGTGGAGCAAACTGTGCCTCTGGTAACAGCAGGAGCTGGGAAGGGCTGGTTAGGCTGGAGCCATGGTTTGCTTCTAGCACAATCCCTGAAAAGTTTCCTTGGCTGTCAGTTTGGGGAGACGTGGTAGGAAATCAGTGATTCCTGGGTGTTGGAACTAAAAGTGATTCCACTTGGAATTTCAGCTAGAATAATGTCCTTGCAATGGCATGAGAGGCAAGGGGGCTAAAATTGGTGCTAAAGGTTTGTAAGCTCTGTGTGAACGGGGAATGGAAGTGAAGAATTCTCCCAAGTGCAGCTCAGCCCTGTGTGCTCCTGCAGGAATTATCTGAGCCAGTATTTTACTTTGTATTTTACCCTATGAAAAATCTCCCAGCTCCTGCTGCTCTCCAGAACCACTTCCCATCCCACTGCCCCTGCTCTGCAGAGTGCACAGGATCATAGTGAGAAACCCAGGTCACTCCTGTGCCCCCACTGAGGGGCTGAGGATGCTGCTGCCTCTGTATTCCAGGCTCCTGCCAGCAAGAATCAGGATGGAGAGCAAGCTCCCCACACTGTGAGCACTCTCAGGGAGGCTGGCTGGCTAATTCCTGCCTGAGTAAAGCCAAACCTAAGTGAAATATCACAATAACTCCAAAGAAGCAAAGATTGCAAGAATATCATCTTTATTTGAGTAGATGCAGCAATTCAGTACATGCAAAACCTAGAAATAATTGCAAAGCTGACCCAATTTGCACCTTAATCATCACTAAGTGAATGAATCTGCCTAAGCCAAGGACCTCCTGTGCTTCATCAGTCATCTGCAGCAGTTCAGAGTGATTTCTCCCTCTCAATCCACGTGTTGTCTGCTTTTTCTCAGTTTGCAGATGACGCCTTTGAAGGACCTTCAGTGCTTGTCTCTTTTATCTGCAGTAACATGGGGAGAAAGAACAGCAATTATTTAATCCCAGCTCACACAGACCACTGTGATGGGTGCTGAGCTTGGCTTGGGCCTCATCTCTCATTCCCTCCTCTCAGAACTTTTCCTCTCCATCACCTGGATTTGACTCATCCCTTTTATGACAGTGCTGACCTTTAACAGCTCAAGGCAGGTTTTACTGGCATGTTCCTGCAATTCCCCCGAGCTGGCTTCGATTCCCACGTCCTTTCATGTGGGGAAATGATTAAGTGTTTTGTGCTTTACTTAGCCTTTACTGTAGCAGACTCTGAGATGTTCTTCTGATATCTGACATCTTTTAATCACTGACATTTGTTCCATTCTAACCAGAGACATCATTTGCTACTTACTATTTTTTTTCTGTGATAAACTATGCAGACCCTAGTCTCTAGAACAGACACAACTACCAGTTACGTGTATTTTAGAAAATAAAACTTCTCTGGAAAGAGAAAGGATTCTTACCAGTAGTTCCTGAAAGGGAGCCAAACATTCTGTGGAACAAAGAGAACAACTGAGAGTTAATACATGAAATGCTGCATGAGATGAGGATGAATGAAAGCAAATTGTCTATCAATCAGGTGCACTGTGTGCTGTCAGCAAAGAGCTGCCCATCTTCCTTCACTCCTCAGCAAAAGACAAGGAGTTGTTGTAGGAAATATATTTTTAAACTGTATTGGGAAAAGACATTATGGAAAAGAAGTAAGAGAGGAAAATAAAACCTTTCAACCCCTGCCTCATTTTTTTCCTCCTTGAGGCTGTATGAGATGAGATTGAGCTGTGCTCCCATGTGGGAGTCACTCAGTGACTGCCTTCACTTCTCTTCCCAGTATTTCCTCCCACACTGATTCCTCTTGGGTAAAAGTCTCTGCCTGGTAACAGGGAGTTTATGGGAATTTGGTAATAATTTTTATATTCTGTAAAACATTATTAACTGCACTTTTCCTGACTGTGATGTGCTGATCACTTCAACTGTCAGTTGCAATTAATCTACTGTGCTGCTTGTCAGTTCCCCTTCCTGTTTAGAAACTATTTGAGTTTCTCACTTCATGTAAATTGCAACTGTAACATTTCTAGCTCCACCGTGGTCCAGAAAAATTAGTTTGTTAAAATTGTAGAACTCCAGGATTATTTAATTGTGTTTCCCAAGGTGCTGTGACAAATGAGCACCGTGACCCGGTCAGACTTAGGAGGCCGAGCAAAAGGTTCTTACTGGGACTCTTGGCCTTCCAGGAGCTGTCGGTACGTAGCGATCTCTTGCTCCAGCCGAGTCTTGATATCCATGAGGATCTTGTACTCGGTGTTCTGGCGCTCCATGTCGGCTCGGAGCTCAGCCAGCTGTGCCTCGATGCTGCCAACCAGCCCCTGGATCTGCGCCAGCTGCGCCCCGTAACGCGCTTCCGTGTCGGCCAGGGTGCCTTCCAGCGCCGCTTTCTGTCAGGGAAAGCACACACAGGAAAGGTTGCTGCCACTGCAGGACTCTGTGTAGGGAGGGAAATATGGGCCCTTTTCAGTGGGGGGTTGTCAGGCAGTGCACATCCTGACATACCATGCTGAGCTGGGACTGCAGCTCGATCTCCAGCCCTTGCAGGGTGCGTCTCAGGTCAGTGACCTCGGACTTGCTGCTCTGCAGTTGTTCGGTGTTAACTGCGACCTCACGGTTCAGCTCTTCAGTCTGAGACAGGGAAAACACTATGTGAGAAATGTGGGGGACATAAGGCTGTCACAGCATTTTTCTCTGTGTTTTAATAGTTGTTTCTTTCATGGATTTTTTTGGTTAGTGTTTGTACAATATGGAGGGGTTTTACCTTGCTGTGGAACCAGGCCTCAGCATCCTTCCTGTTCTTCTCAGCCATGTGTTCATACTGGTCCCTCATATCTGCCAGGATCTTGGACAGGTCAACGCCTGGAGCAGAGTCCAGTTCAACGCTGACTTGGCCGGCTACTTGCCCTCTCAGGGCACTCAGCTCCTGTGGGGAATGGCAGAGGAGACAAAAGAGGAAACTGAAACATTAAAAATGTAAACTGAAAACATTATGAACCTCCTGTCCTTTCCTCGAGGGCTAAGGCTGTCTGACTCCTCTGAGGTACTGGCAGGATGGATCCCAGTGTACACAGAAATCTTTTCCTCACTGTTGGAGAGCCCAGGGCAATCCTGAGGGACTGCACATCTCCCCAGGCTGTTTTTCTAGTGCCACTTTCAAACATGTTTCTTGGGGTTTACCTCCTCGTGGTTTTTCTTTAGGTAGGCCAGTTCCTCCTTTAATCCTTCAATCTGCAGCTCCAGGTCAGCTCTGGACAGGGTCAGCTCGTCCAGGACCCGGCGCAGCCCGTTGATGTCGGCCTCCACGCCCATGCGCAGACCTTGCTCAGTCTCAAACCTTAAAAAAGCAAAACAAACCCAATTCAGGTTCACTGATTAACCAGCCCACAAGAAACACAGTATGAATGTATCTGGGTTTGTAGGATTTATGGTGGAGTAAATGTCATCAAACAGTAAACCTTTCTCCACATATTCCACATT
The DNA here is from genome assembly GCA_037834095.1 of Argya squamiceps. Classification (NCBI taxonomy): domain Eukaryota; kingdom Metazoa; phylum Chordata; class Aves; order Passeriformes; family Leiothrichidae; genus Argya; species Argya squamiceps. The sequence goes on from JBBMKD010000101.1 coordinate 2,294,169, forward strand.
ATGCAAAATTTTCAGTGGTGCAGATGGTACTCTTAGCAAAGACATGAGGGGTTGAACTGCATGCACAGGATCAAATTAATATTCATGCAGGGGTTTTAGGGGCATTCCATTCCTGTTTTACTGCCCTTTGGCTCAACAAGGATTTTTGCCTACTCACGAGATCTTTTCCCTCTCAGAAATTACTCACTTAGTTTTGAAGTCATCAGCAGCCAGCCTGGCATTGTCAATCTGCAGCACGATCCTGGCATTATCGATGGTGGCATCAAGGATCTGCAAACAATGAGAGCTCATTACTGAGCCTGAAACAACTGTTATCAGCTTCCCTGCTGTGCAGATAAGAGTGAAGAGTCTATTTCACCTGTAGCTACAGCAAATAGAGGTGTAGGGAAGGATCTACAGCAAACACGTCCCACAGATTTATCACATACTTCTGCCAGGATTCTGTTTTGGACACATCCTCGTGCCTGGTGGCTTTAGGTAGAAGTTCCACAGTGAGACAAAACTACATGCTGGCTGAGAGGGAGAGGACTTTGAGAGACCATCTTTGATCAGATTTTTATTTCCTAGAATACCCAGGATAGTGTTTCTTGTTTCTTTTAATGCATCATGAAAGCCTCTGCAGGACATTTTATATAGAAGGAATCTCTGTTCAGTTTTACCTGGAAAGCACGTCTTCTATGCCTGCCACTTCTAAAACTCAAAAGGTCATCCACAAAGCAGCTATATAGTTTCCCACCCCTAACTAGGGGAAGCAAAAGAAAGGAGGGTAAAGAATACTAGCAAGAGGAACATTGCCAGTTCTGCCATCAGCAGAGCTCAGATTTTAAATCAGGAGCAAATGGGGATGGGTTGCAGCAAGGAGAAGCAACCTGCGTGGGAGCGGTCATGAACTCCAGGCTGAACTCAGAAAACCAAACCTCAAGTTTTCTTTCATTTATTTACATAGTTAATCAACTACTCCCTGTGTTTATGCAGGGTGTGTATCACCTCAGCAATCTGTTATCAGGTACCCATGGGCTCTTGGGGAAAATCCTGCATTTATATATGGGATTGATTACTTCATGTCTGCTGTTTCCTTTTGCCCTATGCCAAACGTTTCAGTTCACTTAAGTCCAGGGTTAAGTATGGGAAATGTGAAAAAGAAATTACTCTAAATCCATTTTTATTTTCATTGTTAAAGCAGTGTGTCTGGGCCTCTGTGGGTTTTCAAGTGCTATGGCAGGTGAGAGGCTGCAGAGACAGGCAGGTGGCTGTCACTGCTTGGCTCTCATTACATATCAGTTTATATATGGTCATACATACATTAACTGGTCATTTGTGTGTACATGACCAGCATGTGTAGATGTGTGTCTATAAACACGTGCTTTGTTAAAGGGAAACATTATCAGACTTCAGTACTCAGGCATCCCCCACAGATTGATTTGTACCTCCTCTTGGCTAGCATTTAAAAAAGTGAGTAATTCCAAATTGGTTTTGACTTTATTCACCCCACCACCTCATCTCCCTCTCCTTCCCATGACCTGCAATTCTTTCTGGGGGCTCCCTAAAGAACTTTTTGGGTTTTCATGCTTCCTTTGTAAGTGGAAATCTAAGATGATTTTTGATAAATATTAACACCTACCTTGTCTCGAAGGTCCTCAATAGTCTTGAAATAAGGACTGTAGTCCCGAGCTGGGCTTGGTCCTTGTTTTTGGTACCAGTTTCGGATTTTGGTTTCAAGGTCAGTGTTTGCCTCTTCGAGCGCACGCACTTTCTCCAGGTAGGAGGCCAGGCGATCGTTCAGGCTTTGCATTGTTGCCTTTTCATTTCCCGACAGGAGGCCATCGCCTCCCAGGCCACCCCCGTAGCTAAAGCTGCTGCCGAAGCTGCCTCCACCATAGCCCCCTCCCAGGCCCCCTCCCAGGCCAGAGGAGACAAACCTGGCGGAGGACACGGACACACCTCTGCCACCAGACCCCCCGTGGATGCTGGGGGCCCTGAAGCTGCCCCCGAACCGCAGGGAGGAGGCGCCGGGGCCCCCCACCACGGAGGAGCTGGTTTGCCTGAAGCTGTAACTGGCCATGGGGAGGAAGAGCAAGGATCAAGCTAAGCTGCACCTCAGCGGCTCGTGATCCCGAGGCAGGAGAGTGCCCTGCTCCCCTCACCGCAACGCTTTTATGCCGGTGACAATGGGAGTTGTCTCCAGAATGTGTTATCTGAGACCCATGGAATTTATCAGCCCTAAGCCCTCTGCCAACACGGCGGTTCCCCTTATTGGTCAGTGGCAGTGGAGTGGGCTGTTTCCTTCCCCAGTACCTCCACATCCCCTCCCCCGGACCGCTGCCGCTTGAAGCAAAAGGTGGGATTTGGAGGAGGTGTTTCCCTACCGAGGGGAGCGTTCCTAAACCTGGTTAGAGTTTACCTACATGGAAACAAAGGGATTAGGAGCGCACCCACTGCGGCCAGCGCCGCGGCCAGAGCGGAGTCACACAAAGCCTTGTTTTAAGAGTGATTCAGCCTGATAACAGAGCTTGTAAGGAGCCCAAAAGGTGAACAATGTGTGTGGACCTTCAGGTTCCCACCCTCTGTTTCACTCATTCCCCTTGAGGAAAGTTCTTCTTTCAGAAAGGAAGTTTTCACTCTTTCTGTCTTTACTCTCAGTTCCGTTTGGGCTAACAGAGAATGTGCTGTGTCTGAGAGTCTGGTTTTCTACAGACACAAGAATCCTTCTGAAGCAGCAATGGCTGTATCTGTGGCAGAGAGAAGCAGTGACATCCCTGAGTACCTGGGGAATGAGCAGAAACAAGTCTCTGATTACACATTGAGTCCTTTGATTGCTACTGAAAGAGAGAAGCAAAGAGAAGAAACAGAATCACTTAGTCTTCTGGTCTTTGAGAGTCCTGAAAAGGCTATTTCTAAAATTTTTAGATCCTGTATTATCCAAGATGGATTTTCAAAAGCTTTTGTTACTCTGAGCTCCTCCCTGAGCATCCCTAACATGTAAAGGGATACTCAGAGCTTTCCTTCCATCCTCTCTCTTTCTCATCCCCTCCAAATTCTGTGGAACTTTGCAGAAGTGTTTTGGAGAAAGAGGAATTTCTGGCCTGGCAGCACTTGCAGCTTTTGGGTGCAGCCAGGCCTTTCTATACCCATGAAAAATGCTCCAGGTGTTTCAGGCTACAGAATAGAGCTGCACTCCCTGTGTACAGAGGTGTCAAACTGCAGGGCAAATTCAGGGAGGGAAAGAGCAAACAGCACATGGGAGGCCAGCCAAGGCACCTGTATCACCAGGTAACGAGGAGGCCGCATCAGGAGGAATTCTGCAGTGACTCAGGTGCAGAATCTGTCACTGGATACACACAGGGTATGTACCACACTTCAGCCCCGGGACACCACAGCAGAGCTCTTGCCCCTCTGCAGTGATTTCTGCCTTCCACAGCTCTCCATCCTGCACTGTAGCTCTGTGCAGCCTTCCCTCACAGGCCCAGGGACACACCACTTCCTTCTGGAGACCTGAATGTCCTGTTCAGCCCTGGGTGGGACAAACCTGCCCAGCCAGTAACTGCTCCAAGGGCTGTGAACAGATGAAATAGTGGTGTCAGGAGGTGCTGAGAGAAAGTAACTGGAGAACAGTTATTTTTTTGTTAAATATTAAAGTCCATAGAGCATAAAGAGCATCAGTGCATGTGCTTTTCTTCACTGAACAGAAAAGCAAGGAGTTGAAAGGAGAATAAACACCAGTGTGTTCTATCTCCTGGTGCAAGGAGAGATGAACATCTGTCCCTCCAGGCACTCCTTCAGCATGCCCTGGACTCACATATCAGGACCTCAATGCAATGTATTTCTGGTTTTTGCAAAAGCATCTGTGATGGTGCATAATATTTTATGATCCAGCTCATGAAAATTTGGATCTGGAAGGTTTCTGGATGCCCTCTGCAATATCTTGAGTAAAAGCAACAATTGCCATATATTGCAGTGTCAGAATATTGATCAGGTACTGCAGGCAGGTTGGGTTTGCATGAGCTTACAGGGAAGAATCTCCCAAAGAATGAACTGCAATTCTTAGTGGCACTTTGGAAATACAGTTGGAAATACCCAAGTGTCAGGAGAAGGAAGGCTTGGGACACAGTCAAATGGATTAATCTGATTTATAACACCAAATACAGCATAAGCCTCTAGTACCAAATTAATCCCTCATACAGCATTTTTGCTAAAACTTAATTCTAAATAATTTAACTTTCCATTTCTGTCTTACCTTAATGATTGCATGTGCTTGTTTTTGTAGGGACTCCTTTAAGGTGAGAATGTGTACTTAAATGCTTGGAAAAGCCTTCAGAATGGCAAGCTGAAAAAAGTGCTGGTAGTATTTAGTGTAGCTAGAATTCTCTTTTTCTCCCAGTACTATAAACCTAATTTATGGCAGGGTCAGCTTTTCCCCAATAAGGAATGGTCAGCACAGGGAATTTCCCTTATCTGCACCTTATCAGAGGGGAAGGGAGACACATTTTTTCAGGCAAAGTCATCCAGTCACACCCAAGCTCCTGGCTGAGACCTGGTTCTGCTTTACCTTTATTTTCTCTGCCTTGCCACTCACTGCTGCTTTATAAAATCATTCATTTGTTTCAGGGTACCTTTATTAATTGTCCTGTAAACCCTTTTTTTTCTTCCTTTGAGGACACTGTATATCCTTCTCTCTTCTACATCCTGCTGAATTTCCTTCCAGGGATAGTTAATGCAATTACACTTTAATGAACTTGCTGAACATTTAAATCAACTTTGTTGGTGCCTGCAGTTCCATGGATGCATCTATGGATGAATGAGCAAAGCCAACTTATTATTCTGGATTTATCTTTTCAATATTTAACAGTTTGTCCCTTCTGCTAACTCTTCCTTTCTGTCTTTGCTTCCATCAATGAAATTATGCTGCTTTTTCAAGTGCATATTTTTAGTCTCCATCTCTTCTGTAGCTCATATGAGCTTTGTCCATCCTCCCATCTGATCATGCCACTGGCCTTCTTGAGATCACAACTTGGGATGTTTTTCTCCCCCTTTGAACATAAGAGGCATGAAATATTTGCAGCTTTTTAATTCAAGCACAACAATTTCTATTTTTACTTTTAAACTTCCTTCTGGGAAGAACCAGTGACAACAAGCCCTGATCTGCAGCTGGTACCAAGGTAACTGCAGTGGTTTGTCCAAGATACAATTATCAGCTGTCTGGCATTAACAGCCCATCATAAATCTTTTTTTTTTTTTAATCCTCACAAACCTGGCCTTGCCATATATTCCCTGAATGTGCCAACAGATTGTGAGACAAGAATGTTGCTGTGCTGAAGGGGCAGGTCCCAGCACATGCACACACAGCTGTGAATGGCTGGAGAAGAGGGTTGGGAAGAGCAGAGCAGCACAGGGAATTTGCTCAAAATGACTATTTTTGCAAACTAGAGGGATTGTGGTGAAGGGAATGCATAGTTTCTGCACTGAAAGAGGTGAGAAATAAGGTCGTGTAAGGCTTCTGTGTGAGGGTAAAACACAGGACAGGACATTTCTGTCCTGGGCTCTGGTTTGTTCATGGCAGGACAGGATGGATCAGTGATTTGGGCTGAACTGGAATGATTCCTGCCCAAGCTGCTGCACTGCTATTGGGGCACAGAATTTAGTTTCTCAATGATTGCCATTTGTAGAACATTTGAACAGATTGGTATGAGGAAAATACATAAAAGATCCTCCTGAAGAGCTCAAGCACTTATATAACTGGGAGCAGTGCAAATACTTTGCAAATCCTTGGAACTGGCTGTGGTGTGGAAATGCTCCATTATTGTCCCTGTTTCCCTAGAAACATAACTAGCTTTAAACTCCTGACTCCTCCATCATGCCAAAACTCTAATGATAAAGCAAACTGGGGAGTAAAGTATCTGAGACAGGAAAATAAACCAGATTTTCTTATTGTGTGATTAAAGATCGTGTGGGAAGGAAGGCTCAGTTGGGGCACCAAGCCCTAGGGAGTGCAAGTCAACTCATTGGATATACTTTCACACTTCCTTTAACCTGTTATCTGGCTGGCAAATCTCAGCAAGGTATGATTGAGCTGGAAACTATTATTTGAAAGCCAAACATCCAACTGACAGGAGGATGTGTTCCAAAAGTCAGGTTTCTGCAGGCAGCAGCAGAGGCAGTGCAGGGGCCTCTGCCAAAGCCCAAAGGACTGAGCCTGTCCCAGGCTCGGGGAGGGGTGGGTGTGGGACATTTGCCATGGCCTCTGCACACTGCTGGGATCCTCGCTGAGGGAGGAGGCCTGGGGCTATCCACAGGGATCTTCCCATACACCACATGGAAAATTCCTGCTCAGAAATAAATCCTAGGCTTGGGAGGGACACAGAGTAGATGGGGCTCATAGCACAGAGCTGAGCTGTTTCATTCTGGCTGTAAAACATCTGAATGTCTGTTATTTATATCTATGTGCTTATATATTTACATGCACATACTTGTATTTTTAGACTTATAGATTATTATTTCTCTTGCTAATTTTGTAAAAATATATTCTGATCATAGGGGTAAGCCACAGCTTCCAGTAAGGGCAGAGATTTGACTGTGCAAGCTTTAAACATTAGTTCTGGATCTAATTAGAAAACAAGGAGCTCTCTAAGTACCCTCCTGGTGGATCATTGTATTTGGCCTTTCCTGATCCTTCTGGTGATTTCATACTCAGGTTTTCTTGACAAGAATTCTCAGAGTCTGAAGATCTCTGGTTGAGCTCAGTGAGAAAATCCAACTGTTGCTCTATGAGGGCAAGCCCTGCAGCCTCTGGTTTGTGGAGCTGCTGCCAGGGAGGCATTTTTAACACTTGGTTCTCATGGCAACTCTCAGCCCATGGAAACCCCTTCTGGCTGCCCTAGCTGGTCACACAACTTCAAGGGAACAAAAGGGGATTTCTGACTACTTCTGCCAGTTTGTGCCACTTTCAAAAAGGTCTGTGTTACCCATGTTTGTGTCTACCAGGCAAGTCCCTCCCCAGGCAGTCCTGGCTGTTACCTGAATTAAGAGCTGTGGTTTTCCACCAGACTCTGACACCCATATTCAGCTTTAAATCTTCCTTTTATTAAAAGCTGAGGTTTGTGCCAACTGTCTGTGTTTTGGGCAGCCCACTGGCAGCAAAACAAATGACTGAAGTGCTTTCTGAGTGCCTTTTCATGCTTTCCTAATGGATTCAGCTTTAATAACTGATAAAATCTGATGACATGATTTCTAACAGCATTTTCAACAGAAAGGATTTGTTGGAATTTGTTTAAAATCTTTGTGTGTATGTGAGCACTGTGAACTTTTGGGTACGGCTCTGATTTTCGATAGGTTGTGGGAAGGAACTGAAGTAAGATTGGGAATGTTGTCAGAAAACGTTGATTACTGAGGCTGAGGGTGCCTTTGATCCCAGCCTGTGCGGGCTGGCAGGGCTGGGAGCTCAGGTGTGTGCCGGGGAAAGGTGTTCCCTGCAGCCAGGCTTTTGGAGCAGCGGGAGCGTGGGCTCCCAAACTGGGCTATTAGGAGTAATTGCAGCGTGCAGAAACCTCTCTTTAGGCAGTACTAAAACAGCTCTGAGAGGCAGCTCCAGTGTGCCTGAGACTACGTGTTCACTGTCACTTGTCCTTTATCTTGGAATCATGGAATGCTTTGGGTGGGAAGGGCCCTAGAGCTCATCCAGTTCCACCCTCTGCCGCAGGCAGGGACACCTTCTGCCAGAACAGGTTGATCCAAGCCCCTCCAGCCTGGCCATGAACACTTCCAGGGATATGGCAGCCACGGTGTGGAAACACTTAAAGAAATTCCGAGGTTTGTTAGGATTAGCACTCCAAAGTGTTATATATGATGTGTAACAGAAATTGTTACAGAGAGGAAGGATTTTCCTGCATGAATTGTCATACTTAGTTACTTGGCTGCTGCCATTTTTCATGGTTATGGTGGGCTAGTAAATGTCAGAAATATCACAGGAGCAGCTTCGTTTCCTCTAGCTTTTTGTTACAGGCACAGTGAGTCAGAGTTTCTTTTCTCCTTCCTTGAGTCAGTGGTGGGCTGAGAGAGAAATCTGCCCTGTCACCTTCGTAGTTCCATTTCCTTGTAGCCAGGAGTGCCAGAGGCGGGCAGGACTGTGCACAAAGTCACCAGGGGTAGCAGTGGGCTGCTGTACCTGTCCATACCTGACAGCTGCCCTTGCAAATGGCAGCATTGCTGTGGGTCTGAATCCTGCAGGTGTGTCACAATCCCGATCCAGAGCGAAGCCCCTTGGAGACCCCAGTCCATTGAATTCTGGTTCTTATCTTGAATGTCTCTTTATACAGACATTTCATTATCTTCATCAAACCTCCCGATAATGTTGTATTATCCGTCTGGAGATGATTCATTCCCAGAACTGAGCCATAAACGGCGGGATTTGGGGCCTTGGGGAGCGGGAGCAGCACGGAGCGCCCCCTGCAGGCCCGGCTGTTAAGCACAGCCATCGAATCCCAGGCGTGAAACAAAAATAAAAACGTGCCGATTTTGGTATTAATGAATCTGTTCTTTCCTTGTACGAACCGTGTCCCAGGCCTGAGGCTTAAATTTAATTTTGAGAGTGTTTTGAGCAGTTTCTGTCACAAATCCTACTTGTTATTTCCTTAATTGCCATCAGAGGATGCCGGGGAGCCGACCCGAGTGGACGGACACACTGTCACCCACAAATAAATCCTGTCCCTGGTGCGGAGCTGTGGGACACACCACTGAAGCAGGATGAGGCTCAACCACAGCATTCCCTCATGCTGGCACTGCAAACGTGTCCCACCTAAAAGAGAGCAGAAGGGAAGCGGGAGACTCGGGAATGTTCCCAGCAGTCAGCCTGGAGCACAAATGGCTCCTTTCTGGGATTGCAGACATTCTTCCTAGTTAAACTGTGTCTAAAGAAGGTATTTGATCCCAAAGTCCATTATAGCTGCCTAGTGCTGAGGGATTTTGGGAAAGTCAGCAATGCAAAGAAAACTATCTGGTTGATAAGAGAGAGACAGAAGAGTCTGTTACTTGCACAGAGCAGAAGAGCCCTGTTGTGATTCCAAGGAGAGGCAGATCTGCTTTGATTTTACAAACTTTTGTTTCCCATGGAAATAGTTTCTCTGACTCATCCCTTTCCTGCTGTGCTGAGAATTCATCTCGGATTGTAACATGGAATTAATGGAATAGTTTGATGTATTTTAAAATAATACCATGTTATCCAAAATGATGATGTTTTACCTGTCCTGACTGTCTTTGCAAACCAAAGTGTAAGTGATAGGATAAGAAATGTCTGTGATTTAGGAGGTGTTTGGGGAACAATGAATCCTCTGAGACCCACCCAGGGTCACTCCCCTGCTATGTGACTGACCCTGTTCAGCAGCTTCTCAGCCCTGCAAACCAAACACTGAAATGCAAATTTCTAAGTTTGAAATGACTGAGATATTTCACCCATTTTCTTCCTCTGGCGAGCCCAAATAGGCTGAGTATGGTACACAAAGTGGAGCAGGTTTAGTAACAAAGCTTGAACCTTGCCTGCACCGTGACATTCTCCACTCAGAGCTCCAGGATGGAGCTGGGAATGACCCTATGGAATAAGGGAACACACTCCTCCGTGTGGAACTTTCAGATAAAAGACCTGAGCTCAGATTTTCCAACATGGCAGGAGGAATAATCCCAGCAACTCAATGTTGGGTTAGTAGAACTTTCTTATTCCTCACTCATTTCCTGATCTAACCCTTTGCTTTAATTGAACAAGATTAGACAGAGCTCTCACCCAGAAGCTGGGAAAGGGCTGCCTGGATAGGATTGATTTCTTGTTCAGCGACTCTAAGGAAAGTGGTTTTGATTTGACAAAATTTTCATGAAGTTTTGGGATAAATTAATCCTGATTTTTCACTTCAGCTGCTGAATTGGCAAATCAACTACTTGCATACTTCTTGCAACATATGCTATGAAAAAAGGGTTCTCCCACCCCTTTCTCTTCCCCATAGGTGTCACCCTTGAGTTTAGTGTGGATGTGTTTATTCATCTCCAGGATTTTATCCAGTCATCATATGATTTAGGATTCACATATTTCTTTGGAGCCATATTACATAATTCACACAATCTTAACGTCTTTGTGTATCTGACTTGTTACACCTAAGTGTAAATAGAATATTAATATACCAAATAGACTGCTGGACACAGAGTTTTCTTTGCATTGCAGAAAGGTAAAGCTTTATTTGAGGGATTGTTGTCCAGTGGAGAACCAAGTGCACTGCACAGACCTGTGTGTAAGCACAGCAATCACAGTGATGGACAGTATGAAAAGAGAGGAGTAGATAGTTTTAGGAAAAGCCTTCTAATTATTAATTATGATTTCATGACTAGCATCTGGAGAGCAATCTGTGCATGGGGTAAGTCACAGCGTGTGTGAGCTGTGGGCCAGGCTGCTCCCTTGGCACTGACTGGATCAGGGAACCCCAACGTGTCGGTGGGATCTTAACACACTCTTGACTGCCCTGTGGAAAGAAAAAAAATAAACATTGCTCTGATAGGGAAACCAAGAGTCTCTTTGCAACACTGACATTTCAGACTCATCCACTATTTAAATATCCATTTGTTAGCAAAAGCATGGGAAAGGAGCTTAACCTGTCTCTGGAATTGGAGCCAAACCAATTTGAAATTAAGAGCTTTGACTGTGAATGGTTTAATCCCTGCTGCAATTGCAGCTGTGGAAGCCATAGCACAAAGTTGATATTAACAGGAAAAGGGATGAAACACAAAATTTGAAAGACTTAAGTTTGGATGCCCTTTGGAAGATGTTTCTTACCTGCCTTGTCACTGGATTGACCATGACAATAGGAACTAGAAGAGTGAGAGGACATACCTCCCCCTTGGAGAGCTCCATGACAGGATCTGTAAAAGGAAAGGAGTTTTAATGAAGGGAACAATAAATACATACAGACATCATGTGCAGTGTATGTAACAGCTCAGCTTTTCCTGAATCTTGCAAATATACATTTATTTCTTTTTTCATTTAATTCCCTTCAGCCTAATTTTCTTAGAAAATTGTAAAAGTAGAGAAAATGAGAGACTGTTGCAGTATAATTCTTATACTCTCCCAGTCCAGCTGTGCTTCTTTGTCTGCTGACACAAGGAATTTCCTTACAGTTTGGTTTGGCATGGTGATTCCTCTCATGGAATTCACTCCACACAAACAGGTCAAGAGGAACTGACTAACTCAAAACCTGTCAGTAACAATCTGCTCTGTGTGTCTCCTGGTGTTTGATGTGCTTATGAAATTTTTGATAGACACATTTCAATGCAGATGCTGTGAAAAAAAGTTGCTGAACTTAGATTTCAGCTACAGACTAATAAAATACCCTGCTTTGTCTTCTGTGAGCAGCAAGGGAGAAAAGCTTGTGCAAAAATTTGTGCCCTTATCTGCAGCGAACTTACGCGAGATCCTGATTCCCCTCCTGCAGCAGCGACCGGTACTGCTGGATCTCCTGCTCCAGGCGCATCTTGATGCCCAGGAGCATCTTGTACTCCTGGCTCTGACTCTCCACCTCACAGCGGATGCTGGCCAGCTCCTCCTCAAGGCAGTTGATCTGTGCCTGCATTTGTTGGAGCATGCGGCCATAGCGAGACTCGGTTTCTGCCAGGGAGTTTTCCAGAGAGCTTTTCTGGAAAGGCAAACACAGGAGTTCAGGAGAAGAGTTCTACAGCTCCCTGCCCGTGCCCAGGAGGGAAGGGCCCTCAGATCCTGCCCATGTACCATGCTGAGCTGTGACTGCAGTTCGATCTCCAGGTTCTGCATCTCACGCTTCAGCTCGCTGAGCTGGTGGCTGCTTGTCTGGATGTCCTGGCTGCTGGAAGT